>QVRM01004222.1:0-130000 GCA_003439945.1 Dermanyssus gallinae
AAAAACAGCTAATATTTAACTTAATGAGGCTGTACTGGTGTGTCAACCAACAGTAGTCATTAAGATATAATTAAAATTATTTCCCTCACATTTGGCGTTCTTTTAGCAATCAGCCAGGCAAGCATTCAACTGATAAGTTTGGTGCGAACCACAGTCTTACAAATAAGAAGTCCAGAATGCCATTAAATTCGATAAGTCAAGAACGCTTCAGCTCGGAGCTCTGGATGCTCTTGGATGGTATGTATGTGTGCTAATATAATGCCATGTTTTTTCGACTCCATAAATTAAAGCTGGTTGGTCATTCGAACTAGAAAGTTAAACGGGAATCGTTTATACAATTATATAATTACTTGTTCTCGCAAACTCTTGTTTTTGCGGCAGATGTAAGGAGGCAAAAAACCACACAATAGACTCAACAGAATACATCTATGTGCATCAAACAAAACAACAACAAAAATAGCTATGTTCGCAGTAGCCCACCGTTCGCGTGATGATGGTGATGATGCTCGAGATGAGTTTTTTGGTTTCCTTCATTCAGGAGCTCGTTCAGATTGTCGTCCGTTGACTGGATGGCTACCGATTTTTTACGTCTTCCATAACGTTCTCTATAGAAACCTGCCAAACCAAACACGCATTAAATGGAAGAAACGGTTATATATACGTATATATATATATATATATATATATATATATATCCCAATGGTTCCTGCCTAGCAGTGCGCTTCTCAACTTTAACTCACGACCTTGAGTTCCAACTAAGCGAGAACGAAAGAACAGAAGGGAAAATATGCTCTACGTGCTCGATGTACATAAGGCCTATGAACGCGGGCTATACTTCCTAAGTTAATTTATGAATTACTAACAAATCATTGTTAGTATGTGTGTTGTATATATATATCGTCGTGTCGGTGTCTTTCGTTGTATTGCCGAACCGCGTCTTGTGGTATGCATACCTTACAAGTATGATCGTTAAATAATAATAATAATAATAATAATAATAATAATAATAATTATTATTATTATTATTATTATTATTATTATTATTAATATTATACTAGTCGACAACGTTTTACCGAGTTGGCGCTGCTGACTATATATATATATATATATATATAGGAACAAATTCCAGCTGTAGATTTATTATTTAATTGTAAGTTTGCAGGGTGTTTGTATATATATATATATATATATATATATGTGTGCACGAAGGTAAAAAAAAAAGGATTCAGCGCGCGTGGGCCCCTCGAATCGGAGGCAGTCGGTTCGTTAACTAACCAGCAAACATGACGAAGAAGAGAACCGCGTGTGCCATTACGGCCAGCGAGAAGCCGGGCCGGAAGCCGCAGTCGACGACCAGTGGTAGCGCCGCGTGCAGAAACGCCACGACAAACTGCATCATCTGCAGCTGCGTCAGGTAGCGTTTCCACCAGAGGCATCTGCAACGAAACGACAGGTCAGTAGTGAAATGGCAATGGCCCACACACACACACACGCCTGCGCCCATATATACATACACTAGGTTGGGGGGTGCGGGGGAGGGTGGTTGAAGGAATATGTGTGTTGTTTGTTCACATAGCCAGACGGACAGGGACACGGATAACGGCCGTTATCCGTGTCTGTCCGTCCAACCCAAAGAGACCACAAAGAAGCAACGAAGCAAGCCAATAATACATAAACACAACTGATCAGACAAAGGGCAATATAAAACTACAACTAGCGAACTAGAAAATCAGCGTTCTTCGGCAGCAGTGGCACACTTTGATTCGACTATAGGAACACTGCCGGCCAGGACGGGCACGTGCGCCGGTGGCGTTTAAGCTGGGGCCCCCTTCATTCATTTGCCGCCGTTGCTAGCTGTTCGAGAAGTCGCGTAATTTGAATATGATTATGTATACTATGACAAAGTGAATGAGGAAAGCAATCAAAACCAAATCGACATCGCTACGGTGGGTGTGCCAACACCGCCATCAGGCCAATCTAACCCTACCATTCCCTCTCTAACCTAGACCTAAATAGGTATAAGGTCGGGAAAATTTCGCACACTTTACAACGGTTTCAGTTTCACCAACCCATACGATCTCCACCCCAAACTAGATTCAATAATCTGGGGGACAATGGCCAGCCACCAGAGAGAGAGAGGTAGAGAGAGGCAATGATACAGTGAAGCTACTAGAGAAGTTACCAGAGAGCATCTTCTTTCGATTAATTGTGTACGTTGATTGTGATCCATTATGCTATCAGTCAACTCTCAATCGAGCCTCAGTAGTCAAACCCATATGTAAATAAACGGTCGCCGTCACCATGGCCGATCCGTTCCGTTCGTTTGTCGCTTGTTTAGCTTGTTTTTGCCAAAATTATGTTCGAAGGTCCCGTAGATGCGTTCCTCGCTTTAGTAGCAATAGTTGCAGCAGCGGTAGTAACCGCCTTAAACATGGCCCATCATACGAGCAATAGCCACGCGTCTGCCCAGTTGCTGCACCGCATCGACATCATAGTAGCAACTCATTTCACTGCAAAGTGTAGGATGTGCTTCACCACACGTGCTTTACCAGTTTCGCTTCCTCCCTCACTTCTGATCTCTGTCCACCACCCCCGTACCAACCCGCCAGCCCCCGCTCTTCCCTCTCCGTTACGTTCGCAAACGATCAACGACAAATTCAAATGCAAAAAGCCTGGCCGCGCGCGCTCACCGCTTGTTGCCGAGTGTGGCTATGCAGTAGTAGGAGTACATGACAACGTGAACGGCACAATTGACGAAAGGAAAGAAGGCGTTCTGGCCGCCGGCACCGTAGCGAAGTCCCAACCAGACACCGCTGACGACGACCGCGTGGTGAGTGACGTGCAGTGCCGACACGTGCGACGTCTTTTTACGCAGCACGAAGAACAGCGTGTCCGAGAACTCGAAGATCTTCAGCACGAGGTACCACCAGCATAGGTGAAGAATCTGCGCATACAGGAACGAGAGCACAGCAAACATTATATATCTGTATAGAGAATAGGTGGTAACTAACCTTTGTCCTACCTAACTTGTTGAAAAAAATATTTTTCTTAATAGAGTGCGGGCGGCGGGGGGAAATATCTTGCTTAGGAATGAGAGTGTTAATACTCTCACTTCTGAACAAGTCAATTAGATATTAATAAATTACTATAATCTATTATACGGGCGTGGATGGTCGGGCATCACTTCAGGCTAAAGGCGTCATTGCAAGTGAACAAGTTCAGTTGGCAAATAATTCTGCTTTGTCGTGTTGACAGAGGGACGTTGTCGGCTTATGTACTGTCTGTATCTGACAGCCACTAACGTGTTTCCTCTTTTTTCTAGGAGGTTTCGAAAATGCGTGATACACATATGTTACTAGCAGCCTTCACTCAACTGTTTTCCGCATGTTTACCTGCGGTTGGATACGGGGATTGTGCCATTTTGTAAACCGTGATGAGGTCCCGGGTGTTCTGTTAACGTTCCTCCTCTGTCAAGACGGGATTCCATGGGAATTCAACATCGGGGGGGGGGGGGGCGAAGGGGGGTGCTTGCGATAATAATACCACGAATCAAGTCACTCTCGGTATGGTACCCAAATGATCCCTGTACCTTACTGTGGTTCCTCTATAGATGATGGCCGTAACGCTGAGCTTTTAAGTTGTTTATCGCGAAGGCTATAAAAGTGGATATCCTTGACCCCATTTTTTCTGAACTCTCTTCAATGTAACTATTCACCTTCTTGTAACCAGCATAAGCATATTTTAGACAAAACGGATTTTTTGTTTGGATTTTTAATTTTATTATGAGTTAAAGTAGCTGTAAGTTAATGATCTAAGCTGAGTAGTATACTGCTCATACGCTCTTACTTCGTCCGCTTCTAGGAATGTTTTGAAAAACGCATGTCTAGCCCGAGCGAGATCAATCAGCTCCAAATAGACGTACCTGACTAGAAGTTCTGTTCTGCCTGCATCTATGGAAGCGCTCAACGCTACGATTGAGGTCATTGGTTTACTAAGATAGATACAATAACCTGTATCGTTAAATGGCTAATTGTTATGTAAATTCTTGCGGCATCTTCCCTCGTATTCACACGCATACTAGTGCGGGCGGCGGGGGGAAATATCTTGCTTAGGAATGAGAGTGTTTCGAGATAATGTTCTCGATGTCTTCAAGAATCGACCGTAGCCGTACAAACGAATGGCCCTTTGAGTGAGGTAAAACTCGTCACTTTGAAAAACATCTTGCTATTATTATTAGATCTTTTAGAAAGCATATTACTAATATCATTATTATTAGAGGCGCGTTGTTACAACATCATCTGCTCAAAATTGCCCTTCCGACTGATTTGTTTCATCTATCCCATACATACGTTTTTACTGTGCAGCTTTTAATTGGCACTATTTAACTGTAGTGAACTCGACTTTTCACAGTTTAAACAAACGCGAACTTCGCCTTATCGGCATAAAAAAAATGAAGATTTCTTTACATGCAGAAACTTCTGTATGTACGCGGTTGTATGTATGCGCGGTTGCTGTTATATATTGTATATGTACACACTCACTTTCTGGTTGCGCTCACTATTCGAGTAATCAATCGGTTGACAGATGAAGCTGTAGTCCCAGAAGTATGTCAGGCTGCCACCCTGAAAGAAGTTCCAGTTCCAGGACGATCTTAGTTTGCTCTCTTAAAGCAACCCCACTATGTCTACGAAGATGCCCTCTGGTGCGTCCCGCCTTACAACACAGAGGTCGCTCATGATCATTACTAGAGCATAATCAACGGCATTCTGTTGACTTCTATCCAATAATCAAGACATAAGCTCGAAGCCATCTAAATAATACCACATATCCATAACCATACGCATAATACAAGCTGTACAAATATCTGGTTCACTTCTCGTCAGGTCATACACATTTGTAACACGACAGTTGAGCTCCCAAGTTCCCTACAAGGTTGAACATTAGGTTGCCTGCCCTGGATAGCGAGTACTGTAGAGCACTAGGGCCATTTCACCTCAACAATCTACTCATTGCAGGCGGAATTATTTAACCTAATTAGATTCCCCCTATATACCTTATATATACCATATTTAAGAAAACTCTAGCAGCAGATCTTCACCATCTGTGAACTTGAGTTGTGTGATTGCCCCAGTGGGTGCCTTGCCCTCGAAATAACATCCAGTCTATTTAAATGTCTTATTAACTTTTTGTTAGGTGAATAAATACCAACGGTTTTTATATTCATGTGCAAGTGTTCAGATAGACGCGCACGTAAAAATAGGGCGGCATGTACTTAAAACATATGTTCTTACAAACGTAAATAAATTATGCAGACTAGACGCTCGGAAGTTCGATATTAAATTCTCACGATATGTATAGCTCTAAAAGGGTGACCAGCTGCCACGTTTTTATTGCAAAGAGCGAGGGTAATTAACTAGTTTAATGCTTCTATTTATCTATTATAAGTATGCACCAGATCTGCCGATTCAAAAAAAGTACATCTTACAAAAACCTACTCACATAGATAAAGAATGCGGCGCTTATGAGAACCATAGCGAAGTCGTAGATGAAAATGAGTCCGCGCAAATCGAATGGAGCACGGGAGGCCATAAGCCGAGGTCCGACAACCTGAAGTGCAAACGAGCCACCACGGCATTAGTTAATTAGCGTGCTTCTCTATGGCACAGGCCACTGGATTAACTAACCCAACTCTAATAAATGCACATGCAGAAAACTAGCGTCGTTTACAGAGTTTGTCCATTTGGCCTCATGTACAGACTTTGTCCATTATGTGTGCAGCGCAAGTTTAATTGTGGTAACACCTGATCGTATATTATGGTCGCTCACTTATATTCAGAGTTAACTATTACTTACTTATAGAGATTTTGCTTTTCGTGAAAGTTACAGTCTTGCAGGACTGCCATATCCTATTCTAGAAGGAGCACCTATTTAATATATGATGATACATATAACTGATGTTTAACATAACGTGATTGCAATATAACTATTAGTAGCGCAATAGTAGAGTTCGATGAAAACAAGCCATGGAAAATAGCTAGTGTTAAACTCTATGTTTATATATATATATATATTTTTTTTTTTTTTTTATGGGACCGTCTTCTCTGGACGGCAAATTTATTTAAGTTCAATAACTCTTCATTGAGCTTGAAATTTCCATTATTACATAAATTCAAACAATTATAACTATCCAGGTAATTTTGCAGAAAAGGCTATCGCCCGTGTCTGCAATATATATATATATATATATATATATATATATCGTTCACGACGTTACGCACCTTAACAATGAGCAGGTAGGCGAGGCAAATCGCGGCTATATGAGAAGGATTGTCGACGAGGGGCCAGCCCGCCGTACGAGGATCTGGCGACGCCAGAAGGTCTCGAAGGTCCCTCCACACACCGAACCGCTCCTGAACCCCGACACACAGAAGCAAACAAAAATTACACGCATAGCATGTTAAGCTTCTTTCTTGTACATATGTATGCATTTATTATATTAAGGTAGCACAGGTAGGCAAAACATTCGTGTTAATATCATTTGGCTATATTTAATATAACTAAATTTGCACATAGGTACTTTCTGTTGAAATTGCTGCATGAGAGTGATGTCTTATGCTAACTTACCGACATCGTGATTTTGTCCATGACAATCTCTTATTCCTTTGCTAGTCTTTGCACATTCCAGTTGTCTGAAAACGCGAACAAATTGGAGGTTAAAGTACAGATACATATATAAATTTGCTTACTTTTACTAATTTCTGCTTTAATAATATTTATCTATAGCATATATTTGTATGCCGGCGCGACAAAGTGAAATTCAAGTCACGTGGTTCCGCAAGAAAAGCTTCGACGGATTATGACATGTACGTCTAACTCACTAGCTTTTGAAGCAATGTCACGGTACTATTCATTTTGTTGAATAATGCTTCATTTTTCAGCAGCATTGCATTACAAAATATTTCTTATCAAAATATTCTTTAAAAGAACAACCATTGAAAATAGATATTGACGAGGCAGGAATTTTGGAAGCGATGCTTAGCAAAAGAAACAACAACGCAAGATTAGTGCTTTGCTATCCAACGTGTAGAATCTCCCGACAGTGATTAAGTAGCCAGTATGCATGCACATACACTGTTATGCTGTTGTGAATAATATAAAACTTTTCTAGTTTCTTATTTACCTTCTGAGAGAACTATGTCTAGTATGTATTTCTTATTTACCTTCTGAGAGATATATGCCTATTATGTATTTCTTATTTACCACCTGATACAAATATGTCTCAGCATTGCGAAACCATGATCACTATTCTCTAGAGTATACTGAAGTGTCAAGAGAATAATGCACTCAACGTCTCCTCGGGCGACTTAAGATCCACTGAATTCTTGCCTGAGAGACTGCCGCTAGATATTCAGAGAAATAAATGCACTTCCGTGGAATGCACAAGTGGTGGAGTGCTATGGCTTCTTACGAGGGGTGTAACTTGTTAATACGCGTTAAAGCATTTATATCTTCAACGTATATATATATATATATATATATGAGTCGCTCATGTGTCTTGATGATCCACCACATTATACACTTGCATTTGTGGACTGCACAGAATCCTTGTTGATGTACGCAAATCACTGCTCCATTGAAAGAAACTAGATCCGCTCGATTAGCTGTGGTATCCTTAGTTGTAGTTGTAGTAATGCTAGCTAAATTACCGTAATTCTCGCGTGAATATTATGAATAATTTAGCAGTTGAACTGCAGTTGCTTCCACAGTCCGCAAAATCAGGTGCAGCCTTTTCACTACAGGAAGCAAGTGCAACCTTCCAGGAGCTTGAGCGCTCAGACGTCAAAGGCATGCCAACAGAAAAACAAAGCTGCATAAAAAGCTAGTTTATTTTTTGTTTGTAAATAATCGCCGCTCGACACTTTGTCGAACACACATAAAGTCCCGCGGTCTTCATTGAATATAGCTGTTTTCGTCTCATAGTGAAACGAAACGACACCACATCGTTCCGTAACCGCTTTTGCAAAAACGCGGTGTGCGCTATTGCAAGCCGGCCTAGGCTTTATGGACACAAGCCAGATAGATATATGTATACTAGCTGTGTGATCAACTCTGAATGTTTCTCTGTGAGTGTAATGCATCTTCGTTCGCATGCATAGTTATGTGTGTACGTATGTTTGTACATATATCTGCAAACATTTGAGGACGAACCAATGAATCGGCACGCAGAACCAGCACAGCCAGACAGACTATAGATAAGATATAAAAATCTACATCTTCTAGTGCAGTCAATTTAATGCAACTTCACTCGATCGGCAAGTGGTGGTTAATGATGGGATCGGCGTCACGGTGGAACGATCTATACAAGTACCCGGACACCTAATTGCACATCCCCTAAGTCTAAAGGTATATGTTCAGATGTGGGGGGAGCACGGTGCTGGTGGCGTTCGGGGTGCTGGTGACGATAACCATTGTGATTGATGGTGAAGAGAACAAATCAGGTAACGATGATCAGATCGCCGGACGATGATGGTGGCCGAAATGAAAACGAATTACTATTTCTGTAATTAAGAATGAATTAGTAATAAGGTTGTAATAGGAAATATTTACCGGTTAACAGTCGGCAGTCCGCAGCAGCAGCAGCAATAGCACTGAGAGCGGCATCCGTGGTTGTAGTAAAAGCAGCGGCGGAATCGGCGGCCCAGAGTAGCTATGCAAGCCGTGGTTGGTGGCCGTAGTCCAACGAGGGAGAGACGGAGACAGACCAAATTGTCGCTTTGCTTATGCTCGCTTGCTTTAGGCTAGAAACTGGGTGAGAGAACAACTCACCCAGTTTGTTGCTATTGCTACCGCTGGCTGAAGCAGTAGACACAGGCCCAGGTGGAGAGTTACAAGCGGATGCACCTCCGTTTGTGTTGTTCCTGCGAGTCCTGCAGCAACAGCCACAACAACAACAGCAGCAGCAGCAATAGGAACCGTACGACGCACGACTTGTTGTAGTTCCACGACGACTTCTGGTGTTGGTCCTGAGTCTGCAGTCCTGCGATCCTGTGGCTGTGAAGTCCTTTGACGACAGCAAACAACCTCACAAGCACCACGACAGCCCGATGCGCGGCCTGAGCGAGAGAGAGGAAAAGAGATCCGAGATCGGAGCCCTCCCTTTCCCTCGCGGAGGAGATTCTGCCCCGCCGCTCCCCCCCGCCAACCTCCCACCCCCAGGAACAGCCGTCGCTACTGTTCACTCCCAGCGTCTACCCCCGAAGTGTTGGCCACTCGACACCCGGCGACACGATAACTAACAGATTTATTGTCGTTGCTGCTATTGTTGTCTTTGTTTTTGTCGTTGTTGCTGCTGTTGTTGTTGTTGTTGTTTTTGTTGCTGTGGCTGTTGTCGTTGTTATATCAGATGTTGCTACTGATTATTACTGTCCATGTCTGCCTTGTGAGTGTCATTGAAAACAGTACGATGGAACGTGGCGTGATTCTCCCAAAAAAACAAATTAACACAAATCTATTGTGAGATATGCAACAACTTCATATACCACGCGCTTGCAGGTAGGCAAGCCGGCCAACGTTTTAGTTGCCGAATAACTATGCCAGTAACCCTATGTCTGTATCCTAACACGGTCACGTTGTGCAATTTGCAGGATACATCATTTGCCCTTGTATGGGGCCTCCCCTCAACACAAGCAAGGCCATCTTTGCAAAAGTCGTCACGAACGGCAATTTTTTCAAGAGTCGTTTGGGCAGATTTCTGCGAATCATCAAACCTACGACTTTCATGTGTTCGCTTATTAAAAAAACGATTGTATGCCATCTCATTATCTTTACTTTTAGCCAAACGTTTGTATCCCGTTTTTTTGGATAGGTGATAGTACTAACCCTTGTATTGTTGCGACATCACTCAAATTATCTGCCTACTTATGTTTCAGTTACTGAGTCAGTAGAACATGTAAGGAAGGACCATTTTTGCAAACGGAGACAAAACCTGACCCCGCTAGTAATTGCAAGAAAAATAAATAAATATATATATGAGCCATTGTGCCGCTTTAAGCGTAGCTTTCGCTAGCAAACACCGAAAGATATCATCTGTCTTTAAAACTTTGCGTCGATCAGCTTTGATTTTCTTCACACCACTTGCTTGAGGAATTTAGCCGTTCTCGCGTTAATTGGCTTAACTTTATTATCGTTGATATATTAGTTTGTTTTTTTAATTAATTTTGGGAACCAATCATAAGGTGATTGAACTTTTTTGGAGGAGGTTTTAATTGCAGCTACGCACTATCGCTCTCTATCTCTAGCAGTGTGGGAGTCGACCCCAACGGTTGGATGTTACTCCGTTGAGACCCATACCCACTAAACGCACCTCCCCCCTTAAGCTTCACTCTCGGATAGCCCAGATCTTCATAAAAAACAGTACTATGGACTATCAGGAGAAGTGGCGAGCGCCCTTTGACATCAATTGGCTGGGGTCGCCCAGAGGATCCAGCACTTGTTTAACACCTGCAAGCCCGTTTTCTTCGAGCTGCACTTTATATGGATGCTTTCGGGTTGAAGCAGCAGTTGTGTCTGTCTTTCGTTCTTTGCACTTTTCTTGTTTCTCCTGGAGGACTTCTTTTGCCGTAGCTGCTTCCAGTTTCAACTAGGCCTGCTCACTGGAGACGATGTATTCTGTAAACTTTATTAAGCTGGACCGAGGTGAAGGTGATTAAATTAATAAAGAATAAAATCAATATGTTGGTTGGATTGTACTATAATTACTTCTCCGCGTTGCTACTAAGAATGTTGTTATTGCAAGCGTCGTTCTCTGAAAAATGGTTTCCTCTGTTGGCTCATTTTTGCACTTGGTACGTCCTGTGTCTAAGTGTTTTTTTAAATATATATATATATATACACATGTATGTTTATATATATATATATATATATACACATGTATGTTTATATATATATATATATATATATATATATATATATATATATATATATATATATACATGTGTACAAAATACGTTCAGGATGTACTTACATAAGGCACTTTGGTCAGTTATATGAGGAGACAGACTACTTCCTGTCCAGGAATGACCAGAGCCGCTAATCGAATCGGTAACGTCTCTTTGTGACGATACAATTATATTATATATGCACATGTTTGTGTATGTGTTAAACGGTTTACATAACTGGGAAGAGTGGTCGCTCGCACAAATGAAACCGATAGGTACATACTATTGTTGTTTATGAATGGGTGTCTATAGACGATTGTGCTCATCGAAGGCGTAGTTGTAGCAGTAAGGGATTCAGGGATATCCCTCTCGAACAAGCGGATACGGAGCGTACAGAACTAAGCGGCCAGTTTGAATACAGAAGTACTACGAACTGGCCGCATTACTCTGCACACTCGTATCTACTGCTTCGATCGTAGTAGTCATAACAGATTACTTTATATATATATATATATATATAGGAAGTAATATATTTAGTGGAAGTAATATATTTCTATTTTCCTCAGTATCGTTGCCTTTGTCAGCCGGGTTACGTAATGTAGCGTTGTGCTGTAATGCTTTGTCGTCGTCGTCGTCGTCGTTGTTGTTGTTGCTGCTGCTGCTGCTGCTGCTGTTGCCGCTACTGACGCAACTGCATCGGTTGCTGCTGAGATGGCCCGCCGCTTTGCTCGTCCACGGGGGCTGTCAACGAAGATATGAGGAAGAGGACGTGGGTAATGGTAATGGTGGTAGTCGTAGTATGATCTATACTGACGGTGGGGTTTGTTGTTGTTGCTCTTGTTGTTGTTGTTGTTGCCGCCAGCGGTTCGCTTGTGTTCCATGCGGTCAACAGTTCGGTTATGTTCTAACTCAGCCGGAAGAGAAGCTGGTGGTTGACCGGCTGAACGATCAGCGACACCGCTGTTCGTGGGGCTCAAGCCCCATTTAAGCTGGAGGCTGCTCCCTCACTGCCGAGGTGGCGGTCACCGTGGTGGCGCTGCCGCTGACGCTGGCACAAAGCAACCCCTAACTTGATGTGGAGGCGTCTGCACAGGTGCCTGAATTTCCCCACCTCTCACACGTTCTCTCTTAGTTTCTCCTGGCCAGTCTGTCTGTCTGTCTATCTGTTTGTTCCATTGCTCTCCTTGCTCTATCCATGTATACTTGACTGCTTCCCGACGTTCCTCGGTGAAAGAGAGTGATGCTTCCTCTCGCTTCCTTCGCTGTAGCGTCATTCGACAAAGAATAAACAGACGCACATATACGCGTTCTCCAAGCCCAGTTTCGCTATTGGCTCAGATAACTCGTTAACATGGGCATGTTGCTAATGGAGTGGGTAGCGAAAATATTTTGTTTAGGAGTTATTATTATTATTATTATTATTATTACAGAGAGGCAACGCCAATATGATGTTGAGGGGTCACCGATACTCAAGCAATAAGAATAATATAAGCAATATTGTAGATATTATATAAGTAATATATTGATAATTGTCAATATTGATAAAATAAACCCTTATTCAAAAAAAATATTATTATTATTATTATTACTGGTTGAACCTAACTTTTTAAAATGTGCGATTGCAAGAGAGCAACGAGCCCTCGATATATGATGTAAAATGTTTTGATTATGTTCATAAAACAAACACATCCAGGAAATCAAAATAAATGCATAAAATAAAATGGCCGTTTGAGAACAGTTTGCAAATACGCGCTAACGATTTTCGCAAACGGTTCTCTAACAATTATTTTTTTGCCACGTTTGATGACTTGCCGAATTTTATGCCGGTCACGCCTGTATGTTCAGTTTCTCCGTCAAACAATTTGTTCTCATGCAATGGCTAGTAATTTCACTTATCACTGCAATAAAAAAAGACAGTGATTTTTTACAGTGACAGATACACAATTAACTAGATATCTACTTCCATTTCCCCATTCCATTGGAAACATGTTTATTTGAGCGAAATCTACTGCTAATACTACTGCGCCAAATGTAATCAAACAGAGGCTGAACACCCTATATATATATATATATATATATATATATATATATATATATATATATATATTAATGACAAGTGGAGAAGGGAGAAAGACGCGTGGCTTCAGGACAAGCTTCCGCTACAGCGGAATGCACAGGAATAATGTAATGAGCAGAAGATGATTGCGTCAATCCACTACGATGATGACAGCGACAACATTAACCGTCGCGCAAGCTTAGCCCTTCTGTCCATTTTCGTCTGTCCATCTCGCCAACGCGTTGGTTAGGCATATATATATACATATATTTTTGAATTGATTTATTTGTTTTATTTCTAGACACACATCCACCGACATCCATTCACCCAGTGACACCGCGCAGCAGCACAGTTATCTAGATCGTGTACACTGTAGAATTTGTTATACATATTTGTTGTCTGAGGCCGTCCTATTAATTCCCTTATCATAAATACCATAATTTTCTACGCTGTTATCGGTATTATTATTGAAGAAGAATATCTAAGGAGCTTTTTGCAGTTTTAAGTTTGAGCACCCTAGGACAGAGTGTAAGCGCTTGTACATAAAGCATATGCACATTCAGCCAAATCAAGCCAAATACGAAACATTTTAAACGCAATGCCCGACAATAAAGATTGAAAAATGCGTTAATCCTAAGCAAATTGACACGGATATTACAAAAAAGCAGCTTCACTACGTGATATATATAGTCCTTAGTTTCAAGATCACTTTCATATATGATAACGTCTTCAAAAAACTATATATGTAGTTATGTGTATACGTACTATTTCTAAACGACTTGTACGTTATCAGCATTTTTACGCTAACGCGGTTTGCAGCAATTGGCACAGGAAGCAATTTCCCATGTCGCACTACCACCGCTTTGCACCAAGTGCATTCATTAATACTGTCTGGAGCGAAGAACTCAAGCCACACCGGGTTTGCAAACAGCAGTCACGTGTCAGTATATGCCCCTACGGGCCCTATTTGTATCTAATTCTGAGTTACAAACACCAGTTTAAATACAAGGGTGAGGCGGGCATATATTCAATTAGCGATAAACACAATCTTATTTTTGTTTTTGTTTTAGTACTAATAATCATTTTATTTGGCAGCTACTTGGTCTACTATTAACCATTATTAAAGTCGTTAGTTACATTAAGCCTTAGATCGTCTATTTACAACAAAAAATGTCAAAAAAAACAAAGCACAACATAGGCAGGCAAGAATGAGATAACAGTGAAGCGGGTGCAGCAGGAAAAGGTAATAGGGTTTGGGAATGGAGAATTATTATTATTGCCTTGACGGAAGGGCCACCGTCGTTGTTTTCTGACAGATAGTCGATCCGCCCACGAAGCGATTACTCGAGTTCAATATTGCACAACAACACGCTGTTTGCCGTTACGGTGGATGCCCACCGCACCACTCATCGTAGGCAGGCGGCAACAACAACAGTAGCAGTAGCAACAGCAGCAGCAACGGCAACAGCAACCCCCGGGGGCCCAGTGGGGCTCGAAGTTCACCCAGCACGAGCCGAAGCTCCGCGATATGCATAATGCCTCGACTTTTACGGATGAACAAGTCGACATCGCTTTTCCTGGACGATGTATAGTTAAGAAAATTGTCATCACCTTCGCTGAAGCATTTTAAAAAGGCGCGCTAGCCAAAGGTGCTTAGCCGAATAATAAGAGCCACCACCACCCACATCTGTTATTGTTGTTGTTGTTGTGGTTGTTGTTGTTGCCGCTATTCGCTATTACTAGTTGATTTTAACCGCCGGTCTACTACCGGCGTTGTAGTAGTTGTCGTAGTAGTCCTGTTGTTGTTGTTGTTGTTGGTGATGTTGTTGCTCGTTGCTGGCTTTTTGTTGTGTTATTGCTGTTGTGCTTGTTGTGTTTTGTTGAGCTAGAGTGGCCGGCCACTCACTCCTTGTTGCAAGGGTCTTGCTCGTTCGCTGCTTTTGTAGCCCCTTTGCTCTACGAGCGCCTTCAACGCGAGGGACGGGGCTCAGATAAAAGCGTCTTCGCCCAGCGTCCTCGGCTTTGTTGTAACGTCGAACGCCGACGTCGTTGGATGCAGACATGACGCGGCACTCAACGCCATGGTCGAAGATCTATGACGACGAGGACGACGACGGCGACGATAAGAAGTACAGCAACAACGACAAAAACCTCAACTACGCGAACAGCATGTACTTTTGCGGATGCGCTTCCACGCCACCCTCGAGAGTCCGACGTGAGAGAAGACGTGGAGACGCGGGTTTGCGGTGGTTTGCGTTCGCGGTCGTCCTGCTAGAATGCCTCACTGGAATTGGACTTGGCAGTGGCCAGCCGGTACGAATCGGGCCTAAGCCCGAAGTTGAGTCGACGAGCATGGCAGTTGATATTATGCACGCGAGTGGTGGTCTAACCCATGGTCGAAGACGCAGTGGTGAAAGTAGCGAAAGTGCCACCTCAGCCAACGATCAGCCACGATCAGCGACGACGATGCTGGACATACCGGAGATGGTGAAGTGCGTTCGTAAAGCATCGCTCGACGCGCCAGACGCCACAACGGCAGCGTCGCATCGGATCGCCACATCGACGCTTCACGCCGAGCGACACCGGCCTCTCCGGGATAGACCGTCAGAGAGAGCACCAGGAGGCCACCACCGTTCTTCGGTGCAGCATCGCAGCATAAAAGATTCTAGTTTCGATGGCGTCATAACCACGCACAACCGGCGACCACGTAGCCGAGCTAGACTCAGCCACGTCGAATCCAACGGAATCATCAGAGATCGACACGCCAGAGATTGCGCGAACGATCCTACGCAAACTTCGCCTTCGCTGCGGGACACCAATCCGAATGGCGATCCGTTCGATCTCGAGGTATCCGAGTCTGTGTTTCAACCGATCAAACGGCAGATTAAGCCTAGACTTGCCGCCATCCTAAAGGTACTTATATGTCGATATACATATGCATGCACACACTATATATATATATATATATATATATATATATATATATATTTATAAAGCTTTCTTTGATTAGCTAATCTATTGTATGGTTGTCGACGCTTGGATATCACGAGACTGTATAAGCGGAAATAAGGAAACTTGTCTTGCTTATATGTCATTATGACGCTGTTACAACGTATTGGGATATTTTGGGTCTAATAAGTTACTAAATGATCGTCGAGCCCGGTGGCGTGGTGGCTTAAGTCTGCGCCTTGTAACCGGAGGAGACATATAGGTGCGCGGGTTCGAGCCCCACCGTTGCACATTTGTATTTATGGGGGTCCGTCTATGAAGCAATGTGAAAAACAGTTCCGTGAACGTTAAATCTTGGCTGAGGGTTAGCCTGAAAACTTTAAGTTACTAAATGATCGCACCTTCTCTTTGGAGCTTAATTTCTGTCTCCCCTCTCGAAAATTAACCCGACTTTACAAAATGCTTTGATTAACTAGTTTTATTCTAAAATGCAGTACGGCACACAACACCTAAATTGTTTGCGCCCTCCAACGTACCTAGATGTCATAAGCGCAAACGTGCTATGTCTACAAACGAACAATATTATTTAACAACAAAAACACAGTGCAGTGTATACAGATGCCTGTGCATACGCAAGTTCGTCGATGATCTTTAATATGTCTAAAAAGCATGTCAGTACTGCTGCTGCTAGCTTCTAGGTAATCAACAACCACAAAATGATCTTGCTGCCAATCCAGAAAAAAATCGCTTTGTTACCGGGCTCAAGAATATTTTGCTATTTAAGGCAGCTCGGTTATCTGCCAAGCAATTACAAAATGACAGCCGCACCTGAAACCGATATAAGCTACAACAACGGATCCTTTCCACCACCAGCGTAGATCGGATTTCTTGGCTCAGGCGTGAATGGTACTACGGCTGAGAACCTTTCTGAATATGTTGTTGAACTCTAGTATGATTCTAGTATTCTAGTAAGCTTAGTAAGGCTTTTGAGATAGCCTGGATGGTGTGCAAGTTTTTAGAATGCACAATTTCTTCTCATTATTTGCACAGTAAGCCTTGCAATACATAGTGGCCACATAGTTGCGTTTATAGTTAGCGAAGTCAGCATGCGGAACAGGTTAGGGTTCGACATGCCCTTTGGCTTATGGCCAGGGCAGGGTCTTAAGCCAGCTCGACGCCTTCTGTGCCGCTAGAAACACGGCGCGGTCTCTCAAATGTACCAGGCTCACTTCTGGTTTTGTACAAATTTAGTCTGACTTAGATCGAGCGTTCTGCTAGTGGATCGGGATTGGATTATAGTTATAATACGCACCAGGCCGAAACAGAGTTATTATATATATATATATATATATATATATATATATATATATATATGCGCTGAAACTACACAGCACAATCCACCATTCCAGCTAAAAACATGAATTCATTGTTCTAAACGAGCTAGCAAAGGTATATAAAACAAATGAAATTCTACACAGTAGTTTTGTATACAGTTTGTGTAAAAGACACTAAGTTTAAGCTGCATGGAAAAAAAATATAAAAATACATGGTTACGTGTAAAGCATAGTGTTATTCGAGCAGTTTGGTATGTTTATAGCTAAACAAGATAGACAAAGTAATGGTGTATAGAAAAAAAGACAAAGTATTGGTGTATAGAAAAAAACAGACAAAGTAATGTTGTATAGCCGTCTCTTCCGGCTAACACTAAGGCCAAGTGAATTTGATTGCGCCTACAATGCCCCCCCTCCCACTTTGTCAAACCTTGATGTAATGGCCTTCTCGGCCGTTCCGAGAAGAGGCACAAACGTTGAGAGGTTTCAGCGCGGTGGGTGAACTTTAAAACAGGATAGAATTCAAGGAAAACGAATCGTGTAGTTTCGAAGAAAGCATCATTGAAACGTTGGCCTAAAACCCTCGACACATGCTAAATGCGCCTCGGCATATAAATCTACGTCGCCTTTCAAGAGTACCAAATCCGCTTAAAAACAGCAAGTCATTACGACGAGTGTATTACTTACATCAAATACGCTTCGCCAAAGGTTCTGTAAGGCCTTCAACAAGAATCAAGAAGGGAGGCGTTAAATTATTGTTGATCGAAAAAAAACTCGGATTCATTGGACCTGTGGCAAATGACCCTTAGATGAGCCGGGGCTCTGCCGAATGCGATTCCGTAGTACGCTATTTTAAGCTATCCTACGCTTGACTATAAGTTACTAAAATTTGACTATAAGTTACCAAAAAGTGCAATAAATACTATATAAGCAACAATTTAGCTTAAACGATTCAAAGTAGGAATTAAGATAAAGTAGCCAAGTTGTATACATTGTGCAACGATTGATGTTTATTCGTTTGATAAATTGTGTGTACACATATCATCCTTTATATCAGGGGCATACCGCTGCAGCTAATAATTATTTATATTGCACTTCCTGTTTTTTTTTGCTTATGGGGTAAGCACCTTCTATCGAAAAAGCCTCTGCTTCGTTATTTTAATCTGTTTTTCTGCATCCTTGTCTAATCCTAACACCTCCTCTAGTCCTAAATCCCTAGGCCCTCCCGATTCCGTTCACACTCCCTAACCAGAAAATCTACCGGTATCTCTCTTTTCCCGCATATCTAATAAACTGTTACTTCTAATGGCTCGTAGCAGGCTCGTTGCACCCTCATGTCTACCATACTTGCTCTGGCATCCGCTAACAGCCCGCTACCTCGTGTATTATTGTATAACTATTCTACTCCACCCCTTTTCGATTTCATATTCCCGTATACTTTTTTAATAGTTTTCTTCATAAGTGCTGCCCGTCACTTCTGTGTGTAAACTGCCTTTTTTCTACTTTTAATTTCCCCACTGGATAGATCGTGTCCGTTCATTGTTTACTACTACGTCATATCTGTGTTTCCGCAAATTCCACTCTCCAGTCCCATTTTATTTCTCATTAGTTTCTCTGAATTCTTTCTAATTTCCTCCATAATTCTAAACTATGTATTAGAACAGCTTTTGCAAATGTCAGCCCTAGCACATATATTACCTTCCTAAGTGACCGTTGTCACTACATATTCATTGAACTCCCGTAGACTTTTGCACCTTACCAAATTACCTTCCGTGTATAATTTCTTTATTCTTACAATTTTTTCCTCTCTGGACATTTCTTCATTCGATGCTATAGTCACACCTAAATATTTAAATTGAATTAGTTATCCTAATTTCTTCTCCTGTTACCTTAACTTCCGCTCCAATGTTGCCCCCGAAAATACTAAAATTGTGCTCTTCTTTTCGTTAAACACAATATCTAATTCATCTGCTGCTTCTCAACAAACATCAAGCATTATTTAAGCTTCCCCTACACCCTTTCTTAAATCAACCATAGTATCTGCAAACAACAAGGGAAGAATTCTAAAGAATTTTATCTTCTCCCCAACCTGTCACCTTAACCCGGTGTTATTAACCATTAATTGAAGGCACCCTGTCTTGCCCCTTAGGCAACACCATATTCACTCCGTTTTAGCAACACCGTCCCCCCAACGTCTTTACTACCTCCAGTGTTATTCCGTCTAACCCACAAGCCGTCTTCTGTTTCATTCTTCTAACAACTTGTTGTATTTTCTCTACCCCATTGATTATACCGTTTTTATTCTCTACTTGCTTTTACTAATAAATTCTCTAACTCCATTACTAATAAATAGTGTTTCAACCGCCGCATTGATTTCTTTCTTTGTGTAAAGTCATGTTTTTCCCGTATTGACAACACCCTTGACTACTTTATAACGTTCATCATATTTATCCCATATAATTTTATGCATTTTATCTATATCCATATATATGGTATCCGCTAACATCTGCATAATTTTCATCTGTTTTATATGCGCTTCTTGCTTGTCTTTCCCCTTCTTGTCTATTTTTAATTTAGTGGTAGCTGTTTTCCGCCTCGTAACTTCCATCCACTCACTGCCAATATTCCATTCCTTTTTTTTCATTTATAATAATCTCTCCTTCGCATTCCCGTAAGTTTTCTCTAAACATTAATATAATCCACACATGCTATTCTATTTCCATGACCATATGTATAATCTTCATTTACAATTTTGTCTAAATTTAGTATATTCAGTCCTGTCGTAGTATACTCTCTTCGCGATTCTACCGAGTCTTTCAATCAACTCCTGCTTAACCACCATTATCTTCTTCTCTCTCTCCTCCAAAGCGGCTTTCCTCTCTTCAATCATGTTAAGCGTTTTTTTTGCATATTCGTTATGTATGCCTCCCACTTGGTTTGCCTAGCGTTCGCAAAACCGCACTACTTTTCCGCTTCTGTGTCTACTTTCGCCATCTCTGTATTCATCTGCCGACGTGTAGCAAACCCCGTGCAACCAGCAAGTGGCGGGTCACTCTCAGCAGTACGTTTTCTGTCCATTACATTTCCACACGTGCACACAGATATGCGACTAAACTTATGTTTCACGTATGTTGTCGCCACACAGCTACTTTGCGTGTTTACGTCTCCGAAGGCATTCATGGAGTTGTCAGCCCCGTTAGGAGAGAGCAAACAGTTATTTCCCAACATAGTGTAGGCACAGACAGCCTATTTCATATATATATATATATATATATATATTTATTGTCATCAACGCCAACGGCGGGAACATTACAATTAGGCCCCTGTGAACGTGTGTACCTTTACAAAGGGTCCAATGTAGGGACCAACCATTTCTGGAGGGTTCCCCGGACCAAACCTGCGTTGCCCCGTTGCATATATAGCGGCAGGCGCTGTCTGAGAACATCGCCCGCTCGCCTATCACCGCTGGCTAGAACTAGTCGCTCCCGACCTTCTGTGGCAAACCGCGAGTCGACGGGCTCGTCTCGCCAAGTCTCGAAGGTAAGCGGGTAAAACCCGTACGGCTACTCGATGCTCTAGTATTTTCTTACCATGCCTGTTTCGACGAGAGCTGAAGCATACGGGCTGCGCCAGCACTGACCATTGAAGGGGCTAATGAGTCAGTAACTGTCACGTCCGAAACCAGCATGCCGTCGCTCTCGGACGGGATTATGGGCGCGTTCGCCCCTTTGGAGGAGACCGCGCACTGCCTGGTCCTATCAGAGTCCGTGGCGCTTCCCGCGATGAGGCTTTCAACCCCTTGCTCATACAAAGTTGCCGACCAATCTATCTGCCGTCTAGCTTTTACGGGCTTGTGGCCGCACAGAGCAACTGTTTTACGGCGGCTTGTTTCTATTCGAGCTTCTAGATCCGTAAGAGCGGCTATCCCCGACAGGACAATAGCATCAGGCAGCCCTAACCAGGGTTTAGGGCTAGGC
This sequence comes from Dermanyssus gallinae, assembly GCA_003439945.1. Lineage (NCBI taxonomy): Eukaryota > Metazoa > Arthropoda > Arachnida > Mesostigmata > Dermanyssidae > Dermanyssus > Dermanyssus gallinae. The sequence continues at coordinate 21,251 of QVRM01004222.1, forward strand.
CACTTCGCTCTGCAAACTCAGTGACTTAGTGGAGTCCCACCAGAACATCGTCGTCCAAAGACCACAAGTTTAGAGGGCACTTAAGAGAGTCGACTAACTCCTTGACAGCCAGGCAGAACAGAGAGGGGCCCAATGGGTCGCTCTGCTGCACCCCCGTTGCGACGTTATGGTATCATGTACAGAAGAAAACAAGATGGCGTCTTATAAGCTAGTTCCACCTGGTGGAACATGTTCGGGACCCATGCTTTGACCGCACTCAACAGGTGGTTTCTCCGAATAGTGTTAAAGGCGTTCTTGAAGTCAAGCTTGACCACAAGAGTGGCTCCGGAGCGAGACTACAGGAAGGACTGGGTCAAATGCATCGCGGCCTCGCATCCTCCTGGTGTCGCAAACCCGAGCTGATGGTTATTAAGAGCACATGAGACGTCTGCCTTGTTTTCAAAGATGCAGATCTTTGCCGCCAGTCTCTGGATTGCGGATGAGCACGCGATGGGTCTCGCGCAGCCGTCCGCAGCCGCAAGCCGGGCATCAAGAGCCTCTAGGGCGGAGGGTAACAGGTCTTGTAAGAACCGTGGCCTAATGAAATGGCCAGGCCGTTGCTGAGCTACCGGAAAACCTTTTTTTGGCAGATCGAACGTTGTCGCCTGATGTGTTTTTTTTATGAATGACCGAACGTTCTCGCGTGATGTGCTTTTTATGGCAGACCGAATGTTCACCCCCTGATGTGGTTGATGGTAAGGACACGCGAGAAGGGCTAGGCCATAACAGGAGTGAGGGCGCGGGGAAATGCTTATTCAGCAGCATGGCTGTCTCACTGAGCTTCTGCGCTAGCGTGTCTTCTGAGATTAAGACCGCCGCTGAAGAAACGTCGCCTTCCGAGAGCTTGGTATATATATATATATATATACCGTGTACAGCTTCTTGCACGTTCACCTACACACATTTCTCACAGTGTGGGAAAAATGATCTCTAACAATCCAGACACCCCTTCCATAGAAATTGTAACTTGTAAGGCTTGTACACTTGTAAAGCACAACTATATTCGTACGCCTGTAGAGCAGGAACCTCCAAGAACATATTCCTTCGACGTTCGAACAACACTCTTGTTGACTGTAGTTGGAGAAGCTGACAACGAATTCTGCAGGCAAAATCAAGAACTAAACAAAAATATATTAGATCAAACTGTAAGTGCATATTTGAACTCAATAGGCAGTTAACAGAATTTGTAAGCGCGTTTCTCATGCGCTGACCGATCCGCAAAAAACTGCTTTTGTCGGCTTGCTGTTGGCTACTGCAGCGCTAGTTCCAGTTTGATTTTTGGATCTAACGTAGTTCTCTTCAAGTCTTGAGAGCTGAGTGTACAACGACAACGAAATGGGGACATTACACTACTGCACACCAAAAAGTCAAGTTGCTCCAGCACCCTCAAAACGACAGACTAATCTATATAAGCTTCTCGTATGTATTAGATGGGCTAGCGAAGGCATTTTTGTATGAGTTCCGGAACCGTACGAGATCATCATGGGATAAGTCTGGCTAGCCTCCTCACAACAAGAGACATTATGACGACGAATAGAGTTATTTTCCCAAAAACGTCAGGTCACACATAGCAAGGGAAATTCTTAACACCGTTGCACGGCTGCAGAGGAACGTTAAAGTCCATAAACCGTCCTCGGACCTCGAACCGGCCGACTGCCATATACTTTCAAATCTTTAGATGGTAAAAAGCCATGTAAAATGCGAATTATTTGCCAAATAGTTAAAATAGAACGTGTATTTAAATAGTTAAGATGTAGCGTGTATTGTGTACGCACCAACACACACGGCGACTCCGAGGAATGTGAAATCTAGTTACTGCCCGGCGACACTTAAGAAGAAGATAAAGATGGACAGAGTAGTAGCCAGAGTATAACCGACATGATTAATGTTGTGATTTAGCTCTGCAATTTATTTTTGTTTATTAAAAAGCACCCTGGTTGGGTATTTAAAGAGAAACATGGTTGTATGGTGAGCGACACGAATGCAGTATAGTCGTAGAGATGATACAGAGGGCACGGACCGCCATAACGACGACATTCGCAGTATTCTCTAGGCTCATGAAACCCAGCAATCTGACGTAGACGCAGAAGATGAAACCCGTAAATATTGCAGCGTAGCGAATAGCGAGATGCCCACACGAACGGGGAGATTCCTTCGGGGAGAGACCTGGCTACTCAAAGCTAGTAATAAATAAAATACAAGGATTTACGACAAAGCGAAATGAATTTGTTCCAAGGCGCTCGACTGAGAGAGCACTTACAGATGTAATAGAAGAACACTTAAGGACCAAAAACAAATTATGACACACATTGGCGTGCCACAGTATTCCCCACACAAACAACTTACTTATTATGGGAAAATTGCTGTCTAAATTTTACTTGAATGAGACTGCTCGAAGGCATTGCAAAAATAAGCCGAACAATATTGTGTCAAGAGCAGGCATGATGCGTCTTAGCAGCGGAGAAACTTTGCTTAAAGTGACTAAAATAATAGAACACGTGGGCATGCACTAAGATTGGTCGACAACTTTAAATACTTGCGGGTAACACTGACATCTAAGCTGTGTTTTACTAGACATATTGCAGAAATGAGAGTAAATGCGGTCTCCTTAGCCATAATGTTGAGGTATCTCCGACAAATTGACATTAGGACTGCACTTAGTGTATTTAAGCTCAGAGTCCCTTCCGCAATAGCACAGTGCCTCAGATTCACATCCTCCAAATTAACATTAGATAACTTCACAAATCTCGACAAGATTAAAACCATGTTTCTTAGAAGAGCAATTGGTTTATCAAAAACCGCTTCATCTACGCTTGTGCTGCATATGTGCAACGAGCCCACATTAATCAATGGCCTAGATCATCCTAAAAACCAGTTTGACCACAACACACCCGAAGCATACAAACACCACAAAGAAAGGCGAAACCGGAACCTTGTGATCTAATTTTTTACAGATGGACTAGCTTCTCGTAGCAAGAGATGGAAAAAAATCTGCAATAGACCATGGCAGTGATCAACAAAATAACCTGGCATGAATACCCCACATGTCTGAAGGGAAAATGTTTCCAAATCAACGATTAAATGTCTGACGGTGAAATGTTCAGACTTGTACACCAGCTCTTTAACAGCTGCTGTAATCGACGTGCTTGAACGGCATAACCCGTAATTATTGTCAGGTTCCCCCAATAATAATAAATAAACAACAACAATAAATAAAGCCATTCGAAGATTAGACACTTTTTGAGGAATACTCGTGCCGCAGCGTTTACAGGGCGGCTGTTTGTAGATTTGCGGTAAAGCGGCCTACGAGCTCCTCTATAATTAACACTAAATCTGCGATTTTATATAACTATAATAGTTGCGCGAATTCAAAGAAAAGCAAGCGGAAGGGCTCGCTTTAAGGAAAGCTGACTCCATCTTTCCGACTGCCGTAAATATAATCACATTTACCTCACTCATATTGAGTATGCATATTATATTATATTGTAACGTTGTTGTGTTACGCTAAGTCAACTTGGGGATGTAGACTCATCCGGACGGGTACTGCAGCCCGAGGGACTCAGGAACGATGAATGACGACACGTAGCATACGGTCTAATGCAAAGCACGGCCGAGCAACGGATGGTTTTTAGCCAGGTTACTCGGTCTATTTATTGACTCACGAGACACCGCGGCGTGCTGACACCCAAAAGAGTCTCAGAACCCGCTCTCAGATCGGTCGAAATTTACAGTGGTTTGTGTTTGTTTCGTATACGAATACAGGTTAATTTAGGTCTGAGTTAGATTGCCGATCATAGGTCGACCCTCTCCAGGTGTCGACCGATGATCGTTTTGGACGGCGGATGTCGTTGGCGTTTCGGCGCCAAAGGCTGTGGTTGGTTCAGACATGTATCGGTCGGTGAACGTTGGACGCTGTGGCCGTTGGACGTGGTCGGTTAGAGTAGATTTGAATTGCGCTGTGATGCACACAGTGACTTCGTCACACTGCCCCCCCTCAGAATTGGCTCGTCCCGAGCCAACAGTGGAGGTCTGTCGCGTGTCAGCGGACAAGGCGGTTTGTTGAGCTTGAAAGTTGGTCTGGAAAGGTCGGCAGTTCACGTACGTTGTTGATCGCCGGGAAGGTCGCTGTCGTCCGATGTGTCGCTCGGATGGTTTGGGTTGTAGGTTTGAATGACGGCTTGGCTCGGGATACGGTCGTATTGTCGGTGACTGCAGGCTTGTTGCCACTTGGTACCTCTCTCGTCTGGGTAGAGCAGTAGTGTGGAACAGAGTCGGCACGGGCGTGCACTCCCGCGCGGTGGGAACCCTCGTTTTCAGTTCTTACACTTTTCCAGGCGATGTCCTCGATAGTTCACCAGTTGCAGAAGAAAAGGCCGTGGGCGTCGTGACGCTCGTAAAAAAAATATGAGGTCTGTTGGACGAGGTCGGTCGGTTGTACGATGAGGACGGTTGTATGTTGCGGATGGTCGGTGTTTAACGCCAGTAGGACGGCAAATTGTTCAACTGCGTCTAGTTCTGCGCAACTTGCCCGGGCGATTTATACGCTTTTAAACCGGGCAAGAATGAACGCTGGTCGTGTTTCGGTCTTGTTTTGTGCAACTTACCCGGGCGGCTTGTACGCTTTTAAACCGGGTAAGGTCGAACGATGGTACTATGTCTTGAACTCTGTCGTTCGTGTTCGGGTAGGTCGGGGTTGATCGCTTGTCGGATTCACCGACTCGGCGCACTGGAGTGTATATGAGCACTAGGTCGCTCACCTTAAATGTCGGTTCACGTCTCTTCTGGTTGTAGCGGTCCTTGTTCGTTGCATTGGCGCGGTCCGCTAAGGAAATCGCCAGGTCTCTTACTTCTTCGGTGTTGATGATGAGACGGTCTACGTAGTCGTGGAGTGGGAGGTTGGTCGTCGTCCGATGTGATCCGTGCGTCGTGTCGTCATGCCCAGCTGGGCAGATAGAACTGTCGCTCGTCTGGAAATCTTTGGTTGTCCATGATGGCTGAAGTGGCGGTCGGCGGTAGAGGCAGCTGGATGCGAGTCTGGATCTGTTGAGCTGGCTCGATGGGAGCCTGGAACGGTAGACGTGGCTGGACGGGAGTCTGGAACGATTGGCGTCACTGGGCGCGAGTCTGGAACGGCTGACGTGGCTGAACGTGGGTCTGGAGCAATTGACATGGCTGAACGTGGGTCTGGAACGGTTGACATGGCTGAGCGTGGGCCTGGAACGGTTGACATGGCTGGACGTGAGTCTGGAACGATTGACGTGGCTGGACGGGGGTCTAGGTCTGTGGAATGGTATTGATTCTCTTCGTCGCGTTCCGTGTGCTGTTTCGTCGTCGTCCATTGTCGCTTCGGTTGGTTCGCTGTCCGTTGGTAGAGAGATCGAAGCACCAAATGTAACGTTGTTGTGTTACGCTAAGTCAGCTTGGGGATGTAGACTCATCCGGACGGGTACTGCAGCCCGAGGGACTCAGGAACGATGAATGACGACACGCAGCATACGGTCTAATGCAAAGCACGGCCGAGCAACGGATGGTTTTTAGCCAGGTTATTCGGTCTATTTATTGACTCACGAGACACCGCGGCGTGCTGACACCCAAAAGAGTCTCAGAACCCGCTCTCAGATCGGTCGAAATTTACAGTGGTTTGTGTTTGTTTCGTATACGAATACAGGTTAATACAGGTTGGCGTTTCGGCGCCAAAGGCTGTGGTTGGTTCAGACATGTATCGGTCGGTGAACGTTGGACGCTGTGGCCGTTGGACGTGGTCGGTTAGAGTAGATTTGAATTGCGCTGTGATGCAAATGTAACGTTGTTGTGTTACGCTGGTCCGCTCGGGGGATGTAGACTCAGCCGGACAGGTACTGCAGCACGAGGAACTCAGGAACGAAGAATGACAAAGCGTAGCATATGGTCTAGTGCATGACCGAGCAACGAGTGTGTTTTTAGCCAGGCTGGTCGGTCTATTTATTGACTCACAAGACACCGCGGCGTGCTGACACCCAAAAGAGTCTCAGAACCCGCTCTCAAATCGGTCGAAATTTACAGTGGTTTGTGTTTGTTTCGTATACGAATACAGGTTAATTTAGGTCTGACTTAGATTGCCGATCATAGGTCGACCCTCTCCAGGTGTCGACCGATGATCGTTTTGGACGGCGGATGTCGTTGGTGTTTCGGCGCGAAAGGCTGTGGCTGTTCTCGGCTGGCTGGTTGAGACATGTCTTGTTCGGTTGAGACATGCATCATTCGGTGAACGTTGAGATTCTGGCGCGGTCGTTGTAGCCGTTGGACGTGGTCGGTTAGAACTTATTTGAATTGCGCTATGATGCGTACACAGTAACTTCGTTACAATATAACTACCTATATTGTTTTCAGCTATCAATCTTGGCACGTCAATCGACAGAGACATTGCATTGATCTCTTCGTAAGGACCACGCAGGTAGACGCATGATACTTGGTTACGCTTGAAAGCACAGTCAATAGATGCACCCTGTGTACTTCTCGTGGAAGTTCGTATTCGAACAGATGATGATAGCCCTGAACTATATACTTGGCACAGACGTGGCCACTGTGGCAAGCTCGGACCAAAGGAGAGAGGCTGAAAATCTTTCAACTTCCCGTCTAACTCGTTCAACTTTATTTTCTCATTACAAGAGACAGCTTTTGGGTGGTACTGTACGCAGCGTGTGCAACCTTAATCGAATTATCTCACATCTCTAACATATGGTACACAAAGCAGCTCCTTACCCGCGTCGAGAAGCTAAGTAACGACAGTCGCCGGACATTGTCTGCCTCTGCATAAAAAGACTGGAGCTCTGAACACTGCTTCGACGATGTGTGACGTCAGTGTTGGCCCCTAATGCCTTCCAAAACAAACTCCAGGAGATGGCCGCTGGAACGTATTACGGGTTTGGCAGTCAATCGACCTCCACTTCTGAATTTCACAGCCGTGGTTTTCATGGCATTTATTTCAAGCCCTTTTTAAGACAAGGAACGCCACTGCGAGAGAGTTGATGCACTTGATGATCGACAACTACGTTATCTGCATATGTCACAACTATGGTCTTTCGATACTCCCGTCGAATATAGCCGACAGAATCGGCAAGCAAAAGAATGAAAGAGACACAGCTCAATGGGTCCCCTTGCAGGGTTCTCACGTTTTGCGTTACCTTGCACATTGTGCTCACCCTGTACCAGTAACGTGTTTTCATCGAAGAAGCTCAAAATTACCTTCCAAAGAGAATTACCAACCTATGTATGTCGAAGTGACGATATCAGTAGATTTTAAGGTGACTTGTCGAAAGCCTTGACACAGTCTATAAAGACTGTGTGCAAATAACCTCCGGGTTTTGCCACAGTTCGTTGTGTCTCTGACTGAGACACATGGATTGCCCCTCCCGGCCTCTCTGGAAGCCGAATTGTTCCGACTAAAGGGTCTGGTTGGCCACGTACTCGATCCGTTTTATAACCACCTCGATAAATACCTTCATAAGCATTCGTTTAGACGCTATACCGCGGTGTCGGTTAGGATTTTGTCTGTCATCGTCATGCTTGTCTTTAAATAGCAGAGAAAGCCTGGCGATGTGATTGCCTAGGCTTTTGGTACCCTAAACGGTCCAACTCCAGCTTGCTCCAGATTCTTCAAGACAATATCACGAAGTGCGACGTCGAAAAAATATTTCAAAACATTGAAGACCGTGAACAAAGAAATCCCGGTGTAATGATCTGCTTAAGAAGCACTTGACAGGCTGAGATAGCAGAGCACCCAGTTCTAAAGACACGCTTTTGATACCGGCCGCTACGCGGAAGGGTTCGATGGATCTCCTCTGCCTTTGGGAATACTATTTAGAGTAGTCTTACTATCTAATTACTATTTGATCAAAAATTATATGCAAGAGTATATCATTTTTGAGAATGCACTTGCCTGGCAGGGTGCCCTTAGAGAGGTATCTGTTTAAAAGAGACTGCCATATGGGCATGAAAAGATATCCCTGCAAAAGGTGTTCAGTCCTCGCAAGTCGTGGTCTTGTTGTCTCTTTAACGACTGAAGGTTAATCTAATTTGATCTAGACTAAAGGGTTGACCAAAAACCTTAGCAAGGAAGCTCTCGGCGGTTTTGAGCTTGCAAGAAGTAGGAGGCTCGACATAGAACCCATCTACATTGGTCAAGGCTGCTCGAAAGTGCCCCAGAAGTTTTTAGATTGAACAGCTTCTAAAGTGGTGAAATTGTGCTGTGATGAGGTGAGATTTTCGCTGCACTTGTTGTACAAGAGGACACTCCTGCTGGTTGTCAAATCAGCGCTTTGTGAAGTGTTGAAATTTTCAATTTTGTGTTTGTCTGATTGAGTAAATAGACGCCGCAGGTGGTTCATAGGACGATTACCTGCCCCAGCGCAGAAAATCACTATCACGCTAGCGCGGAGAAGGCCACAAATTTTGTGGCGATTTTGGAGCTAAGCTTAGAAAGACGTTGGTGACCTCAGCTATGGCCTCATCGAGGGAGCCGTGACGTAGTCTACCAGGGCTGATCCGAGCAAGCTGTCGTTTAATAGTACTAATCGACTTAATAGACCGCCTGAGAACCACAGAGATATATTCTTAATTACAGTCAGTACACGGAAAGCAGGTCTCTCATATATATATATATATATATATATATATATATATATCTAAGTGGCGGCGTGGTCTAGAGAACTAGAGCGCTAGTCATGGTTGTCATCTACCAAGGTGCCGCCGTTTGATCTCCGTTGTTGATCAAATTTCTTCTAAGCGATGCGCATTATTCCATAATGATGATAAATTATACCGTTGAGAGTCAGCGGCCATCCTGCCACAGGGACTGTTGGGAGACCCCCAGATATCTCAATATGTCCGGCCCCCGTAGATGACAGAAGATGATTTCGAATCAAAACAATTTCCTTAAAGAATCATTCTAGGCCCTTCATATGTCACACTGTCTGGCGGGGGTCTGTAATTGCGAAAAGATCGATTATTGATCGTAGCCCGTCTTTCCCGTAGAACCAACCCGCTGCAGGTAGGCATCTGTATAGTGCTCCAACCGGTTTATACCACAAATGTATTACAAATGCAAACTGGTAATAGTGGCATACTTGTACACAAAGTTGTGAAACATACTAGGTGGGTGTGACACTTGATATTGTACTTTTACGAAAGTGTACTTCTGCTGTGCAATTTTACAGGTTATGGATGCGGTGGATGAAGAACAACGCAAGGATTTCCTTAAGGATATGGAAATGATCAAGCAAATGATAGGCAAGGAAACGGTGAGTAAAAATCAATTGACTTGCATATACATGTGTGTGTGTGTGTCCAACAACGTTTGCTGTCAGCATATTTAAAGTCTAGTCAATGCACACTTGCAAGTTACCTCCCTGAAACCTGGACCTGTATCCTCAAAAACATGAAATGTCTAACAACGGAGCACCTCTTCGCTTGCGAAGTAAAACATTGGCTTGATTCGCAGTCTGAATCAAATTTGTGTTCTAGATGTATCCTGAATTGACATTGTCATGTTTTGTATAGGGGGACATTTACTGAGGCTGGATAGGTGTATTTTTACACGTGTTCTTTTACCTATAGTTGTTGTACGACTGAACTACTTCGTCTGCGTGTATATTTGAGGGCGTGTTGCCTCAATTATTGATCGGCGTTGTAAAAAACACCAAATGCTGTATAAAAGCCCTTGTGATAATATCCATTGTGATTACATTTTGCGAAAAGTATTGTTTTTGCATTTTGTCGAGTGTGGTTTTCTGCCTCGTTGCTAAATTCATCTTTTCAACCATAGTTATTGCCAAGAACTTTAGTATTGTGGAATGCAATTCCGTTGAATAAACCACGTTTAATATTAACAACTGACAAAACATTACTAAAGACCCAAACAATAGTACTGTTGCTGCTGTTAACGAGCAGGATGCTTCTGTCGTTACGGCATTGTACTGTATAGGATATGTAACAGTATTGTCAATCGCTGTCAAAAACTAGTCGGCATTCATTGCTTTGATATAGTCGCAAGGCGCATAGCGATCGATTGTAGGGACAATGCTAATAGCATCAAAGCTGAAAACTAAATACATATACATTAGTAATTCGTGTAAGTCGTGTCAATCTCCTCGCTAACCGTTATTGCATGTCGTTGCCAAAGCCGTTTTCACCGCATACAAGACAGTTTTGAAATCTCGTTACTCAAACGTTCTAACAAAAACGATTATTATAAATGCGTTCGATTAAAATGTATGTTTAACCATTTGAAACTACATATATATATATATATATATATATATATATATATATATACATATTGTTACCCAAATGTGTGCACACTCGTATACATACGAGTATATATAATTTTATTCCTATGCATTTAAACAAAGGTGGCGATAGCAAAAGTTGTTACTGCAAATCACACTTAAGACGGAGGTTTATTTTAAGAGAGGTATCCCTTATTTGTGTTTTGACTAAACAACAACTTTTACTGGTATCGATTGCACATAAAATAATAACTAGTTAATTAAATTCAGGTGGAATCGAAATAATATATGTAATAATTTAAAAGACGCAACTATTGCACGTTAAGAGAAAGAAAATCGGCAAGCGGCGTACTATCGAATTGACTTTGCGCGATTCGTTTGAATTCCAGATCTTGAAAATCGCAGAACTGCTGATGACATTCTATGCTCAACCGCTTGTGCAGGATCAGCAATTTTAGTAGCGTCTTTGTCTAAATATTAACACAGGTTTGAATCGTCAACAAAAATCGTCTAAATTCTTAGAGGCATTTTGCAACAAGCAATGTTATTAATAAGCGTGATCTATTTGATGCAGAAGAGTTCTCTTGTTTCGTTTTACCCCTTTTACTTAAGTTCAAAAATCATGGATGTTAACAACTGCGCCACATTTAAAGATTCAATAAAGATATGAGTGGACTCATGTTAAAGCGCTTGTCTATTTTCACAAGTCTCAAATTGAAGCGGTAATAACTGTAAAACATCCTGTATACTAAAATCTTTATATATATCCTCCGTCATGTGATTGAATAATATCAACTGCGTAATCTTTTTTCTGGAAGGTTTCCGAAATGCATGGTGCACTTGCATCACTAGCAGCCTGTTACTAGTCTTTTTTTTGGATTGGAAAATGCATAAAAGTGCCTCCGAAAGGTGTTCGGAGTTGCCTCATCTCTTATCTCAAGTGGAAAGAGTAATTTCGATCTTCAATAAATTTGGTCTTGTCGTTAATGCCAGCAAGATGAACATTATTGCATTTTGAGCTCCTCAGCTAAAAATGCACCTCGACAAGAAATTCTTTCTATCAGGGAGAGAATTGGTCTTCTCAGAGACCACAAAATGTCTCGGCCTAATGCTGCACGAGCTGGCGGGCGCATTTCGAATACATCAAGCCCAAATGCTACGCCATTATTTCAGCCCTCTTTCGCATGCGGCTTATCGGAGTTCCAGTGGATGGCCTTCTCTTGGTCTACAAAACTTTGTTCCTGCCAGTTCTCCTTTATGACATTCTTATCTGGGGGAGTGGGTTTGAAATTGTTCTCCGTCGGGCTCGAATAATGCAAAACGATGCTCTAAGAGCCATATTTGGCAGGCGACGCAGAGACTCCGTCAGTGATCTTTATGTGGTCCACAACCTCCTACCGGTCGACCTGTTCTACTTGCTGAAGGTTGCCACGCTGGGCTTTAAAATCACTCGGAATAATATTCCCTGTGATGTTTCCTTTCCCCTTGCTCCCTTGTTCCGTAGGACCTCGAGACGTGCCACAATATATGTAGGGCCATTAGTCACAAAAAAATCTAGTCAGCAAGCCCTTGTGTCTCGTTTGCCCGTTATATGGATTAGTATACCACAGAATATTCGTCGTATCACGTCCCTGCATTGTTTTACACAGATGGTCCAGAAATGGCTACTCACCAACACATTTCGACATAGTTGAGGCACACATGTTATTTTATGTTGTGTTTATGATTTATGATACTCCATGATTGACATATTTTGTGGCTGTTTATGACTGAGACTTAACCATTTATATTCTATTTTTTTATTATTACCTATACATTTTTTTACTAAGAACTAAAGCATTATATTATGCAGTTCCTATAATAAACCATGTTTTGAATCTTGAATCTAATGCACGGTCAGTGTTGGCAATCAACAACACCTAGTGTGGAACTCTCACCAACTAAAACCCCCAGTCCCCCCCACCCCCCAAGATTCGGAATTGTTTTGGACAATACTTCGAGAACCCTATTAATAGTCTGGGACTCGCAAACCCGCTAAACCAGGATTCCTTTCTACCTTCCCAGGCCCGGTAACACTTGGCAATTCTTCGAAGCCGTGGGAGAGGCGCCCCTGTTGTTCTCCTTGATTCAGCTATGTCTCTGTGTATCTTCCTGTATGCTTACATGCGGCCAGATACGGGGCTTATGCCAAGGTATACACAGTGCTGAAAGGGTGCGTTACACCTTGGGTTCAGGTGTACCTTCCCTCCCACTTCTACCCCTTTCGGTTGCCTGGCCTCTCCCGCCTAGTTGTCTCCTTGTTTGTCTTGATCGTGAAAAATGGCGTCGAACAGTCGCCTTCTTCCATGCTTGCGTCGTGTCTTCCGTAATTTCCAACGGTTTAGGTTCCTCTAGAGGATTTTTAACATCATAGGCGGAATTAAAACCCTCCCCTGCGATTGCCTAGTCACGTTCAGGGTCACGAGCAAACGTCGTGCCTTCCTTTTAAGCGTTTTCCCGATTTTCCTATATATATTTGTTTTGTTTTACCGCTCCCCCATTCTGCCGTCAGTGGCACGACCACAAGGGATTACAAACCCTCTACAAAGCTGTGGCTCACTCGCCCTTCGTGGCCCCTCTTGGCAAGTGGAGCGCTTCCCTAAGTGTGCTTTCATTCAAGAAGGGGTAAATTTCCTATAGAGGTGATTGTGCGGGTCGCCATCAAGTCCCGGCAGTCGAATTGCATTTTTGTGTCTTCTTGCATAGATGCTACCAGCGCCTTCCCTACGTCTTCCGGTGCTCTTTCACCCGAAAAGTAAGGTTCTCCTCTTAACCCCGCGTACGCTTGCCCCGACTTCGGTTTGATGCAGGCTCAAAGTCCCCGGAGGCTGTCTTTTTTTTAAAGTACAAACTGGAAAATGCGGTTGCATACGCGGACCCGTAAGTTGTCTGCAAAGGTTTTACCGTCTTTTACTATCACTGTTAGTGTGCTTCGCACCCCCAGTCCTCTCGGTTTTCAGGCTGACGTTGTCCGAGAGCCTTGAGCATATCTCCAGGTTTCCACTGCCGTTGCCGACCTTTCTACAGCAGACTTTTAAGTGGAGTTTTGTTTGTCTCGTTTTAGGTTACGCGCACTAATGGTCTTTACCGAGACCGAGAAGAATTGCCACCCAAATTTTTCCAGTGGGACTTTGTTTGAGGCAGATCCTTTTAAAGATTACCATGACGCGGACACTTCTCGGGGAAACGGGATTTGCCTTGGTGAACTTTTTATTTCTGATCACCCTGTCGATCCTCTATTTGCGCTATCGCTCTGTCCTCTTCCGTGGTTCAGCATCGGGGGCCACACCACTTCTCCTTCAAACCACTTTTCAGATTTCCACTTTCAAATTTAGGCTGCTCTATTACATCCGTGCTGAGTTTTTTTATCTGTCTCTATTTTTTTTAATCTTCTTCTGCTTCTTTTGGGTTCAGGCGCTCAGTTTCTTTTTCGAGAATGCCCTCGTCCTCGAACTTTGCGTTCCGCGTAGCTTTTCGTCTATCACCTACTGGCGCCACTAACCTATTCAGTAACTTAGGGAGCTTTCTGATTTCTCTTTACTCTCTTTTTGTACGAAAACGTGTGCTTTGCACAGTTTTACAAAAGTGTCCATTTGTAGCTTCAACGCCTCTGCAACTATACCGGTTACGGCAATATTTCAGTCTCCCCATCAGTTCGTTGAGTACGAGTTTAGTTTCTGTTCTAATTAAGGCACTGAGCTTTAATGTTATATAAAATAAAATAATAAATAATATTCAACATAAATACAGCAATTGCTCGATTATTTATTTCGGAAGATGCAGTTCGTAACCTAAAACAAATATTGGGTATCTTTATAAAGCCAGTTTATGGCGCCTTTCTGGTCTACGCATGCAGGATCATAGATACACAAATTATTGATGTACTGGCTTACTGCAGTAAGCATATATATGCTCTTTTACCTATATTTTACTTTATCGATTCCACCAAAAACTCTGCCATAGAAGAGACTTCCACGATCTTGACGTCGGCTGTATGTGCCATTTATGCGAGCAGCTCCTATTTTTTTCCAGCCAACATCTAAAGTCCACGGATTTGCTTTTGCATTCGCACTTCGTAAGACGGACCCATAAATACAAATGTGCAACAGCGGATTTTGAACCCGCGCAACCATGCGTTTCCTCCGGTTCTCAGGCGCACGCGAATGCACCACACCATCGAGCTCCACTGTGACCTCTCTACGACTTCTTGTGTGCTTTATGAAGCTAGCTCGATGATACTTTATTACGTATAAACATGTCTCTTTTATATATATATATATATATATATATATATATATAACTATGTACGACGTGAAGTCTAAAAATATAAGGCGTCACATTATTTTAATTTTTACAAGCTGCTCTTATTAGGACTATTCTTTGAATGGTCAACATTGGACGTTTTTCAGACGAAGCGGATTTTGTTAAACACGTTGTTTTTCTCAATCTTCATAGAACTCGTCCGCTGGCACTCACACATGTTCTAAAGCGGCTGGTCATGTCGGCCATCGTCGAAAAAAAAATCGTTAAAACTGTGTAAATAGTAATTTCACTCTCATTCCTAAACAAGACTTCCTGTCCCCCATTTGGGGAGGGATTTTATACAAATTCTACGGCCCGCTGAAGGAAAGAAGTGGTATCCATAAAGACTATATGTATACATAAATTTTCAATTTTTGAATTTGAGCTTTATTCCCAGAACCGCAATTTTACATGCTTACGTTATCGCCAAAAAAAAACATATAACATGTGTAAATGCGCAAACATCATCTAATTCATACTTCAACATGTCTCACTCCACGAGGAACTAACGACTGAAGTCGCTAGAAATTCTCTCGTTCACACAAGACAAACTTTCTTCAATTAATTAACAGATTAACTAGTTTTGATTCGATTTTGCACTCGTTACCCGTTTTTTCTCTTTACGTTTAAATAATCTGACTGAGGTGAGTACGCGAATGTCCTTGGGAGTTTCGATCTAGATAGACGGCAGAGTGTACGCGAGAGCTTGACGGGTGGGCTCCTTTGGAAATACTAACCTCACAAGTTCCGTTATACGTTAAGTATAAATATATATATATATATATATATATATTTATACGTTAAGTATAAATATAAATATAAATATATATATATATATATATATATATATATATATATATATATATATATATATCTATATATATATATATATATATATATATATATAATGAGAGGGTAAAATCGCTAGGTCATTTAAACAATATTACATGTAAGATGTTAGTATAAAAAGCCTGGACATCATATTGTCCTGGCTTAAAGGGGCCAGTTCATTTCCTGAGGTAAAGAAGCGTGGCAGAGTCCACAGTCTTAGTAACTGCAAATGAGACAAACGCGGCATATGGTAGTTGTGATTTACACAAAATAAGTGGTAATCGTCATAAATCAGAAATACGCCACAATTTATATTGGCCAATCATTTATTATTTGGACTGCATTTCAAAGGATCTTTATTAGTGTATCTTTATATACAATTGTATTTCCTAATTATGACACCAGCGCTGTCCTGACCGCTTTCAACACAATAAATACAATGTCCCATGTTCTGGCACGGCAGAGCCGATGGGTGGCAAGCAACGTTTTTCATTTTTAAACGTTTTAAATTAGCGCAGACAACGTCAACGGGGTAGCTGCAGCGTACAGACTGCAACCCTTCCTTTGGGTTTTAACAAAAGTTCAAGGCAGTATGTAAATCAGCGATCAAAATCAGAGAGCTGCCCCGCGGTATGACGTAAGTCTTGCGTCGTGATCACGGTAACAACACTAACAAAGCTCACATGACTAGCGTGCCCCGTCTTGTGTGTAAGCGGAAATTTCAACGTTGACTTTAAAAGGATGATCTGCCAGATAGAGCTATTGACTTGGTTCTTTTTTATTGAGCAGGATCAAATGTCGTTATGCACCGTGGATATCGACTGTGGACATTGTTCGTACAGCGGCTTTGTGGGGCTCCACCCCGGTGGCTGGTCTTCAGCCTGTTGACATATACCTACTAAACATACATTTTCCAATCCTAAACTTCATCTTTTGTCAGCTCAATTCTTCGTAACTAGCACTGTGCGCTAGAGATGTGAGGTGCTTGCCGGATCAATTGGTCAGCATCGCCCGTCCGGTTTCTCACCCTATACTAGATTCCTCTCGAACGAGGTTTTACGAGCCCCGTGTCTAAGATGAGCTCGGCCTGTTGTCTCTTGGTATTGCTTAGAGGCCTCTAGAAGACCGGAACTACCGTTACACTTACGTAATAACTTAACAACCTATTGGCGTGCAGTTAGGAGATATCGCAGATCTTTACGACGTATAGTATTGTAATTAAGCAAAACGTCCGTATTTGTTTTTATTTCCGCTCCAGGCAATGCGACAGCAAGCACAGGAGAGTAAGCAGTGGAATCAGTGGTGGCCTCCAGCCCCGTCGCCGGCCCCAAAGAGTGACAAGCAAGCTACAACAGCTGCGCCGCCAGCTAAGGCGAAGCCCACCCCTCGGTCAAAGCCAGACGCACCAGAGCAGTGGAACGCGAAGACGTGGGCCAACCCGCCGACCGCCTGGGTGCCCGACCCCGTTGGCTGGCCGGCGCCAGCGGCACATTCAGCGTGGCACGGATGGCCCAACCCCCCACTGTGGCCTCATCCTCATCATCACATTGCTGACCACGGTGGGTGGCCCTTTCCGTTTCCACACTGGCCGCCCCCGGTCTGGCACACGCCAGCAGAAAAGGTTCCCGCCTATTACCCATGGCCACCAAAAGCCGCCTCAATGCCGGCTGCTCGTACAACTACACCCCGGCCGCCGACGACGACGACGACCACCACCACAGCAGCTCCACCTCCAGCGTCCGCGACGTTTCCGGACCCTAATTTATGGAAGGGCTATTGGACTATCCAGCACCCTCCACAACCCCCCGCCCAGGCGGTAACGGGGGCTGGCCAGGCAGGTTGGCCCACGCCGCCGCCGCTACATCAGCCTGGTTGGCCTCAGCAAGTTCACCCCCTGCAACACTACAACAGGTGGAATCCCATTAAGCACCCCCACTTTGATGGCATCAACCCATGGTACCACGAACCACACCCCTCGTGGCGGACCCCGGCAACAACCGCTGCGCCCCCTGCGGGCGACGCGACGCCTACGGCGCCAATGCCGACACGACAGCCCACTACGACGACCACCGAGGCGCCGCCATCGGACTCAGCTGCCGACAGCGATCAGCCTTCCGGCAACCCTGTCGACGAGTCAGAGGCGTTAAAAGGCGTCAGCTGGCATCCCTGGCCGGTTGAAGGTCCACCGCCGCTACCACCACCGACGGCCGCAGACACCGCAGATAATCCTTCACCCATCGCACCAGAATGGCCGACTCCTTCGGCCCCGGCCGAAAGCCAGAAGCCGTATTATTTCGGGTAAGGCGCTCGAATGCTTGCCGTCTCCCCGTCTATACCCATAGAGGCATACGCCGCAGTTACCTAACTTAGCTAGCCTAAGCCTAACTTAGGACGTTCTGTAGTAGCGGCGGAGCCATAACGAGATAGTTCGCTTGCCCGCGTCAGCTTAATGGGAACACGCCACGTATCAGTATCGCCCAGAAGTGCCCCGATAAGGTTCGATCTGTCCTGTTGTGGTCTGTCTTGACTTTGTCTACACGCCGCTTTCACTGCAATGATGCGTTGGGAACAAATATCTAGACTACAGAGCTAATGGGTAATTGTAATTGGCTGCGGTAACATTAGGTTTAAGGTAAAGGATGCTGAAGGCGGACACTCTCGAGAGGAGCGTGCTGACGGAGCCGGAAACGTACACGGAGTGTACACGCTGCACGAAAACGATGGCCGTAGGAGGATCGTCAAATACCGCGCAGGTAGACGCGTTTAGTTGTACATGCATGAATTCGCCTATACAAACATCAAAGTTCGTCTACACAAACAACAAAGGGACGAGGCCCTCTCTAGGTGTTCGTTCGTTACATTGAAAGACAGCGTACCTGACCACCTGCCATGTTAGATCATATACATATATATATAGCCTACCGAGACAGGCCAAGAACAGCAGGTGCGACGTCTCATTCTGTTTGAATCTAATCCACGCGCTGCCTTCAAAGTACAACGTCGTGTCGACGGCTCTATCAGCTCGACTCGTGTATTGACTGAATCCTCCTCGCAGGATCGGACGGCTTCCACGCATCCGTGCTGTCCAACGAGCCTGGCACGCAAAACTCTATGCCGGAGCCTCCGTACTCCCAAACGGATACCAAAACGGACGCCCAGTAGATAACGTCAACAACACCTTCTTCACGACTTCAACTACCAGCAGAGAACCCGGTTGGGTGGGACGCGTGGGAAGACCTTGTGCCCCACTTCACCCAGCAGAAGGTTAACTGTGTTTGTAAAGTCTCTCTCTCTCTCTCTCTCTCTATATATATATATATATATATACACACATATATATATATATATATATATATATATATATATATATCAGACACAGTTTTATAAACCCAGTGTATATATATATATATATATATATATACGGGGGTACCTATTTCGAAGCTAAGCAGCTTAAATGCAGCCTTAAGCTCTCTAGATTATTTTCAAATAAGACTCTAGAAATGATATTACTAAATATGTTCCCTTGTGGACTAATAATTGCACTAATAGAATTTTTAATTATTCTTTCTAATAATATTTTTTATTTAATTGAGCACCAACCTTTTATTGGTTGCTCACCACTATAATGCCTATAATCAGCAATCCAGCCAAGAGAGAAGTAGCGCTGTTGTATAACCTGTTGGAATAATCGTTTCTCACACCAAACTATATGCGCACCAACGTTTTATTCGCGTAATTGTTAATTTAATAGGTTATAATTAATATTTTATTTTTATACTGTTCTTATTTTCTATAAAGAACTTTGTGAGAAGTTTCTATTCTAAAAATCATGCAAACACACACATATACTTATAGATGTCAAAGACTTCTTTTTCATAGAGCTGCATCTTCATGAGTGTGCTAGGTGTTTCAAAGTTATATTAAAAATTGCTACCTTTATATTCAGCCTGATTTGCGCAGCGCGAGATTATTATACCAACCAATTCAACTTAAAACGTTAGCTTTGGTCACGCACGAGACACTTAGCTTTGATATAATTAAAATTTGTGTAAGCATTCCACCTATAAATTTGATTGTTTTGCACAGAATGTATATATATATATACATTGCTTTTAGTAAATATGCCTAAACTCCAATGTACTAGAGCTATGCCTTAACGAACTGTACAAGGAACAAGTCATTGGTGTCACGTTAAAGTGAAACAGTATAATAATGGCAATAATAAGGGCATGATATGTGTATGTCCAGACCTTCGCGCTCCCGAATCACATCGCCGCAGATCGCTCGATCTAAAGACGCGTGTAACTTCAGCCG
The DNA here is from genome assembly GCA_003439945.1 of Dermanyssus gallinae. NCBI lineage: Eukaryota > Metazoa > Arthropoda > Arachnida > Mesostigmata > Dermanyssidae > Dermanyssus > Dermanyssus gallinae. The sequence continues at coordinate 41,041 of QVRM01004222.1, forward strand.
ATCATTATAATTTAATAACCTAAAAGGAATAATGGTAGAATATAATATATCTGTCTTTTCTCTCTCTCTCTCTCTCTCTCTCTATATATATATATATATATATATATATATATATATATATGGTACTCTCAGTGGTAGCATAAACCAAGTTCCAATGAAAAAGGTTGCCGGTAAAGTACCACAACCTGACTTTAACGGACGTATACGAGAACGTACCGCATAAATATATTTTATGCTGATAGATTTGACTGGCTGTCAGTTTGTAATATAGTGTATGTATATAAGGCTTTCTTAGCATGTATTAAGCTAAGATTTCACCTGAGTAGTTATTTCAACTTAGATATATATTTAAGTGAGATCTGTAAGTGACATCTCTAATAAATACCGCGTTCCTATTCGCGTCAAACGGGTGGCCCGAGGTCGTCTTAATTAATAGACCAGCATCACAAACAATAGTCGCACCAAATAATCAAACATATTAGGTATCGACTTAAAGGTCGGCTTTTCTAAGCAAAAATAAACCTGTTTATTATTCCCTACTTCATATGCATAAATATTTTACTAAGCTGCATGGCATTCATTCAGTTACATTCGAGGTATATTTTTCGTAATTGTCTAATAAAAATTTACCCATCAGTAATATCCTCGTTTTATTTTGACAATTTACACGGCTCCAGTGATCTATATCAGTATATACACTTTTAACAGACGATCTTGCGTCGACAATATATATATGCGAGGTCGTAATTGTAACATGTGACTTAATTGAGCGTGAGCGCCGACGGGTCATTTGTATAGCTATTAACATCCATACCTAGGCCGACGGCCTTCCACGAGAACATATATAAATATATGAGTCCCTCGAAATTTAACATGTGAGTTAATTAAACAATAACGCTGACAGGTCATTAAAGTGATTTCCAAGCGTATGCGTAATTCGACGAATTCATGCAACATTGGCAATAATACAATCAACAAGATATTCGTTCCAAGACAGTATCTCTGTCTCAAAAACATTTTTTCACTGCAGAGTGTAACCCTAAAGACAGCCAAATGGCAAATTTCGCAGTGCCTCTTAGGCATTGGCCTGCAACAAGTTTGTATCTGAATAATAACAGCAATAACGACCAAGCCTTGATGCCAGTATACTGCCCGTCGTATCGTACAGCTCTGACGTGGCCGACGTTGTAGGTAGGACCGCAAATAGAAACCGCAAGGAAATACTTGAGCAGAGTCCACAAAACGCCGCACGTACCGGTACGCCCCCCCCCCCACGTCAGACAACCTGATAAACTGTCACCTGCACCATATGCGAGGCCCGTTGCGATCACCGTACAGTAGACTCCGGGAAACCATCACAACTAAACAAAAGCGCGCCGACGTTGCTGCAAGTCTAAAGGAGAAGAGCGTGGTGACAGAAATATGCTACAGAAATATACGATTCATTAGTGGAATAGTTCGATACATGCTTTTGCTACCAACCGGCAGCACTCTTCGGCAGTAATGCCGACCAGAAAACACATGAACGTTTCATTTAAAAAACCTAAACGGCTCTCAAGGAACTGGAACGGAATTATCATACTGCAGGCTGTTACCACCGTCGAGGTCATATGTATGTCTTCTTGTTCGTAAGACGTTTCTCACACACCAACGCACACACAAGGCTGAGCAGGTGTTCCAAGAACACGTGCCTCAGACCTTGTGGTCTTCTTGCTGGCTGCTAACAACTATTTGGTAGTGACAATTAACGCGAACTAACGGCGTCACTTTCGCGAGAGTTCGCCATTCGAGAGAGTTTGTCGAGAGCCAAATGACCGCTAGGTGGAGGCCTAGAGCCGAGACCAAACAACGCAGCAGCAACAGCAGCAGCAAATGAACAGGCGCTCCTATCTACTATCATTCGATCCGCCTAGCTGATGCTCAGGTTACGACCGTGTTGAGTGGTGATCCTGCGACGCAGCCTGACCGGCTGGGCGATAGCCTGCCCCGGCGTGGTTGAGGGCGCCCATGGTGGCGGGTGGCGATACGTCGACGCCCATAACGTTGCACACCCAGCGCGCCATGTCGACGCGGCGGTGTTCGGCGCGAGCGAGCCACTCGTGTCCGGCCAGCGTCTTGAGATCGCCCCGCTCCGACGGGTTGCGCTTGAGGCAGCGGTCGACGAACGACTTAAACTCGGCCGAGAAGACGCCCGGAGTCGCCGGCACAGTCGGTGGCGCCTCATTAACGATGTAGTCGAGCAGCTCGAAGATCGACATGGCGCGTGGTGGTGGGACAGCCGAGTTCAGTCCGATACCCGCTGTGTCGCCGTCCAGGCCACTTCCACCATCGTTTCCTGTATCCCGCCATCCACACAGAAATTCGCATGCACAACCACCCAGACACCCACCGACACACGCGCGCCGATTCGCGCACAAAAGCTTCGTTAACTTCTTTCACGTTAAGTTTCGTTAAGTTCTCCTTGTGACACTAGATAAAAGCATCTAGCATACGCATATGATCTAAATATCGGCGTACATACGTATCGAACAAATAAAATCTGTTGTCACAGCTCCTACATATATGTGATGACGTATGCATATATGCTGAACGTTTCTCGAGTCTTCTACAACAAAAGTTCAACAACACATATCATATCTAAGCGCTCGAAACAAAATAGAGATGTTCGATTTCATAGTTCTTTGTTATGGCGACAAACGTATGCAAACCGTCACGTACCTGCCTGCATCGAAGATGCTAGCGTTGACGCTCCAAAGATGGCTGCTAATTCTCGATGGTCTGGCGGTGGTATAGGATACCGGCCAATGGCCATCTCAACAAGCGAGAGACCTAGCGACCAAATGTCCGACTGCACGGTGTAGTGCGTCCCTTGGAGTCGCTCAGGAGCCATATAAGACCTGTAGCCCATAAACGTAAAAACACGTCACTAATATGTTGCAGACACACAATGCCTTTCTTGGAAACATCATATAAAAAAAACCGCAACAAATTGCAGTGTACCATAGAGCTTTTATTCGAGTTGCAAAGAAAGGAAAGAAGCGTGAGTTAAGAATAATACAACGAGTTTACCTCAGTTAGCTTCACTTAATACGGCTACATGACATCGTTACTGTAAAGCTGCCAAAAAAGCTATCACTAATTAGGACAGAATTTATACAAGCCTATTTGTAATAATGATTATCAGTAGCAATCATAACGTATCTTTAATGTATCTGCCAACGCTTTACTGATGGATGTTTTTTTTTCACTTGGCATGCATACCTAAAATTCACGTGTCACTCTTTTATAGGAGAGGCGCTTAGAACGGCAGCATAAGCGGAAGTAATAGGATATCTGGGGTTGTCTGGCGTAATTGCAAAAAGTCCAAGTAGAACAACAGCCAGCTTCATTCGAATCTAATGTTCTCGCTTATATATATATATATATATATATATATATATATATATATATATATATACGCTAAAACAGTCGCTTTGTACAATGAGGATCATCTATCGCTCCAATTCTAAACGAGAGTCTTAGATATCTGATTGTCGGTAGTCTGTACAACACCGACCTACTCCATTCGACAGTTGTTTACAGACCTGGTGCCAACAAATGAGTTAGCCATTGAGTCAATTAGCTGTCCAGACACGCCGAAGTCGCATAGCTTGATCTCGCCGCTCGAATTGACAAGTATATTCGACGGTTTGACGTCACGATGCATTATCTGATGTTTCTCCCGAAGATAACTCAAGCCTTTCAATACCGACATCGTCACCTGTAAAGCGTAGAGATGAGGGGTTTAAGATCTATTTTCATAAATATGCAGTATTGTCAGTGAGAAGGAGTGGAGTAGACGATGTCGAGCGACATTAAAATTAGGAGCCGCAGATTCGATCCCCATGCCGCATACACCTTTTCTACGCTATTCTTCTTAAAATTTGCAGATTCTTCTCAAAGTTATATATATACATATTAGTTTCTTACCTTTCCAAGAACATCCTCGGGTATACGATGAGCTCTTCGAAGTACAAGATCAAGAGAGCCTCCGTCCATATATTCCATACACACGTTAATCTCGCCGTCGCTGTAGAACGACCCATAAAAACCCACAATGTGCGGAGAGTTGCACTCGTCCAAGACCTGCCACATGAGAAAGGAACAACTTGCTAAAGATTCAGCATACCCTCTCATGTTTATATATATATATATATATATATATATACTGCTGGAGAGAGTTAAGTTGGCTTCTTCAAGATAACTCTGGGACTAGCAAACGCTTGCAGCAACAAAATTGTTAGTGTCTTAAAAGGAAATCCCCTATTGGCAGAAACAAAACTAGGTTTGGTGGGGCTTAAGCAGGACAGATGCGTTTAAAACGTGTAGTAGCAGGAGATAAGACGAAAAAATAAAGATCCTACTATATCTACAAAGATGCAATGACATATGATACTTGGCGGAGAATATGTGGAGAGAATAGGCATCTGGAACAGCGTTTGCGGTACACGATTTTTACTGCTCTCCTTGTAAAACCAATAGCTTCTAGGGTAGGCAGGACTAAGGAGAAGAATCTAAATAATTTAGTTATATATGTATATATTAAAAAATGGCTTACTAAGAACTTATTCTTAAATTATAATAAAAATTATAACTAAACGTTAGTTTATGTCGAAATCTTTTAAATCGTGATGTAATATATATATATATATATATATATATATATATATAAACCTAAGTAACGGTATAAAAAACTTATTTCCCAAAAAGTCTGAAGAATAGCCACCCTTGTCGCTAGTGGAGCATACCTTAAGCTCGCGAATGATCTGACTTCGTATGGCGGGTTTCACCTCAAGGTGGATCATTTTCCGGGCCATAATCAACCCGGAAGGCCGGTGCAGCACCTGTCGTAGTAAAAGCCATTACAAAAAAATAAAAGGTACATACAACTTTAGCATTTTCCAAGTGCAAATAGTCTTCTAGCAGAAACGAACACCAGTATCAGAAATGTGAATAAATATAAATATATAAATAATAGGAGACTACGGGAATCTATACTATTATATAACATGTGTCGCATAGGTACAGTTTAGGAAGAGTACACATAGCCACGCTGGAATCACAAATGCAATAGCAGTCCCATAAAACCATGTACAGTTATTGAATAAAATCAGACTCAGTTATATCGCCGAGGTGTCTCATCTCGTATTTCATAGAATATAAGTACAACCATTGGAATATTCCGTTGCAGTCAGCGGTTGCTTCTCCTCAAAATATTTTAGTATAAATAAACTTCTTGTGAGGCCGAGAAGCGGCATCTAATCTATCTATCTAATCTATGTTTCTATGTTACAAGCAATAGTGATTATAACATTACATATTTATACGTCCCTCACTTTGTATGTTACATATAAAGATACATATTTATATGTCGCTTGAATAATAAAAATAATTTAAAAAAACAAGCTTTTTAAACATCAAATGGAGGCTCCCACTTGAGTTTGGCACATACCTTGCCAGCCAACTCTTTGTTGTAGCCCATAGTGCTTCTAAAAAACTTCCTGAAAGTAAGGTACGGGCTACTACTTTACTATACTAAGTGCGTTTACATTACGTGTGCCACTCAAACAAAACTTTAAACTCTTTAATTCGGAACCGTGTGTCACCACTTAAACTCAGAAGACAATAGAGTTACCTCTCAAGGTAACGACGATACCATGAAGTAATGCAAAACATGTACTTAATACTCATGATTGCATCCCTCAAAACTCAATAAAAAACAATGATTACTTAATAGTTGTTTCATCGCTTTTTGTTGGCTATCATCTGGCTAGCAAGGTTTTAATATAGAGTGGACTGTGTGTGGATTGCAAGCGAAACGAGAGATTGAGAACGTTGATGATGGGACCCTGCAAATTACTAGCTATTACAATACGTACTCAATTAAAATACGATTGGTACAGTAGATTGCCGAGGACTTATATTATGCAACTTCGTAGAAATTTTAAATAATACAGAGATATAATAAGAGAAAGTAGCAAAATGCTCTGACAGTTACAAAATTGCTTCAGCGCTGGTGAATATGCGACGACGATTAAGAAGCGGTCCCCTGATAAAGTTTAATTTGTTTAACAAACAAGCAAACAGAAACAATAATTTGAAAATGCACTAAATATATTGAGTACGGAATAATATATGTGCTGTAACATTACCTTATTAAGGTTCGTCAAAACGAGTCTTGGTCACACCCATATCGCACCTGTTCTGAACAACGGGCAGTTCGCGTAGCATATATCTGTGAGTGCGGAGCGTTGCGACACATAGAGACAACCTTTGATACTTATTTTAGCTCGTTGTTTGTTTGTGATATGATTGTAACGTAATGTAGAGCATACACTATGCCACTTAGAACAGTTGCCAACGTGTTTGACTAAAGATTTCCTCCCTAACCTTTGTCACGACACCGCCGTTTCCAGCGCCTAGCTCGCCAAGACTGTCAAAGTCATCCGGACAGAGATCGCGGTCTTTTCCTTTGACGCGTTGCTTCTGAAACAGGAAATCCGCTAGGCGAGTTCTTTGCTTCTCATCTAGCTCGAGACCCTCCAGGGTACGCCGCACCGCATCCACCTGCATGAGAGAAGATCACCATACAATGTGTTATGCACGTATCATGTTCCCATAACAATCAAAGCACGTCTAAATGAAAGCAAACAAGCATGCATAATGATGTAATTCCTAAGCAAAACTCATGGGTGATATATGTACACACAATTTGTAAGCAAATAAAAATAAGTTAATCAATAGAGCTCTTTACATTCCGTGTGAAAATCTGGCCCTGTACTGGGAAGCCTAGCCAGTAAGGCAGCTCAAAAGCACAATTGTTAACACCTCCTACGTATAGACATTTGTGCAAAAAAAAAATAAGATAACGTACCTGTTCCCCACCAAACGCGTTCGCTGGTGCACCGTCGCTCAGACTTAAGCCCCCGCCATCGTTTGTTTCCCTGCAAAAGAAAAATTCAGTGGGGACATACGACAGTTAACCAATTATACCAATCATTTGTCGTGCGGTCAAATAGCTATCAATCGTTGTGTTTGTAATATTGATCGCCCTCCGCCTCTCGTATATATCCATCAATCCTGCCAAGTCAATGCTGGCTCTGTTCGAGAGGAGGTCGAGAATCGAACCAATAATTCAGGAACTAGAGCAGAACACTAGTGGCAACATCGTGCTGCGACACACGCACAGGTAATCCTGGGGTAAAGCGGATCTATCATGTGTAGATGATCCTGTGCGTAATGTGAATTTGCATTGCCTGGTTCCCTCCTTCCCCCATTCTGAAAAACAAAAAACACAAACACGCCCGTACACACACACGCACATCAACACAAACAAATAGACAATAAATACCTTTGGCGGTTCTGCTGATGCTGTAAATGGTGAGCCGCTGCTGTCGCAGATGAACCCGTCGCTGCTACCGCTGCACCTGGTCCAGATGTCGCAAGTTGCCCCGATGTGGCACTGGTCACGGCACCGGCCACGGTGCCGCTTCCTGCCGTTGCCGATGCAGCCGATCCTGGACAGGTAGTTCCTGCACTTCCGGCAGGACCTCCTCCTCCGCCGCCGCTATGAGGCGAGCAGTGCCCAGCAGCAGCAGAAGCACCCCCGGACGCTGAGCCGACACCCCCCACGCTTCCAATTCCTGAGCCGCCATTGCCGCCGGCTCCTCCTCGGTTGCTGCCAATGTACATGACAGGCCGACCTGTGCTGCTATTACTCATATTGTCCTGGTTGACCTGTTGCGCCGCACCTCCGCTGCTGCTACTACTACCACCACCACTGGTACCACCGCTACCACCACCCCCGGTGCCGGCACTGCTGTTGTCCATTGCCGGCAGCTTCAGGTTGAGCTTATTTTTGCCGCTGTGCTTCATCATGGCCGTGTACGTGTCGAGGTAGAATGATCACTGCACTAACAACGAACGAACAAAATACACGCTAGAATTATTAGCTAAACATTACAGACCGACAAGGTCGACCGATCCTCGCCATCCGACCAAGGCGTCGTCTGATTGACGATATAGCTGACACACATAGATGAAGCTAGGCGGTTACAATTCGTCCCTCTAACGGGCTTTATTTATAACCACTTGATATATATTATATATACATATATATATATATATATATATATATATATATATATATATATATATATAACGTTTCATTTGATGAGTTATCTGCTGCCCATAAATATATTTATGAAGCAAGCTACTGTACGCTTAGCAGAGCCTTCCGCCGCATAGACTTTATAGTTTTCCAATTATATATATATATATATATATATATATACGGAAATAGAAGTCCATACAAAGCTATGCAAACATAAAGGCACTAATAATATTTTATTTCTAGCATCTAGAAGTTATGTCATGAATTGTTTAGGCTCTATCGATTGCTTTGTAAAAGAACAAGTTCGAGACGTAAGACAAGTATTGACCGAAACGGAAATATTATATAATAGGACGTGGGTTTGCTTTCAACGTCATACAGAGCCTGTTACATTAGAAACGACGCAGAAGATTAGTTCTCACCTTGCACAAAAGCTTACGCAACAATTTACATAATTACACACGCTTCGGTCAACATTTAATGCAGCAGGTTTACTGCAATGTCTCAGCACACTTGCGGGAACTCGTTTTTTTCTTCTATTTAAATGAATAAGTTATCGGCTATAACAATATACATATGGGGACAAATCGCCAAGTTTTTATACTTAAAATTTTAAAATTGAACCACAAGCCACTAAGTTTTTCGGTCTGTTTTGCTTAGAAGCGCCATTCACCAGCTACACGATGGGCAAATTTAGCGCCAATCGGCGGCGGTGGCGTTTATTGCTTTAGTTTGCTGCAAAGAAACGAAGAAATCGAGGGTCGGCGATTTTCGACTGCATTCAGTTCTGTGTCGAAACCCAAATCTTATGCTCTAAGGTTATGTAAATATTACGAACTGCATATGGTGATCAATCCGTGTCCCGAAAAGCCGCGTATACGTGGTACCATCGATTTCGCGACGGACTTGAGTAGACCGAAGATGACCCTCGATAGGAAGGGGACGCCCTGGACGTTAATACTAGTAAAAACGGCGAAAAAGTTTGTGATGTCATCTTTAACAAAAGCCGAATTACTATCAGGGACATCACTGAGGAACTGGAGATATCTTATGGATCAGTCTTGACCGATAATTTATGCGCCAGAAGACTGGCAGCAAAGTTTGCTCCAAAAATGCCGAATTTCCAGCAAATGCATGAATGTCCGAATTGAACCTTCAAGCGGTAGCAGAAGATTCTGGATTGCTTTAGAAAGTGATTACAGGAGACGAGTTATGGGTATATGGTCACGACATCGAGACCAAAGCCCAGTCCTCCCAGTGGTGCTTCCAAGGAGAGATTCAATCGAAAAAAACAAGTAGAGCAAATTCTTTTTGACTCTTTTTATCAATTAAAAAGGAATCATCTTCCACGATAGTGGAGATAAAGAAAAAGCGGAAATAACTGAAGGGCCATCTTGAAGAGAACAAAAATACTTTGAAAGATTAAAGAAATATTATTTTTATAAATATGTATCAGAGGTTTTTGAACCACCCTATATATAGCACGGAGAGGAAGATATGGTGGAATCTAACACTTGGAGTTGCGGGCTTGATCCCTGCATGACTCATATCTCTTCAAACGACATTTGTTAAGGTTTGCTGTTTGTAATAAAATGTATATATAGATAATCTCGGTTGATCAAAATGTTTGTGGAGACGCCTGCCTACGATTTCAAAAACAACAGCGCCGGAGAGGACTGTTCTTCAGAACTAACAAAAGTATTTATTATATCAAATCGTTTCGAATTGTGTTTGGTGCAGGTTGCGTAAGTGTGACATGTCAGATTATCCTCCACTGTCAATGGAGCAAAAGTCGAGTACCGTGTGGTAATTAAAGGTTTTTCGTCAAAAATCTTAACTGCAACGTAAATGAAAACCAAATTAGATGCAATTTACGAAGCCAATGCACCAGCGTGCAGCGTAGCATCGCCAAGTGGATTGTCTTATTTAAAATGGGTAGTATAAGCACCGAGGATTCGCCACGTGCCAAAAACAATCTGACCGCCGATTGAAGCTACGCGAAACAGCGGTAGGCATTAGACATGGTGCAGTGCGTCAAATATTGCTTCAACAGCTATGTATGAAAAAAAGTATAGCAAAGTGACTAGTGCACAAGCTACCAATCGAGCAAAAACATACACGCGTGCCAGTTTTCGAAGAGCAATTTGGAACTTTTCTAACGAAGATCAGCAAGACTTTCAGGGTCTTGGGACTGAGATTCGTTTTTAACTGTTGACAAAGCATGGATGCATGACTGCACTCCGGAACGGGAAGAATACTACTGACGCCACCAGGCAGTGGACCGTACGCAGCAAGAAGCCTCCCACCACGCACGGTAAAGAGGCATATCTCAACAAACGGACATGCTTTGACGACGACCGTTTTCTGGGGTTCAAAAGGTATTCTGTTGATCGAGATCATTTCTACAGAAAGATAGCAAGCACTGGAGACTGCTACTACGCAACACTCTTGGAGCTGGAGCTGACGGAGCGTATCGTAGCACTACGGCCTGGGGTGCAGAACAAGTTTGTGTAGTTTCACTACGACAGTGCTCAGGTCCCTCCCACGGCTTCGATGTAATGTCAAAGTAATACCGAGCCTGGGGGGGTGGGGAGGAATCCGGGTTTAGTGGGTTTGCGAGTCTCACACTAGTCACGCAGGCTGCTAGTGGCGCATGTGCATCATGCATTCCCAAAACCTCCCAGAAAAAAAGTGCTCAGGCCCACACGTCTCTTGTAGACATGGCCGAATTACGAAAACCAAGGCTCTAAACGGTAAAATATTCCCCATATTCTCCAGACCAGGCGCGTGCGGCGGACATTATCGGGTTGGTGTCCTCAAAAGATATGTCTCCGGAAAGAGATATCAGAGCTACAACGATGTGGGATCCACCGTATTGGCTGTGTATTTTGAGTCTTAAAATGCTGAGCATTTTGCCCGCACCATAAAGGATTGTTGATAGACATAGATTATGATGAGGCTATTGTTGGGTGTGTTCCGCTTTGAGAGGACACTATTGAATAACAAAACGTGCGTGATCTTTGTCCACTTCGTGATTAAATTCGAAGTACTACGCACTTTTTGACGCACACCTAGTATATAGCCTCTAGTATAATGTATAGCCTCGAGGGCACTGCTAATGACGGTTGCGGAAGCAATAGCATTGTTCGGAGCGTCAGCTTGGGTAAGGTTGAGTAAGCGGGACTCTCAGATGAAGAAAGCGAAGCAACTTTTACGAGGAACCCAGAAGAGTAGTAGCCCTGAAGAGGATAATCGAAGGGTACCGCACACTCAGCTAGAATGCCGCTCTGGTACTAACAGGCCATCCCCCGGATCCCTGCGCGTATAGCTACCATATATTAAGGCATGAATAGAGAGGCCAGCGGGCGACTGATAGCTCATAGTACTGTTCTATGAAGATATGGGCTATCAGAGAGTGAGGCTTAAGAGGGGGAGGTGCGTTCAGTGGGTATGGGTCTCAACAGAGTAACATCCAACCGTTGGGATCGAGTTTAACACTGCTTGAGATAGAGATTCGTAACTGTATTTAATACCTCCTCCAAAAAAAATTTATGTTTAACCTAGTACTAAATTAAACATAATACTGAGCGACCAGCTTCTCGGGCAACACTTGGTAGGCAAGCGCCAATTGACAGGTTGACAGCGAGCGTTGGATGTTGCAAACGATGCGACATATGACAGCTCTATAAGGAGCAGACAGGGCGCGTTCGCTCAACCCTATGCGCGGCTATGGAAGAGACCTCGAAGCAAGCTATCAAGGCCATGGTGGCAAAACTCCAACCGTGCCAAAGAAAAAGTAATGGTACCCTGTGTATGCACACGAGGTGCCTTGTCACTTCTTGACAGGCGAACTTGACCACGCTAGCCAGAGACACAAAAAACTGCATTGCACATTGCCGTTCGCCACAGGCGCCCAGCGTCCGCTTTTAGACCCGTCGTCATGTTAGTTGCCGATATAAAGCCATCACCCCGGCTGGCAAGTGGGCAAGCCATCCCGTTTGAGTGTTCCCTACGTCAATTTTTTTTTCCGGGAGATATAGCGATGAATTCATACAGAAGGCAGGTTGCATGCCACTATATATATATATATATATATATATATATATATATATAGTGGCATGCAGCCTGCTATATATATATATATATATATATTCTGCATGTTGAATGGGGTTAAGTTTCGAAGGAAAACCGTTGTAAACAGATAATTTACAAGCACGTAAGCTTTGGACACTACAAGGGCTTTGGAAGAGTACGGGGAGAGTTGGAAAACGAAGTTGAACGGGATCGATATCGGGATATATGCGGTAGCGGCAATCAAAAATTAACGCCCGGATAGAAGATGTGGAGCATAGGGGTAGAAGGCATTTTATGACGGCATTTGCAGCTCACGGATTTCACCATGTTGTCTGTAACCGCCACTAGTTTGACGAGCTGAGCGAGGAAAATACGTTTCTTTAGCTGGTAAAATATTTCTAATATTCTTGTCACTACAATGCATTATTATTATTAGACGATTATTCGAGCCAGACAAATTCATTTTCTGCTCTGCATTTGAACAATACTTTGCAATCGGTATAAGATCTGTACGCGTTTTCCGAGGCCAAAGTGCCGTATACGTGCTTCGCGTGTTTCGAATACCACGTAAACCGGTCGTGATGTGCCACAATGCCTCGCTTGTACGTTGGTATCTGTCGTTTACATCACGTCACGGATACGGTATAAACGGCAGTGTTTAGTTGTTATGTTAATATATATATATATATATATATATATATATATATATATATATATATATATTTATGCATCGCGGCCACAGGCCACAAAACCAATCCTTTCGTTAATACCTTCGCCATGGGCATATGACAACATGCGTGCCAACTTGTCGAAGAGCTAAGAATGAGTAAACAGGTAAATGCATGTATTGACAAACATTCTTCAGTACAAAGAGGAGATAGATCTACACAAACAAAGAAGACACACACAAATCGAACGAAAAACAGAACCAGAGAGCAAAACGAAACCGCGGCGCACGGTATCGAGCTTGTTATACACGGTATCAGCGAACTCACCCTCAGTCGCACGCCCTTGCAATTCCGAAATACCGAGAACGGGGCTTATGAAGATGGGGCTGATGTTGACGACGATGACAACAACCACAACGTGAACAATAACAACGCGGGTGACAATGTCGACAATTGTCGGACAACAACAACAGTAACAACAACAACAACGACAACAACAACAAATTCACGACACGACACACCGAAACAGTCAAGTTTCGCTCGTTATCGCTGCCAGAACTGACGAATCGTGGAGTCAGTCTAATGACCGTGGGTCACTAACGTCAGCTAGTCCTGCTGGTTGTCTACTTTCGAGACAATCAAGTCGACAATCCAGCACCGTAGAGACGAGAGATGAACCGAACCAACAAGCAATCGATCGAGGACAACCGAGAAACCAACGGGGTCGGTCTGACCACGAACGACAAAAATCCGAAACGAAACGTTGACGAAACACAGCAAAAGAGAGACACACGATTGCTCACGACGATGTCAACCGACGACCGCACATTGTGGCCGCACTCTCACACATGGCCTTAGATTCATGCGAGCAGCAATCGTAATGTTGACGCTGGCTTCGTCATCAACAACGACAACAACAGCAGCAACAATGACAACAACAGCAACAACTACAACAACAACGACAACAACAGCAACAACAACGACAACAACAGCAGCAGCAACAACAAGCGATGGAACACTCCCGCTGTTCCGCCTCCACAATGTTATTTGCTATTTATACTACAACCGCTAGTCCTGCTACCGCTACCGCCGTTACTGTTGTTGTTGTTGTTGTTGCTGCTGTTGTTGTTGTTGTAGTTATTTCTGTTTATTTTTTACGTCTCCTACTGGTACTACGTTCAGTGACGATGCAGCCTGTGACGTCTCTTTCTCTCTCTCTCTCTCTCTCGTTCTCTCTGTCGAGTCTCTACGTTCACCACCTGCTTTCTACTCGACCGACAACTACAACAACAACAACAATAACATCAGACCAAATAACAACAACAATAACACTACAACAACAACAGCAACAACAACACTTACAACCCACACCTTCCTCTGGCTGCTCGGCTTGCTGGCCGGTTGTTTTGAGCCTTTCCTCTCCGTGTTCCTCCTCCTCCACCTCGTCGTCGTCTTCCGTAAGTTTGTTCTCTGCTAGCAGTTCTCTCGCGGGCAGTCTATCTAACTGTCTGTTTGTCCGTCTGTCTGACTTTCTTTATCCAATCATTTGCGCGTCGATCGTCGACACACGTCTTCTCTCATCTTAAATAACGCCGCCGCCGCCGACGACGACAACGAAGAGGTCCTCTCCGTTTTCCCACCTTATTTCCAGCCGCTGCGGCTGCTGCTGCTGGTCAAGTCAGGGTTCTGGCGTTCAACGGACGAAGCCCCAGTCTACCTTCCGTTACAATTTGTCACACTGTGAACAGAAGAACTCGACGTCACAATTTGTCGCAACTGTGAACAGAAAAACTCGACGTCACAATTTGTCACAACTGTGAACAGAAAAACTCGACGACGACGACGGCGACAACGTAAACGAGAACATAGCAAGGCAATGCTTTTGTCGGCTTCTCGTTCCTGTTGTTGTCGTAGTTAACGCCAGTCGAGTAACTCGAGAGGACTCGAGGTTTTTTGGGGTCCGGCTTGAGTGCATTCTTTACTGCTACTGGGCGTTCCGTCGTTTAGTGGACAGTGCGGATTTGCATGCAGTGGTTTTGCCGCCCAGATCGCGCGCGCGCGCTGGTCTGTCCGCCCGCTCGCAACATAGCCGCCCGCAGCTGATATGGGTGACTGGCTCGCTTCACCGAGCTACCGACCTCCACCACGCGCACAGTAGATCTAATAGAGACAAAAAACGTTTTCCGGCTGACCCTCAGCCAACATTTAACGTCCACGGGTTTGCGTTCGCATTGCTTCGTGAGACGGACAACCCCATAAAGGCAAATGTGCAACGGTGGGAGTTGAACCCGCGCTCGTATGCGTCTCCTCTGGCCGCGAATAACGCACCAGGCTCGACAGCTAGTAGAGACAACTTGTCGTAGAGCCCGGTGGCATGGTGGTGGGTGAATTCGTCTGCGCCTCGCGACTGGAGGAGACACATAGGTGCGCGGGCCCCACCGTTGCACGTTTGTATTTGTGGGGGTCCGTCCGTGAAGCAATGCGAAAAACAGTTTCATGGACGTTAAATCTTGGCTGAGAGTCAGCCCCGACATTATTTAGATCTAGCATGTCGGAGTATCGTCAATGCAATCGCGGACCCTGAGTGGGACGGAGGGGGGATGGGAGTGGAGGACATCGGTTTTAGTAAATTTGCGAGTCCTAGAATAACTGCTGCTAGGCTCCAATGCAGCGCTGTGCATTGGCATTTCGGAGATCTCCTTAAGAATCTCGAAAAAGAAAAATACTAAATTGAGTAGATGACATATGGATTGATTCGTCTGGCGGCAACTTCAAGGGAGCCTTCTCCGAGTCTGGTCACTATGATGCAGCGTCCGCAACCATGACAATGACAATCACTCTCGACAGAAACAACCCGGGGGAGAAAAAAGAATATGGCACTCCCTACGCTGGCGGTATTGGATCGGCATGAATGCGCAGCACCATTCGGGGCAATAGAAATAAAACAATTTTACGTTATAGAGAAATATTCGGCAAAAACCGTAGAGATTCAAGATTACCTGCACCTTGCAGGGAATTGCATACGAATCACTCACAATGTGCACGTACTCGATAACAGCATGCTTTCTTAAAAGAGAGCCCCTCACAGCAACGTGCATCTCGACCACGCAACGCTCGCTTAAAACTCGGTATGCCGTACTGTCTGACGCGAAGTAAGCAGGTATGCAGACATGCTGGTTTAGCTGAGACAGACTATTTACCTTTTTTCTTAATATTTTCGTCGAGCCAGGTGGCGTGGTGCATTCGCGTACTCCTTGTGACCGGAATAAATACATAGGTGGACGGGTTCGATTGCCGCCGTTCCACATTTGTATTTATGGAGTTCGCCTTACGAAGCAATGCGGAGACAATTCCGTGAACGTGAAATCTTGGCTGGGAGTCAACCTAAAAAATAACAGGCTATTTACATTTGGCACGAGACCTTAGTAGTCACGGCTGCGCGGCTAACAGTACACCTCCGGTCGAATTGGTATAGGACCTAGCTCAAATTGCCAGTAATTTTCGAACTACGGGAGAAGAAGGGCGCAGAACGCATTGGGGTTTTAATCAAGCGCCTTTTGCAAGACGGCACACCCTGACAACGGCTCTTGAAGGCAAAAAGAAAATTGACGCTAGAGAAGATTATCATTATTGTGTCAGAGTTCAGCTCTTACGGGTGCTGGCGAGGTGAAGGCCAACGGAGTGGGGTTACAGTAACAGGCTCACACGTAGCAGGCATTTGGACTGTGTCGAGCTTCACACGATCCGCAGACCACGCGCGGATTTATGCTAAAACACGTTACCCTTTCGGAAAACGTTCGGCGAGTGTTCAGCTATTCCCAGATTTGGCGTTCCCTACTAAAATCTGATTTTGTCGTAATCGACTAAGTCAAAAACGTTCTTATTACTAAAATGATTATTGGCATCATTCAAGCATTCAGCCAAGCACTTCCACACTATAAAAGTACATTAAAGTTCTTACAATTTGGAATACATTTCACCGGTTTGGCCCATTTAGGTCTCGATCGCGACTAGTCAAAACAGAAATAAATCTATGTTGGTCGCCCCAATTGCGTTCGTAAGTCTGTTACATGGAACTCGCTGTTGGTTGCCCTGTTTACGACGACTGCATCTAACACCAGTGCCGGATTCCGGATATGATATGAGCCGTCAGACCGTTTGGCCTTCGACCACTAACTTGAAGGAAACCAGCGTCTCCTCTCAAATTCTTAGGCATGGAATTTGTCCCTACCTAGGACACCACTGACACGGACATGCTTGGTCCAACTGTTTAACTCATACAAAAATATACATTATGACCGCCTCGAGCATCTGTGAACTATATCGACACTCGCGGGTCATTTGTGTGTAATTTATAAATTAATTACTTTGGATTACAACTGGACGCCTCCGCCGAATTTGTTTCAACTGAATCTGTGTATATTTCTTATTAAACACAAATCAATGATTTAGCATAGGTTAGCTACTTGATAGTGCAAGACACCACAACAAATCTAAAAATTATACTTTATGTTTAGCCACTTTAGATATGAAAAATTTATACAGACGTGCGAAGTGTGTCCTTTAAAATGCTGATCTTACGAGAAAATGAGTAAAGATGATTTTATGCAACATGCAGTAGAAAATATATGCAGAATTCTGGGCCGTACTAGGGAAATGTGTGAATCCATTTTGTATAGAGCCAATGATGTGTGGCCTTGGTTGTACGGTTCCAAAGATGGCAAATACAGTTTAACATGCCTCGTCGGAAGAATAAATAGCACCGTTCTATGCGTGCTTGAAAGCGACACAGGAAGCACATATTTGTACGTTTATTCTTATTCGAGTGAGCTTTAGATAAATCACTTTACTTACTCAGTTCTTCATGTTATATATATATATATATATATATATAGATAGATGGAAAGAGACCTGATGGCATGACCCTGACTCCCTTTGAGCAGGGCCAAATGCTGGTGTGGGATGCAACCGTAACCGACTCTTTAGCCCCTTCAATGGTCGGTGCGGGCGCAGTTCGCCCTGGACACGCGGTAGCCCTAGCGGAAGCAGCCAAGTGCAGAAAGTATTCAGGCGTCTCTTACCCACACTTGTTCTCACCCTTTGCGTTTGAGACCTTGGGGGGGGGCTGGGCTGCTCACGAAGAAACTGCTTAATGATGTCGGAAAAAGATTGGTACTCGCTACAGGAGACAAGAGGGCGGGCGAATACTTACTGCAACGTCTGTCATTAAATGTTCAAAGAGGGAATGCCGCCTCGATTAGAGGTACCCTGGCTAGGTGGACCAGCCCTAACCTGGACCTAATGCTTTGACTTATGCCCCAAGCGGGCTGTGCACATGTTCTTACATCACAATTGTATATCTTATACACATAAATATATATATATATAGAACAAAATAAAATTATTTTGTATATATATAACACAAATAGGTACATGTTTTGTTAAATACGGTAAATGAAATAAAATGCGTAAAATGAAGGTTAATAAACTGCCAGAACAAGATGGGCACTGTTGCTAATCAAGCTATTTCCTTCCAAAACGAAGGCGAGAAAAGCTACCACGAGGGGCATTGATGGTCGAACCACTGTCTTTAGTTATGTGTGATGTTTCTAGCTATTCTGGTAGCTCCATCCGCTACCTATTAAGATACAGGGTGTAATAAAACGATTTTGAAAACAAAATTTTGAAAAGAACAGTAGGGCTTATAAAAGTAAATCACTTTTTTTTTAATAGAACATAGTCTTTGAGAAGTCTTATTTCTGAGTGAGAGTAAAAAAGACTAATTGACTGCCGTAAGAAAGCCAAAAAAATAATCTTGAAAGGTTAAGTACCGAGCTGCCTCCTTAGGGCAAGACCAAAAAGGGAGATATAGCTCCTAACTATTGCATTCTTTGTGTACGTTGCACAGAACTATTCTTTGCAGTTTTATGTGCGATTAACAAATTGCGCCTTGCACGGCCGCATTGTTATGAAGCTCTGCATAAAACAGAGGTGGACACCTCTCACACGCGCTTTATTTATTGATGGTGGCATGTAGAGCTTTACAATTAGTCTGCGTTTCCTAACAGAACTCACGTGCCATGGATGGGTAAGTGTTTTTTTTGTAACGCCGCGGTTTGGGACGCTTTTACACGACGTTTCATACAACGACAAGGTAGCCCTAAACGGCGATCCTGAAATACCTTGGACAATATAAATGGCATCAAAAACAACGATTACCTGAGCTAGGGGCAATCTACTTCAGATGACCTCAATGGAAGTACAGAGAAGAAATGCGTTGACGGCCGTTGGTTCCGTTCCAATGAACGAAACTTCAGCTATAGTCATCTTTCCCCCAATAAGTCGAATAGGGTAATTTTTCCCCTAATAAGTCGATAGGAGTCATGTTTTCCCCTAACAAGTCGATAGAGAAATTATAGGTTAAATGGTAGTTTGAGTAGTGCCTACTGGAAAACACAGGGAGCTAGTATATGCATCATGTATTGTATCGGGCTTGAACCCACAAATCATGACACCATTTTTGCGCGACATCTTCATGACATCGAACTGTCGACAATACACACGTATAACGTTCTTGCCTCGATACCTATGAATAAATGCAAAAATATTGGTACGAAATGCGGCAAATGTATGCTCTTATTTAGTGAATTCTTATGAAATCGTTTCCTTCCACGATCTGCTCGTGCATGCATATTTCCACCGAGAGACTCTCTCACATATTCATTAACGTTTAACCATTATGACGGCGACGACGCTTGTTGGTTAGATAGTATTCATGTACATTTTTCTAGCTTCTTCTTTTTTTACTAGCTATATCCTGTCTAACTCCTATATTTAAAGAAGCGACTTTCAATGCAAGGCACCTCGATCCACGCAATACGTTCTAGCTTTTGTTCCCGTAAATCTTCGTCGGATATTCATGCACGGATATAAATTGCTGTCATTGCAAAGCACTAAGGTTAATATAGTTGTGTTTTCTTTAAGATCTCAGGGTTGCTTGATGCGCTGCGACTCGTGTGGGACTCGCGAATCCACTAAACCTGTGTTCCTCCCACTCGCTAAGGCTCAAAAAAATGTTTACGGCATTACCTCGAAAACCTATCCGGCGCGCATGTAAACAGAAGGCAATTATTTGATGGGCAACGGTAATAATATATAATCTAGAGCAGAGAGCCCAGTGGTGGTCCGTGGTCATGGTCGCGGAAAGCCCAATAGCGCCGCCATCTGTCCACATCATTAGTGGCAGCGCCAGAATCAGAACATCAGGAATCATCTGGATCATATTCAGAACATCGGAAGTCATCCGGATTGTATCAGCGCCAGCTCCTAGCTGACTGAGACGGTCACCCCCAGTGAGAGGTGTAATTCACAGGACATCATTCTTTCAATCAGCCGCGGTTCTGTAAGCGGGGTAGTTCTTCCACCAATTCTCTATCTCTCTATCAGTCTGAGCTTGTCTTGCTCGTCTCTTTTCCCTTGACTCAATGCACCGCGTCTCTTTTATTAAGGCATCTCGATCCCTCTCAGTCTCTTTCGCTCGATCGCTCTCCAGCCACCTCCTTCATTACGACCGAGTATACTACTGTCAGACGTCGGTATAGTCAAATAGTGATTCTCGTCGATACAGTACAAATGGGCAACAAGTGCCGACAACGGCATGCGTTTGTTCCATCAAGCGAGTTAGAAGACGAGACCGAGTAACCGTAGTAGTAAAACATAACAAGTGGGCGAACTAGCTTCCGCCTGTTATGCATATATAATACTTTTTGGGAGCTAGTGTTCACCGGCATAGTTATTGTCGGAGAAATAGTTATACAAGTGCTAGTACTGAGTCGAACGCTGCCTTATGCAAGATGACGACGACGGCCTCAATAAAAGACTTAGTCTTCCGACAACAGCGACTCACAACGCTTTCATCGAGGAGTTTGATGATCGGACAAATGGCGGATATATGTAAATGTCATTGAAATGATCTACGTTAACACGGTCACATGGATGAGTGCAGCAAGATCGGCATCCTATGTTGCGCGACTCTGCAGTTACACAGGTTCTAACATGTAGTCGATCTGGCGCTCAAAGAATCACCGAGCTTTGATAATGAACCAAATTAATTATGCCTCTGCAGGGGGTGTAATAATGTCTGCCCTAGTGTGAGTAGGTAGTAGGCAGGACGCTGCAAACACTTTGTGTCATTGTTTCTCTTGGAAGCCGACGCATAACACACAGTATTACGAGACATTGTGCCACTGCACCGTTTTTATACATGTAATTGTTCTTACGCAACATGATTATAACTACCTCGGCTAGTATGACTGTTACGACTAACATGCGTTATTAAGGAAAGCAAAAAGGGAGCAATTTTGCTTCCGGATGGCGCGCTTGTAGGAAAGTGTCCTTGGCCCTTTCCTCATTCGGCTCCTCCCTGTCATCGTCTCTTCAATGCTACCAACCTCGCAGCGGCTTCGCGGCTGTCTGCTTGCCTGGTTATGGAGGGGGCGGGTGTTGGTTTTGAGTGTTGCCGCGCCGCGGGAAGTTTCCTTTTCCATTCACCTCTTTCCTTTTCCTCCTCCTCCTCCATCGTACGCGTCTTCTGCTAGTGCTAGGCAATAACACAGCGTTTGGCCGGCGTCTTGAACTGTAAACAAACTCGATTCCGCGGCTCCAAAAATGGCTTCGTAAATGCCGACCTGCAAACAATGCGGGTAGTAAGGCAGGGGGGACGAGATGCCAAATTGAACCTTCTTCCCTTTGGGCGCATCCACACAGCGGCGGAAACGCGTCGAGATCTACGAGGTGGAGTCACCTAAGCATCTGTGTTTGCGGCGATTTGTTTACATTTCAGCCTCATGTAACCAAACTGGAATCCTTGGTTGTATAGTATTTGGTTGTAGCATAGCAGGCCTAGGTAGAACTGGGTAGAGAGGGTTGTTCGAGGACGCCGACTCATACACATACAGGGCACATCGAGAGCATATAGGTATATGCATAGTATAGCCATATGCATACTGTCATCTTATTGTCCGGTTAACCGCACAGCCGCTCCAATCGTCTGCTCGGTAACTCAGAGCACCAAAGAGAAGAAGAGAGCAAGAAAGGGAAGGGCGATTGAGCGAGAATAGCAGAGAGTAGGAGAGAGAACGCGAAAGACGTAACAACAAGGGAGAGATACAGCACCGCTGACCCGCTCGCTGTCTTAGCAGACGTGAAGGTCGCGCGATTGCATAGACTCGCCGCATAGAGTAAGCGGAGACTCGTTTGCTGGTCCTGTTTCGACGGTCAAACGCTACGTGAGATTGAGCGCTCCAGTGCGTATAGGCGGCTCTTAAGTACTGCCCGATTTGTGCTGCCCAGTCTACCCGCTTTCGTGTCACGTACCCTACTCGACGTTTCTCGTGAGTGTGATGATAAACGCATACTACCTACTTACTAGTGAAAGATAGTTTTGGGATGTATCAGAAGCAGCGACAGCAGCAGTAGGGAGAGTAGTATAGAAGAGAAGGACTACACTTGGATGCATAGCAAAAGAAACTCGTTGACACCCAAAAAACGTAGGCATTATGTGGGCGTTATATAGCTGTTGACTTTGAACGTCAGACCAGCTGGCTTGGACACACCAATCAAGACAAACAAAAATAATTGCTAAAAGCTAGGGTGGCATAACTAATCGCTAAAAGCTACGGTGACATAAATAATCGCTAAAAGCTACGGTGACATAAATAATCGCTAAAACTATGATCTATTGTGGTCGGTCTGAGAGCATTACTTACAAGTGTCTGTCTCGTTTGGGTGTTCTGCAAACATTTTGTCGTTTTTTATTCGAGTCATTTTCCAGGCTTGGCATCGCAAAACATGGCTAGTTTGTTTCTATGGTGCACAACAAAAATGCATTTGTTTTTAATTTTGCAGGTTTTGGTAAATTTTAAATCGTTTAACACTTAGCTAGACTGGGGGATACACAATTTGTAAAACGAATAGGTGTATAGTTTAAGATATACTGTACATAGATGTGGATGAAGCTGTAGTTGTTGTTGTAGGACTGGGGCTGTTGTATTGAACAGGAACCACACATTCAACTGCTAGTCGTCTCTGGCTAGCTTCTACGGAATGGTTATGGTGGAGCTTTCTTTAAGCTTTCTGATTTAGAGCACGGTCGTTAGAGCACATATCCTCGACAGTTTCCTATATCTTGAGAGTATTCAGTATTTGTTGTGAGTCGTAATGCACATTTCTATGCAAGCTAACACTGCCACTCTGACGTAACTGGCAGGAAGTAGCAGAACATCATTGTATAGGTCATTGCGGCAAGACTTGTTTTCACTTCAATGATGATGATTCACTTCAATTAATTCGCGTTCTTGGCGATTTGTAACGATAACGTTGTCGAGGAATGGGTGACAACGAGCTAGAATTTTTGTTTGTGGATGGCCTTGGAGCGTTTCCGAGATCACATGATTGTGTTGTCATTTTCTGAATGCGGCAGATGCGCGTCACGTCATCGAAGCTCTGAATTGGCAGGTTATGTGTCCTTCTAAGTGTGCAAAGGCATAGCCTAAGAATAACAAAAGCCTCCTTGAGGCTTTTGTTATTCTTTTAGTACTAAAATGAAATGAAAATGAAATACTTTTAAAAGTACTGAGCTACTATAAATTCTTTTTATTACTGTATATGGGCAAATTGATATTGGTATATATTTAGAATGCGTCTCTTTAAAACCTGTACTGAGTACTGCAATCAATTATAATTGTGATGATGGCAATGACAAAATATATAATAATAATACATTGTTGCGTACTTGTATTGCATTACTAAAGTGAACGTGAACTTAAGAGCAAAAACTACAGAACAGACGCGCCTTTTTTCAAAGTATTCCTTCTAAAATAAAAAAATATGAAGTATATACAGTCGACAAGTTAATTGTAATAATAGTTTGTTACCTTTTATGAATGAGATAAATATAACATGCTCGAAATAAATGCATTGTTGTGCCCTTCCGGTGCGATGCATAGTCTGTAGAGCGTGTATAGAGAAGTGATCGTTTGTTGAAGAAATTGCGAGCTTCTCACTGCAGTCGTTAGGCGGTGTATTGGTCTATTATGAAAATGGCACCTTGCCGGCACCTTGCATTGTCCGGAAGATTTGACTAAGAATCATTGGTTTGAAACGTTTCTACACGTTTTTTGCGTCATCGTTTACTGTTTCACTGCGTCTTTGTCGTGTTGTATTGAGAGTTCTGATGTATGCTGATCTAATCGTTTGTATCGTTTATTCTGGCGTTTATTTCGGTGGCAGAAACAACGCAAGGATGGCATCACTGAAGAAGCTCGGACTGTCGAGTCTCGACGTTTCGGGAAAGCGCGTGGTGATGCGCGTCGATTTCAACGTCCCTCTAAAGGATGGAAAAATCACAAACAATCAGCGAATCGTTGCTGCGTTGCCCTCAATCAAGCACTGCCTGGATAAGGTATAATGATGACTGGCTTCATTTTCTATACTGTTTCGTCGTCAAGATTAACGATTATGCCTTTCGTGCTAGTCGTTCTGTTTATAGTCCAGAGACAGTCCAGACGCAAGAGTAATTTAGTCCGCATTAACTTTCATTTATTGATTAATCGTACAAGAAACGACTATTTGTTTTTGTCGTCCCACCCTGATAGCAAAAGGTAATCATTTTTTCGTCAGTGGGAACTACACTCGATCGACCGCTTGGTTTTCTATATGTTTCTCCGTAGAACTCGTAGGTTCAATGATTAAAAACACTGGTCAGGACACTCTGCAGCTTACGTATGCATGCGCTTCCAGCGGCGAATAAATAATAGCTGATAGTGTATATATCTTAACAAATTGTTTTATTTGTGCGTATTTGCAGGGTGCAAAGTCAGTTGTTTTGATGAGCCACCTGGGTAGACCCGATGGTACGGCGAACCCTAAATTTACACTCGCTCCCGTTGCGGGGGAACTCAAGAAGCTTCTTGAGAAAGAGGTATGATTGGATCTCTGTAAATTTCCTTCTACTCATAATTAGGAGATATTATAAATTTAGCTTGTTTTCCCTATGATTATAACAGGCATGCGTGTCGTCGGGCTTTTTGGAGCGTTCCCGTACCTTGCTTAAACCCGACTTGAGGGCGTGCGTACTCTAGTTAGATTTCTGGCCATATAATAATAATAAAAATAATAATAATGTCTGTGTGTGTGTCAGTGACTAGGTCGCTGCTGGTGAGTAGAACTGAGACAGGCACTAGCGGCAAAAAATAGTGTATTTGGCTTTGGGTTTAACAGTGAAGACAATACATTTCTACAGGTGACCTTTTTGAAGGATTGCACCGGCTCGGAAGTCGAGGCTGCATGCGCGGATCCAGCGCCGGGTACTGTGATACTTCTCGAGAATCTCCGATTCCACGTCGAAGAGGAGGGAAAAGGAGTGGACGCTGCCGGAAATAAGATCAAGGCTGACCCTGCCAAAGTGAAGGAGTTCCGCGCAAGCCTGACCAAGTTGGGCGACGTGTACGTGAACGATGCCTTCGGAACGGCCCATCGTGCTCACAGTTCGATGGTTGGCGTTGAGCTGCCCCAAAGAGCGGCCGGATTTCTCATGATGAAGGAGCTCGAGTATTTCTCGAAGGCTCTAGATGAGCCTGCCCGGCCCTTCCTTGCCATTCTTGGCGGGGCCAAGGTTAAGGACAAGATCCAGCTGATCGAGAACCTCCTTGACAAGGTTGTTATCAGCGGCACGCGCTCACTAACAATGTCGACTAACTTGGGTTTATGTAACTCACTAAGTAGGCACACATTTCGTTGTCGTTGTTACAAGATATTGAAAATCATCTAGTACAGAGTTTCTAAAGCATCAAAGTTAATGTCGACAAGCAGCAACGTCGTGAAGCATTATATATATTCTTCTAAATTATAATAAATAACCAACGCCAGATTTAGCTATTTAAAAAAAAATCAAAGTTAATTCTGGTTTATATATAAAATTTGTATCGATTGCTTTTTCTTTCTATAGCTTATTTGCTTTAGTAAATGACTATCGTATATATATTACTGCTGCCTTCTATAGGTTAATGAGATGATCATCG
The DNA here is from genome assembly GCA_003439945.1 of Dermanyssus gallinae. NCBI lineage: Eukaryota > Metazoa > Arthropoda > Arachnida > Mesostigmata > Dermanyssidae > Dermanyssus > Dermanyssus gallinae. Next base: position 67,014 of record QVRM01004222.1, read on the forward strand.
GCGGAGGTATGGCATACACCTTCTTGAAGGTTTCGAGCGGGATGAAAATCGGCGGTTCTCTTTTCGATGAAGACGGAGCAGCTATCGTTGAAAAGTTGCTTAAAAAAGCCGCCGACAAGAAGGTCCAGATACATCTGCCCGTTGACTTCATCACGGCCGATAAGTTTGCGGAGGTCAGTTGAATCCTACCTGATTGCATATTCCACAAATTTTATAGAATAAAAATTTGACCTTATATATAAATGAAGAGAAATACATTTGTTGCATCAAATATATTGTTCATAAATAACAGTGGTATTAGTGTATTTATGCATAGCTTGTCATACTTTCGGTGGTTAAGGGGCACTTAGAAAATTGTGTTCTGAATTTATGTACTGAGTTAAAAGGCGTAATGCGGCTCATTCTAGAGCTGAGCTACGTTATGACCAGACAGCATCACAACACAAATCACACACGCGCCAATTCTTAGACCAATGTTCGTCCGACGGAGAGCGGGCATCTTTTTATCCTTACTTCAGAACTCGATTGGGCAATCATGTGGGGAGTTTTTTGAATGGCGCCTGAGAGTTTCATAACTAGACATTATAACGCGAATGGAGTTCCTTGACCCCTCGTAGTAGTAACAGAGATTATCGTGTGTCCATCCCAAACAAATATTTTAAGCTTAAACAGTGTTATGTACGGCAGCTAGTTACGAAGAAAGTCACGTCCCGCAACTGACATTGAGGTGTTGCCATATTCTACTATCTGTCTATCACTCCGGTTCCGTAGGATGCGGCAACGGGTAGCGCCGATGTCGACGGCGGTATTCCCGACGGTTGGATGGGTCTCGACTGTGGACCAAAATCGGTGGCGCTGTTTGTCGAGGCTGTGGGCCGTGCGAAGACGATCGTATGGAACGGCCCGGTCGGTGTGTTTGAATTTGACAAGTTTGCCGCCGGTACGAAGGCCGTTATGGACGCGGTGGTTTCCGCTACGGGTCGAGGCGTTGTGACGATCATCGGCGGTGGCGACACGGCTACGTGTGCAGCTAAATGGGGCACCGAGGACAAGGTAAGAGGCCACCAACATTTGACACGCAGCATTTGATTTGCGTGCGTCCCGTCGTAGAGGGCACGTAATTGAAGTTGATTTTTTCTTGCTAAGTAAAGTACACCGAAGCGTACTAGCAGTCTACGCTAGAGCACTGAATGATTGTGTTTCTTTCCCGCCGTTCGATTCGTTTTTTATAGGTGTCTCACGTGTCAACCGGAGGAGGCGCCTCTCTTGAACTCCTCGAGGGCAAAGTTCTGCCGGGCGTTGCGGCTCTCACTGACGCCTAGACGGCATAACTCTTCCCAGACGCACCTTTCCGTGTATCGTGTGGCTGGCTGCCACGGTAGGTCAGCTTTTGCCAGCCTGTCTATGGACGTGGGTCTTGTCCGGTGTCCGGAAAAATTCCAAAGACAAACAAACAACTCTGAACTCTAGGGTAACTGCCCTGCGTCCCCTGCATTTGAGTTATTATGCAATCACGTATGTTTCGCAGTGGGCCGTATGTATTCCTTTCCGGTAACGTGATCACCTTTTTCAGTCATAGTAAAATTACTAGTTTGACGAGAGTGTCTCCTAGGTAGGTAACATTATAGTAAATATAAACTTAAGCATCCCATGTGCAACAGCAAAAAAAAACGCGGTTAAATTGATACAGCAGTGTAGTATAAATAATTTATTGGAATAACTATTATACATGTATTGTCTTTCTTTACCTCTTACGCTGAAATAACAGCCAAAACTGAACCAAATCACTCCACGTTGACGGCGTGATTTTCGGGTCAGTCGTTATAACGTATCGACGACTCGTGACGGCATAGAAAAATAAATTTCCTGACGTAAAAACTCTAATCTGGAAACGGTGGTGTTTTTACTAGATGATGTAAATATATATATTTGGATTGAGCACTTTCATAATTAATTGTATGATAAAATGATGTTTCATATATACAGATAACTAGGCGTAGAAGGAATTGAGGGCGCGCACGATATGCCATGGGCAGATATTTGCTTCCTTGGTCGATTTAGTGACAGCCTTGGCTTTCACTATTGCACCTAAACGAGTATTCGTTTCGTGAATGTCGAATAGCTCCTCAAAGTGTTCCGGGTTATTATTCTGGTAGCAACTAAATTTGCGATTTGCTATACGGTGCAAAAATCGGTACTCACGTTTAGTGCCGTTGCGCGTTGTCAACACGTGCCAACACGTGGCCAACATGTTGCTAGGTTCTTCACGTGGTCAAGTGAAGACAGCGCTGTTGGCGAGTATTTGAAATGAACGTAGTAGAAAATTGAGTAGTGGATAATTAAGGAAGCCGTGTGGCGGGTCACGTACCACAGCGCCGACATCTTCGTAAGAGAGTCGCCACTCTCTGCCTGCCATACTTCAAAGAATAAGCAGTTCGTGGAATTTCTATTGTGAACGCCTAATGTCTAGCTTGGATGCTGGACGCCGGAGTAAATGGCAGAACACCACCAGTCTGACGTTCGATATGTGTATGAGCGCTAACCGAGCCGTTTAAGTCCGTCGCATACTCGCCTTTGCTTAAGAGCTTGTTTGTTATTTGTATTAAGGCCAGAGTCCCTGCGGTGCTGATAATGGTAAACACTTTCTTTATCTCCTCCAGTGCCACCGATAAGAACGCGAAGGTAAACATGGGGTGCTTAAGGGCGTATTTTTAATTATGTCTTTGAATTTTTAGGTATTCCTTGCGACTCAAAGAATCTTATAAATGCGAGATGCGTTAAATTTACGCACGGATCTAGGCTATCAGTGGCATAAAACTGTTCAATTTTGCGTCACAATTAAAATGCGTTTGAGGTCGGGCCGACGGGCGTTAGGCATTTGCACATAGACGCACTCAAGAAACCGTTCTTGTGACAAACGCACGTGCAGATTCAGACGTGTCGTAAACACACATTGTATGACACAAAAAACGCAGCCAAAGAATTTTTGTTTAACATCTGATACTTCGATAGATAAGTCCCAACTGTGGATCCAAAGACCATAGTTGAAGACGCTCTTTGCGTGCTGAGCTTGTATGAGATCAGCAGTCTCTCGTTGAACCCTTATAAATACAAGCTTTAGCCGTCAGCATACGCTGTTGTTTTTAGTAGGGCTTTGATTGCCGACCTAGCTGCTCGAAGTCCTTCTTAAGTGGAAGGGCATTGCGCGTGTGTCAAGTTCAAACCGCAGGCCACTATTGTTAAAAAAAATCAGGCTTGTCTTTTTATTCAGGCCCAACTCCACAATGTATAGTTTCTTTGTTAAGTTGTAGACTTAGCTTTGCAAGCCTAGCTTCAATTTCACCATTTCTTATTTTTCAGGCCAACATTCAGGGCTAGAGGTAAACCTAATCCCCGATAAATTGGACGCATATACACTTCTTAAGCTTAAGGGACAGACAGCAACTATAATTCGAATGTGCCCATTTAGCCAGTGGTCAGCCAAATTATATGTTAATAAATTCCGCGCGGGCCAAGGTATCCGACCTAACGGGTTTTTGACTCCTTAAATTATTGCACCTGACATCAAGTAAATGCCCAAAGTCAGTTACACTCCTTAAGTAAGCAAAGCGCAGTTTTATTATCCTGCTCGAGCCCTAGGGCAATGATGGGAAGAGCTGCAGGTGTTGATAATGGTATACCCTGGGAGCACCTCAGTCACGAGCGCCTCAGGAACATATTTTGCACGCCCTCACCCATCCTCTACATTTGATTAGGAGGTTCCCAAGCTGGGAAGCAGAAAAAAAGTTTGAGAATTGCAATGGACTTGTAAAAGCAAATGCATATGGCAAGGCTTTTCGTAATAAAACAACGTAAGATTGTGGTAATAGAATAAAACGAGGCTCTGGCTAGTTCTCTGATGTGGATGCTAAACTCAAGGTTGGACACGTATATTCTTAGGTCATGTGTCGAATTAGGAGTTGGTAGGATTAAAACATTATTTTTTGAGGCAAAGTCAAACGTGCCATGATTAGATAAGGCATATTTGGCGGGCTATAGGGTCACTTTGCCGCTTCGTAACCAGCAATGTATGTTCAATTAAAGAGCAAAGATAACGTGCTAAATACTACGAGGTAGGGATCTGTGAGGTGGAATCATAGGGTGTAGGACTCGTGTTCAACACCACTCCTCTGGGCATTAGACTTCCCATTTGACGGGAATTTGATGCCCCCCCCCATGTTTTTTTCTTGCCCGTAGATTCCACTTCGTCAAGAAGTCCTCTCCTTCGAGCACCTTGTCGTAGGTGATATTCGCGAGAACTGATCCATAATCGGATCTTGCGGAGCGCCGGCTGTCACTGCGTATTCTTGTCCCCTAACTGTAAGGTTCGTATTATGTAGATACGTCCTTTCGCTCTAGAGCCACAATTGACTTTCAGTTGCCGGAATTAAAGACATTCGACGCCGCGTTAAGTAACCTGCTAGAGTGTGTCCAGCGTAGATAGGCCGTTCCTAAACCCGTACTGCGAGTCGTTGAGTCGCCCGAGAATGATATTATCCATGGTATCCAGTAAGCAAGTTGGTCGGTAGGCTGACTACAACGCCTTCACCCCTCACTTTTTGTCGTCCTTTTTCCAACGGAAGTTTCGTCGGCGGATTGCGGCGCTTGCTTATAACCACGCGGTATAAGAGACCATAGGGTCTATCTCCACCGCTTTCGTAAGTTTCGCCCTGACTGTCGCTGCCTGAACGTTGACGTCGCGCAATTAAACTCAAACCCTTGTGTGGCTTCTTGTACCGGATCTAAGTCTTCAACGCTGCTTCTATCTCAGGTTCCACCAGCACCAAGGGAGACGATGCCTAATTTTCCGGGAGGCTTGTCGCGCGGTAGGCGTCGTTAACTTCTCGATAATCGTTTGCCTGATCTTTTTACAATTACTTATGAGGTTTCAGCGTAGGGCACTGCCTAAAGTTTTGTTCAGTCGAGGCGCCTCATATATCACATCTTCGAGAGAGGAGGAGTGACTTGCGCTCAGGGCGAGGGGGGGCAGCTAGTGTGAACTCACATATCTGTGACTACTCATTGATTCCTTATCCTCGTCAATCCAGTCCGCGACAAGCGAAAATGCTCCTACCGCCTCGTCTCTTCGTCTGCCACTGTCAGGTCTCTGAGCGCTGTCTAGGAGTTCGATCGCTACGCAATTTCCGCATGCAGCACTGACGGCATTAATATCCCTTTTAATCATGATTTCCTATTTTTCTTTTGCGCTCAGTCACTCTGGGCAAATACTGCTGCCACTTTGTGGACATATATCCACGTAGACCTCCTTCCCATCTTAACGGGCTATAACTAATCGGGTTTATCTCTTTATATTCTCTTCGTTTTGGAGCCCCCGAAGTCCTTGCTTGCGGTCCTGCCGTCGGTAGGGGAATCCCCTGGGTCCTGTTGCAATGGTCCGGTTTGCCTCCGTGCTGGCCGCGTGCATTTCCTCCGTTTTTTCTCCCTCAATGGTTTTCCGTGCATTCCCTGATCAGATCTACCGGGTCACCGGTGACAGGCATTAAATACGCCCCATATACGGTGCAACCTGTTGCTCTCTTCTGGGCGCTGGCACCTCTAGCGTCTAAGTGGACAGCTGAAACCAATTTTCCGGCCTGCAGGTAATATTTCTAAATCGACTATGTTGGGGTGCCGAGACCTGGAGCGTAGCACTCTCCGGGAGCCGCAAGTTCCCTCGTAGCGCCTACTAAATCTTCCCTTTGACCAGGAGAGGTCGATCTCCACAGCACTGCTTCGTGGCGCAAACCGACATCATTCCGACAGTCAGCCTGAAGTCCCGAGGTCGCAGCGGCGCCCTACTGTTCAGTCCCGGCTTTGCCCTTGGCTGGCCGGAGAGTGAGGTCGCCATCCTTATTCTTAGTAACCCCTAAAACCGTTATATCCTGGGCCTTGTTGCGAGCCATCTGGGTCCGCATCCCCCCTGAGCGTGCTAGCGAAGGCCTTGCCGTCCGCTATAATAATTCCAAGGGACCGAAGGCGTGGACGGTCCACAACTTGATGGTGATGCTACAAATGGGGGCTCCTGACCGTGCGAGAGCTCCGGTACTTTCTTGATCGCTGCTGACCGCGGCTGTAGGCCGTGCAAAGGCTCCTTCGTCGGAAAACGAGACGCCAGATTTTTGATGACCGCTGTGTCCATAGCAAGCAACACCCGCAATAACCACCCATCTGGCTGTACTCCGCGAATCCTTTGATTAACGTTCTAACGTGGCTAAACGCGCGGTGGGCAAATCGGTGTTGATGAGGTGTTGATCTCCAGCTGTCGTTGTAGTCTTTCGCCGGCTTTCTTTAGAAAGCCCTCGTCCAATGTCAAACGATGTCGAGAGAAAAGTGTCGAGCTTGTCCATTGTCTTTTCTCGTGCAGATACTTGGCTTCTCTGGCCTCTTGAAGTACATTCGCCGTTAACGCTTCCACATTAGCTCGAAGTTTCACACTCTCTTCGGAGCGCCAACGGCTCCTTCTTTATATCTTCGAGTAACTCATTGGCGGCTGTGTGGGCGTTCTGCCGGGCTGTATCCATCACTTCTGTGACAATTCGCAACTGACCGGTAGCTCGTGCTGTAGCCCTCGGTGGATTTTAGGGCAGATCCTTTAGTTTAACCTTTGTGGCTTTTTCTATGCGTAGCACGACTGCCAAATCCATATACAGCCTCATCGTCCAGACGTCACTGTCGGTTGTCTTCTCGCGAACGGAAGGCTGGAGCGCCGGCCCTCCCTCTTATTTTTTATGTTACCGGACACGCATAGAAGTGGTTAAATCGTTTAATTGTCCATAGTTTTCTGTTGAGCTAAACATGCCCCTCCCACGCTCTTGACCAAAGACCTCTGGTTTGCCATTATTCTGCCCGGCCACCACGGCGGGCTCAGGGCTCGTGCCTCCGTCCTCTACCGCCCTGCCAGTCCGGGGAGGTGGGGGTGGACTGTGGCTGGCCATTTGATAATTACCTAAAATGTATGTAAGGTTTATACCGTTTTAGATTAAGCTATAAAGGCAAAGATTTTTAACGCAAAAACTAAAAAGCAAACGTCTTCGGTCGGAAATGAAGATAGCATCTGGACGATATGCTTGGCTCGTTGGACTCGATGAATAATGTACAACGTATATCTTTTTGGAATCTTAAAAGAACAAGATGGTGGCATAATCTAGCACCACCCGGAAAATAAACGAGGTGCCCAGAACCGTGAATGCTGCTGCAGATGACCTTATTACATTGTTAAAAATGGATCGGGTAAAACTATTTACTATCTTCTTGTTTATTGGGTAATATGTTTATTCTACGATATATAAGGCATTTGCAATCCATTGTGCATCTACAAACAATACTGTGAAAGCTGTTCTATCTAGGGTCTGACAGTAGATATTGTAAGATCAGTTACGCGGTTTAGTAACTTATTAAGAACACACTTTTTGTCCGCCTGTACGCGCGTTTCAAGCAAGGTAACTTTATCCACCTTCTAATACGACTGACCTTAGAGCACGATATATGCTAAAAGGTGCTTTGCTCAGGCACTCAGGTGCCGTGGACTAGGTGGCAGCGTCGCTAACCACGCACTTGGCTAACCTATTTCAAATCCCACTTTTTGTTTTCAATTCATTTATTATTCGGAACACGCTGCAAAATACCTTTAAGGCGCACTCCACTCTGTAAGATCAGTATGAGTGAACCGCCAGATTGGCATGTATTGCAATGCCTGCAGATTGTCTGATTCTCATAAGAGGTATCATCACTTTATCCCACGGTGCAAAGTTTTTAAACCAATGTTTAGAGGATATGGCTTTCTGAAACATCTTAGGAAGGACTGCAAAGCTCAACCAGATGTTGCCAATGCAGCAGCGAGCACGAGACCACGTGCTCCATTCGGCTGAGCCGCAAAGATATGTACCAGAAGAAAGATGAATAGTGAGTTGTGTAAAATCACTGGAAGCACTGTTATTGGAAAAACCTCGATAAACTCTATTGAAGCCTCTTAGCGCAATGCATTTAGCATGCTTTCACGTAACCACTGTGTAAGGACGCACAAAAACGACACGCCCGCTGCAATATCGTGGCCAGTTTGCACAGCAGCACTTGAGGCACCAACATTAAGGCAAGCACAACATGGTCGAGACAAGAGGTCGTTACTTAGATTCTTTCAATGAACCTAAGACATAGCTTGCCAAACTCACGGTCATTCCTGCTTCTGAAGTGAATGCTTAGGTGTACAAGAAGAGGGACCGGGTAGAGCAAGTAGGAGAGTTGCTGTGTTGTTCCATAAGAAGTTCCTGGCGCAAAATCTGCTACAAAGACAACAACTGCGTAGTTCTTACAAGAAACGCCATCAACGTAAATGCAATAGATTCTAGTTTTTCAGAAGAAATAGCAACATTGCTGGATAAATTAACATTAGGCATGTACATGGTGGACATTTAAAGTATCATTCTACAATAATGGGGGGGGGGGAGGGATGGTGATGCATCATATCTTTTTATTGAGACATCTGTGCTCCCCTCCATCTGTTTTTTTGTCGATCATGATCGATTATTAATCCACTCCGGCATTCACCTTGTCTAATTGGGAAACAATGAAAACCAATTTAGGAGTGGCCGGTCTGGGTCTCGAACCCAGGCCTCCCGAATGCAAGGCGAAGGCTTTTGCGACTAAGCCATCTTGTTCGGTAAGCTCGGTGAAAAATACAATGCGGTGACCTCAACTGACGGCTTGGCAAGGCATGACACGTTTAGGAACGCTGTCACCAATCAACGCATTGGCGTCTTGCAGTATGTGGGTTATATCCACAGCTGAAGAATCAGTCTTCGTTGCGCTTCCGGGGGAATCTACAATATACATATTTGCTACGAATGCTAGCCCGCGCAATGTTTGATACAAGGTTGCAGTCTAAATACTAACTAAGCCGCAATTTACATATCGCGGGCGGCTCCGTCCAAGCCGCACCCTTATCTCGCCTATCTGACCTTTACTTCTCAATGAAGTGTAAATTCTGATAGCACTCGGCCAAATCGGGCAGACATATAGAACGCGCCACGATACGTTCATCAGCAGTGCACTTCTTACACTACCTGGCAATCCTCTTTGACATCAGAAACGTTTTGAAGTCTATTTGATAGAACTCTAACGAACGGCTTCGTCGCTAGCGTGTGCGTTTACCGAGAATCGGATGCAGCTGGCGCGGCTCTTTGACTGGGAACTCTCTGTAGTATGCACGCAAATGGCGCAGGCATTTTTGTACGACATTCATAGCTGGAACATCATGAATCGCGATATGCGTCTTGCCCACGCAACCCTAAAAGGGAAGTAAGGGTTGAAGTAGATATTATGTCAACAACATCGGCATTGAGTTCCACGCTGCCCGTTTCGGGTGTGCGTAAAAACATGTTTTTCTCCCACCTAAAAAGAAGGTGAGTTTCTTGCAAACATAATATGATTCAAGCATACATCATAGCAAAAATTCGTTTTAAGATTATGTCTCTTTATATTAGATTAAGCCGTGACTCAAAAATGTTGTTAAGAACGCCTTTAAGGAATATGAGGAGCGAATCCAAGGCAAACTGCTCCTTAAAACGCTACGACAGCCTCATAAATGGCTGCATGAGACAGGCGCGTTTCTGCGTGTCATCTGCAGGATGTACTAGATGATAATTTCCGTCAAATGTATGCTAATGGCATAGCCGTTCCAAGCTGTGCTGCTGTGGTAATAAAGCACGTCACTAAAGCCCGTCAGGCCCTGTCGCGGCATTTTAGCGATTCCGAAGTAAGTATGAAAGCGCCGTCCGATAAGGCCCTGGGGCTCGATTAAGCCACAAATGAACATATTAGACAAACGATTTTTCTTACGGCCTGATTCACTAAACTCTTCAACAATGTCATGAAAACGTTCCAACCACCCACGGAATGGAAGGTATCGCAAAAAGAGCGCAGCCTACAAACTTCTGTCGGCCATCCTAGCCCGTCAATTATTTGACATAACAGAATGCTGCCTGAACAATAACATGCTTTCAGAAGAAGCTAGTTAACAATGACAGCATGCGCTGTACTTCTTAATTCTATAGAATGGGCACTTTGAGCCAATAGAGCATGCCTGTCATTCATGGATTTTAAGTTGGCTTTTGACACGGCGATTTTACAGGAAGAACAAGTCATCATAGATTAAGGAGCTGCTGAATAAACGGCGATCATACAAAACACTAGGGTTTTCCAGGGTGATAAACTTGCCCCCCCCCTGCTGTTCTTGGTACGGCTAGCGTCCCTCCTGGAGAGATACAGGGTCGGCACTTGCAGGTAGGCGCCCGTCTGTATGCAGATGACTTAGCGCTATGCTCTCGTAACCGGTTTTACCTGCAGCGGTGCCATGCAACCTTGCAACGTTACGTAGACCGGAACCACTTGGAGATCAATGTAAGTAAAATAAAGACAATCGAATTTTGGCGTGCAGGTAAATTTCGTTTGAATTCAAGAATTATAAGGTTTGTCTCTCACGTTTCCTACCTGGGAGTCATGTTCTGGCTTCGAGGTACAAACTTTTCGAAGCACAGTGAGGACACAACTTGAAAAGGACTACAGTCCTTTTAGAGTATAAGAGACCCTCATAAATTACCAATAGAAATTGCCTCAAGTGCCGTAACTGGAAGATCGCGTCTACCGATTGTTGTCGCGTTCAGGTGATATAGCCTCACATATCGAAGTTCAACTTTAGGACGCTTGATTAAATCAATGCTAGTTTTCTGCATAGAGCTCTAAGAGTCCACCGCATTAGCTTCAACATGTTAGTCTATTTACTTGTATCTTCTCTGTTATTTCTTGAGGACCTACAAAACCCAGGCAATTATTCGTGGATGCGCTGCAATTATAAAAATAGACACCTGATTGCACGATTTGCTGTACGCCATATAAATCCCAGTTTTCAAGAGAAATTCTATAACATTTCTTCGGGGTGCTTGTGCAAACTGACAGTGTAATTTATATCAACTATAACCATGCGATAGAGCAGTTGCGGTAACTTAATAATAATAATAAAATTAATAATAATATTACCCTTCGCTCCATTACGGCGCATGCCGTCACTCATAAATATGGCACGACTGTTCTGCTCTCTGATAACTCCAGGTTTTCCACATGATTTTGCACTGATATACTTAGTGATGCGGGAGTGGTGCTCCGCCGTTTTAAGATCCGCTCGGCTGGGATCTTCCGCGTTATCTTCCCTCGTCCCGTTTCGCCTTTACCACGTGATACGAAAGCTCTTCATATTCTAAGAATTCCCTTGGAGTTGTGGTTACACCCGCCATTACCAATTCCAACTGTGTATTTTTTCAAAGTTTTCTGCCTACCCTACAGGTCCCTAATGATCATTGTCTCAGCCACGCGTGTTTTTGTTTTTATTCGAATCAAACGTGTTATAGGGAAGCGGTGAACAATTTACAGGCCTGTGACAATTGAGTGAGATGGAAATTGAAAATGACACTGTTGCGGATTATTCATCATCTGTGTATCAAAAATTATTAATATATTTAAATAATTATGCAATTATATTTATTTTATATAAAATAAGGTATTATGGTCGGACTGTATTGAAGGCGGTGCCGTCCTATTTTGCTTTGTTTTCATATATATATATATATATATATATATATATCCTTCTTCGAGGAGCTGACCTATATAATCGAGCCGACGACTTGCAAGCGCTCAACGAGGTGACACTGTCCACCCTCGAGGCCCTGCTAAACACATATCTACCACCTTACAAACATCCTTTCGTAACTGACTCTCAGCTAAGATTTAACGTCCATGGGACTGTTTTTCGCATTGCTTCATAGACGGACCCCCACGCGCACGGCCCTTCTTTAATGGGGCAGTGCCCTTCTTTAATGGGGTAGTCAGATTCCCTAATTTGAAGACCCTGGCCGGACCTGTCATAGTCTCATTAATGCGCAGAAAACAGGGCAATCCCCCTTTTAGATACAGCAGGAGTCGGCCAGTTTAGAAGCAGGCCTGCCAACATACTATCTCAACGTGACTGGAGTGCCCCTTTGCAAGTTGACGTTAAAACTACTTCTCTTCAATGAAGCTGCCGACGACACGGCCAAAGCTCGTCTAAATGCCGTGCCCGCCAAGAATTGAGGCGTCTTGTTACACGCGCTTCCCAGTGCACCCATAGGTACCCTTCTTGATGACGAGACGATTCGCATAGCAGTAGGTCTACGTTTAGGGACAGACATAGTTAACCCATCATCGGTGTCAATGTGGTCGCCCCGCCGAAAAACTGTGACATCACGGCCTATCGTGTATCATCAGCGCCGGCCGGCGCCCCTAGACATGCCGCCATTAATGAGCCTTCAGCAGAGCCCTTAGGTCATGAGGTCGTGTCGTGCATCCTTGAACCCCCGGGCCTATGCGCGGAGGACGGCAGGCGTTCAGACGGAACGACACGTGCACCATTCGAGCAAGGCAAAATGCTGGTTCGGGATGCAACCGTTACCGGCTCCCTAGCACGTTCTATGGCCGGTAGCGGCGCACCCGAAGCTGGATATGCAGCCCACCTTGCAGAGACTAGCAAGCTAAGAAAATACTCATCAATCGGGTATTCCCACGAATTCTGCCCTCTCGCATTTGAGACCTTGGGTGCTCCTGGTGTTCGGATCAGGCACCTGATGTGCAAAATCGGCACTTTGTTAAATCTGTCAACCGGTGATAGCAGATCATCGTCCTCTTTTAAACAACGTCTGGATCTTGACATACAACGTGGAAACGCGGGCTCCGTTCGAGGCACACTTCTGAAGTGGTCTCGGCCTAGCCTAAAAGAAGCGTACACGTGATAGTCACAATACACACCTGCTAGGCACATTGGCTTAGCTAGTCTTCCGTAATATGAGTGTATAGGTGTGTATATACATTTATACCTCAAGTTCACTGCATATATATATATATATTATATTACACCGCCATTATTATATATAGCGGCATAGCGACACCAGCCTTGAACTGGACTGCTCGTAAACTTTTCTTGCTTTCAGTACTCTGTTTGACCACAATTCAACTGAATAATCTTCAAGGATTTGACCGATATCCTTTATCCTGTTTGCCTTTCGGGTGAACTTGGCGGAAAGGCACGGTCGGAAAATCTTTGTGGTGGGACCTCCCGTATGCTGGGTACATCACGGCGCAAGCATTTTTTGTTGTTAACTTTCTAGCCGTAATCTCGACACAACCACCCTCTACCAGGTTCGTCTTCCCTCAAATGAGTTTCGACTTTTGCCCATATGTTAGAAATTTTGCCTTACTACGAGAGCAAAGGCCTTGTGTGTTTCCTCAGAGAGGCTGTCACGTGGTGTGCTTTTAATGACTGTACTTAAGAAGGAAAAAGGAAATCTATGTTCCACCTGACCTTGCAGGATTCACGTATGAGATTCGCGTATTTGCTAGCAAGAATTGTGCGTGGTAAGACAAGCTGATGAGGAAGCCACCAATGGTACCCGTTAAGCTTAGACACACTTAGACAGTAATGTCTTCGATTCGTTCATAATTCCAAAGTAGTAGAATCCAAATAGGTCCACGCAGAGGGCCGTTGGCTATTGCGCATCTGCGTGCCGCATTTCTCAGCCGCAGTAACCAGTTTACAAAAAAGGGCTTTTCGGATCAAATTTTAAAGAATGAGCTATGAACGTTTATATACAGACATATCTCCGCCTCGCAACCGGAGGAGACACATAGGTGCGCGGGTTCGAACCCCACCGCTGCACATTTGTATTTATGGGGGTCCGTCTATGAAGCAATGACCACCTAATGCTTGCTATTTAATCTGACATAGCGTTTGACAAAGGGACACGGGGTGCGTTTGGACTATTCAAAACTAAGGGGTCTGATATCGAAGACGGTGAATCAAATGTCTTTACTAGATCTAAACTGGCCATGGTAGTGGTTAGTTAATATTCTCCCGGTGGTCTTCGGAGCCTTTTCTCGGTGACCCCCAAAGCAGTTGTGCGCATAGCTAATTTGATACATTGAAATGAGCCATCATGATCCTAAAAAGTGAACCAATGTAGTATTGTAAATCAGTCCTTATGCAACCACATCTTCATTTGAAATAAGAGTGTTTTCGATTTCATTATTTACAATTGTGCGGAGTTCGTCTTGGTTTGTCGTGTCTATAATCTGTTTTGAACATGACGGTGGTTAGGCTGAACATTTTTGTTTGTGGATGACGACTTAGAAGAGTTTACGACAAGAAATCACAAAGAGTTCATTCAGTGTCATAGGACACATACATGCGGAATTATCGGAACGCTTCAACGAATTAAAATTAAACCGTATTTTATTTCATTCAATATTCAATGAATAGAAAAGTAAACCGTATATCAATAGCTGCATCAATGGCCCCAATAATATAATGCTTCATTTTCAGAATAATGAAGGAAACATGCAGCATACAAATACACGCCGTACACAAGGCAGATGACTGTAGATTACCTACCGATGTCGCTAGTCATTTTTCTAAATTAAATAATGCCTGCCTCCTTCACCAGAATAGACCCGGTACCGCTTTTGCGTTATTGGTTACATGCTGGGCGCTCTCTTGTCTATACGCGGGTTTTTTTAGACCAACATATGGATTTACCCAGAGGCACTGAGGGCCATGATGCTATTCGAGCGTACGTAATTCAGTACATTTGTTTTGGAAGAAGCTATTGGAATCTCGTCACAAAGTCCCTCCTCGAGTCATAGGCGACGCTCAAGCCTGTTCGTCACATCATTGCAGTTTCCATTGTCACAGAGCATGCAAATTAACTGCCGCCCTTACGTAGTACTCATTTTTCCTGCGTTTTTTTTTATTACTGTCTCGATCATCCTCGAGCGTATCTTTACAGAATACGGATGTTCCGAGCATTTCGTAGCCTTTTTTTGACTATACTCCTTAGCCTTTAGTCTCTGCGCTAGTTCTCTGGCCGCCAGATTCCTCTAGCTTATCCTAGCCATAAGGATCATAGGCGCGAGTGTAGCTGAACACCGTTTGATATTTTTTGCGAGTTGTAATGCCAAATCCTAGAGCATTCGGTAACAAAGGCCAAGACACTCTTAAAGCCAAATGCACTTGGACCTTTTCGGTTTACATGACAAGTCAGAGGGAGAAGAGAGGAATTGGCAAGTTTCTAGAGTGCCTCCATCTAGCATTGTACTTGACATTTTCTGCCACTCTCAAATCTTTGGGCACGGCACCATCACGTTTTATAAATTTGCATTTACGTAGCCTACATTAAGCATTTTAACTCGCTGCTGCAACTACAGCATTAACTATCTCGATGTTTTAGATAAACTCTTAGATAACCTATATACTTCTTTTTAGGCAAAGTGACATTGTTTTTTAGTCATAATCGGAAATTTAAATGACGCCACCAACTCAGGATGATCCGCCGAGACTAACAAGAGGACAGTCTTCGAATGGTTGACGGTGGAAGATATTACCGTTCCTATCACTGATGCTCCCATTTCCACGGTGAAAGCGCACCTTCTGCATCGACCTAACAATGACTATCCGGATAGGGGCCTAACGCGTTTTAACCGGATTTTAAACTAGGCATCCAGTGAATGAGGAATTCCTTAGGGACCACTAGTTTATCTAGTTTGAGGTGACGTCCTTCCTATATAGTAATTTATTTTTCAATGCTGCGTCTAACTTCCGACGCCGTCGGATCTGAAGGCCCACCTCAGACCGCGGCGGGCCTGCCGAATTTTGGAGGCAGCGTGTAGCGGGCAACGTTCTTTCGGACTTTCTATATGGGTTTTGAATAGGGCTACAATCAACGCGGTTCATCCCATAAAAATAGAAAAAGAGCCCAATCATACTTTCAAAGAGCCATACCCGAGTACTTTTATGACCGGGCAATCCAGTGTTAAGGAACTACTTCAAATATGACTGCATGGGTGCTACAAGTCCCCATACTCGCTCGCCCTGGCTACGTCACGTAGCATATAAGTACGTGCTGCGGCTGGAAGACTTTCCGCTGGAGCCGAATTCCTTGCCTACGCGCACGACCCACGTTGCGCACTGGATGCGCGGATGCAGATCAACATCATTAAAAGGGCAAGGTACCTCGGAGTATCCCTTGATCTTGCGGCGATGGACTCGACAACATCCTCGAGCATATGATTCTGAGATGTCCAGTATGGACGAGGCAACGCGCCTCCGCAACCTTTCCTTCCTCCCCACCTTCTCCACTTTAATTGTTTGAGGTATCTGCGTAGGCATCTATGGGGTTTGTAGGGAAAGCGACTGTTTTTGTAGGCAAGACCTCTATGCTACTGGCCCACACTTGTGGACGAATTCCCTGCAAATGTGGTGCCGGCGTATGCAAGTCGCATTTTCAGTTACTTAGTTAGTTAAAAGCACTTTGCTAATTGATGTTAGCAATGTGACAAGCTCGTCGGTAACATCGCAGCTGGCTTCGCCGACGACTCCGATTTCGAAATAGCCATAGCCAGGAAATTCTCTCTCGATCGAAGTCGACCACGATCGCGAGGGCGGCGTCGCTTCGATCGCGCTGGAGTAACGCTTAGCGCTAGCCGCTGCGCCTGGCTTGTTTGAGGTAGCGTTGGAGGCTGGAGCGTCGGCTGCTGCAGCAACAGCAGCAGCAGCTTCAGCACCACCCCAGCAGTAGTAAATGGTGCTGCTTCGTGAAGGCACGATGCATGCACGCCGCCGACGCGTCGCAGATCGCGCACTCTCTTCGTGTCGAGACTGGCTGAGCGGATTCGCAGTAGCTCAAACACTACCATCACCACCCTCTCTCCCTCGTCCCCTGTTTTCCTCATAACCCGATGTTCAGCGACGCTCTCACAGCCATTCCACTCACCCCCCACCCCACCCACCGGCTATCTGCCAGAGTAGTCGATTCGAGGCAGCCAACCTCGACGCGCGAGGGAGCTGGTAGACAGAGCAAGCAAGCCGACCGAGGAACAGATATCGCCTACTGACGACAGACCGGGCAGATAGACAGACAGACCCAGCCACCTCCTTTCTCTCATTTATAGGCTGGCGTCCTTGTCGTTGTTGTTGTTGTTGTTGTTGCTGTTGTTGTCGTGGCACGAGCACCATTGACAGTAGGCTACTACAGTGCCCTGGGCGGCGTTGTCGTTGTTGTTGTTGCTGTTGATGATAACGAAAACGAACACAGTGACGACAAAGTGGCCGAGCATAGTTGGGCGGACTGAACTTATCACATAGTCTTCTCGCCAATGGGTACTACAACAATAACTACTACTATTACTACTACTACTACGACTACTACTTCTACTACTACTACTCTTTCTAGTATGTACTGCTACTATTGACAACAGCAGCAGTAGACAGTATAGCCCGACTATTATAGCAGCAGCAGCAACAACAACAACAGCAGCAGCAGAGGCAGCTGCAGTAGTAGTAAGGGCAACAGCTACAGCAGCGCATACTTGTAGTAGTAGTAGTAGTAGTAATAGCAAAAGTAATAACAGTAAGAATTGTAGTACCATCAACAGCATTAGTTGCAGCAGCAGCAGCAAGGGCAGAAGAGACGTCGTACAACCAAAAAGAGCGCCGGCGGCAGTATTACTAGTAGTAGTAGTAGAGTATATATATATATATATATATATATATACATATATATATATATATATATAGTAACAATGCTATAACCAGTAGCAGCAGGAGTGCTTCAAACAAAAGTACTACCAGTGATGCTCTAGCAGAACTAGTAGTCGTAGTAATAATAGTGGTACTCTTTTACTAGCAGGAGAAGTGGTAGTACTGCCGGTCGTACTTCTAGCAGTATTGCGTTGCCATTGACGCTGCTGCTGGTGCAGCTACTGCACTACAGCAACTACTAGTAATGCTATTGCTACTACAGCAACTGCTACTGCTTCCGAGGCGTCGGCGGCGTCGGCGGCGGCGGCAGCGACAGCAGCAGCAGCAGCAGTGGTTGTCGCCGCTGCTCTGCTGTCGCTCTACGAGAGAGGGAACAGGAGGACGACGACGACGATGATGATGACGCTGATGAGGATGATGATGATGATGATGACGACGACGACGCGCTGGCTTGGGGCGCGCCGCCGCCGCCGCGCTACCGCCGCCGAACCATGTTCGAATTTGGCCAGCGAGTGAGCGAGCGAACAAGCCTGCCTACCGGCCTGCCAGCCAGAGAGGCAGAACGCTAAGGTGGTGGTGGCGGCGGCGGCTATACGAGCAGCGCCGCTAGCGAAACAAACGACCAAGCCGTCGTGTGCTGATGCTCGTTGACGCTGCTGCTGCTGCCGCTGCTTGAGCGGTCGACCTCTGCCTGCTCCACTGCGTCAAGCTACGCGCAGCGACGGCGGCAGCGGCCACAGCCTTGTTGTTGTTGACAACAACAACAATAAGAACGCTGACAACAACAACGCTGACAACAACAACAACGCTGACAACAATAAGAACGTTGACAACAATAAGAACTCTGACAACAGCAACGTTGACAACAATAAGAACGTTGACAACAGCAACCTTAACAACAATAAGAACGTTGATAACAACAACAATGACAACAATAAGGACGTTGACAACAACAATGCCGACAATAAGAACGCTGACAACAGCAACAACAACGATGAAGACGACAACAATAGGAATGTTGACAACAACAACACCGACGACGACGACAACGACGCGCTGAATCGCTTTGCCGACGCCCGTGACAATGATATTATTGCTGGCGCTGTTAGTGCTTCTGTTGCTGCTACTGATGGTGATCGTGAAGTTGGTCTGGCGACAGTGGCAGAGGCGGCGATTGGAAAAGTCAGTCGGTCGCAGCAGTGAAGTCGAGCTTCGGAAGATGCCCGCTCGCCACCCGGTCAGTCACTCAGTCATTCAGTCGAAGTAATGCTGAGTAATGTTGTTAGTGTCGGCGTTGCCTTTCGATTCTATTCATGTTCAACTCACGGATGGTGATCCCCCTTTACCCCCCCCCCCCGCGCTCACCTCTCGCGATACTTGTGGTCTTCATCATTGTTGTTGTGTTTTGTGCTCGCGTTTTCTTCTGCCCATAAGTGATTGTGAACGTGGGGGAAAATCTGTTGTAAGGGGGCGGCGTGGGCGTCGTTGTTGTCGTTGTAGTTTTGGTGATATATGAACATAGACCATTGAGGCAAAAGTGGTTTCAACACGTTTCAACAACGTCATGCGCTTCTGAGAAGAGATCTACTGACAGTGTTTTTCCACCACTTCGAAAGTGTACGCTGGATGCGCCAACCAGAACCTGCATGTCGCATGTAGAACATAGTGCTGGATGTTCTCCTCTCACCGCACCTCGCACCTCAACCCAACTCCGTTGAGCTCACCGTCGAAGTTCCGCCTCCGTAGATTCTATAGTAAGAGCCATAGTTAGTTCCCACTGACAGCTAAAAGTTCGCCGCCCTGATTGCCCCCCCCCCTGATGTGCCACACAGAACGCCTTCCTGGATAACGTGTTGAAACTTCTCCAGTTCCTTGGAAAATCTCGAACTTTATGTGTAGGATGTTTGTGTCCGTGCTTGTGAGGGCCGGCCCCCAGGCCGGCGGGCGGAGGCCTGGGTAATCGACCGCACTTTCAACCCCGCCGGCCCGGCGCGCGCGAATGCGATGCCCCCCTTTGATTTGCCCCATGGGCTTGCCCCTTCCCTTACCTCGACGTCCTTCGCCCTCTGTGTCTGTGTGTGTATATGACCTATGATAAATAGGTTGTCGTAGTGTTTGACATCTTATCATCAGTGGAGACGAGCTCCACCGACAGCTGACGAAACCATGTATGGTCCAATGCCGTCCGACGTCAGCCTCGCTCTGGGCCAGACTCCCCAGCAGGAACGTGTCGTTGCCGATATCCTGACGGCTATGGCTGCCAGCTCGACCACGACGAGTTCTTCAAATGCTCTGCCATCAGCCGGAACGCTGTCGTCCTCGATGGCCAACGGTTGCGGCCTCAATCAGGTCGTTTTTAACCGTGACAGTATCAACAACAACAACATCAGCAACAATAACAACAACAACAACAGCAGCAGTAGCAACAATAACAGCATCCGCAACAACATCAGCAGCAGCAGCAACAGCAACAACAACTGTCACATCAACGGGAATGGCCATATTATAAACAACAATACCAGCGGTAGCAACAACAACAACAGTATTGTCACAATCACCGTCGTATCGACTCAGGTAAGTGTTGTTTTAGGAATAGATACGCGATAGCTAGGAATTGTTAACAGCAAATAGCAACTCGAAAGAGAGAGAAAATCGAGATTGCCAACTAGAGATAAACATGCGTACACGCCAGACTAAGTAACTTCCGCAAACATTTAAAAGCAAAACAGGGTTAAAGTAGTTCCTTTGCAAGTACAAAAAGAAAGGTACTAAAAAAGAGGTATTCTGGCTAGGTGGACCAGCCCAAGCCTGGACCTAGTGCCTTGAGTTATGCCCCAACGGGCTGTGCACATGTTCTTACATCATAAAAAAATATATATATGTATATATATATAATATCCAAGCCAATAGCCAAGGTACGCAAGAAGGAATCTTGCTTTAAGTTTGTATGGGGTATATTTTTTCAGTTATTAGTATTACCGGATTGTAATCAAGAGAACTGAGATTTTGTTTGATTAAAACATGAGTTTGTATAGTATGGGTTGGCTATATATCAGAAAGTATTTTGCCTTGTATTCTAGAAATTCTGTATTTAACCTTCCCGATATATAAGTATATATATATATATATATATATATATATATATATATATATATATATATATATATATATATATATATATATATATATATTGTGATGATTTATTAATAATTTACAATACGTTTGCACACTCGGCAGTGCTCGCCTTCCTATAAATATATATATATATATATATATATATATATATATATACAGATAAACATATCTAAATCGACGGTACCCGGTGGAGTGCTCAATGAGCGCATTTGCGTCTTACAACCGGATGTGTCATATATTGACCATAGATCACGTAAATACGTATTGCCTACTGTATGTATATCTACATATTTGTTTTATTACGATAATTATATGTTAAGTATGCTAGAGCTGGGAAAGGTAATTTATATATATATATATATATATATGAGAAAACGACTCTCTATTACCTAGTTAGCTTCTTGAGAAGCAGGTTTCACTTCCAAAGTCTGTGTGTTTTAATATACTTTTCCCTTTGTTGGAGGTGTCGCCGTATATGGGAGCAGTAGAAAAGAGCACCGTCGTCTATTCTAGATCGCTCGGTTGATTTCGTCTCCTCGAGAGTCTTGGCGGCGTCTTGTTCTTCCGGCGCATTTGGTGCAAATGCGGCCCTTGTGCGGCTATGATACAACAAAACACAACCAAGAAGGGTGACCAATTAATTTCACGCTGCCGTAGCGACTGCAGTAATGAGGTAGACGCTACCATCACCCGAGGAGGCGACCATCGGGTGCTCCCGGTCGTCATCTCATGACCGAAGGGGTCACGAATGATTGAATGAATTGATCATACACATTCAGAGTGGAACAATGCGTCGTCGTGTACGGTTCAGGCTGCCTCAGAGACGGAGACGGTCGCTCGCACCCTCAACCCGGCTCTCGAGGCGCTCTTTCACAGCCACAAAAGAAATACTTTTTGCGCTGACTCTCAGCCAATATTTAGCGTCTATAAGACTGCCCTTCGCATTGCTTCACAGACGGACCCCCCCGTAACTACAAATGTGCAACGGTGGGGCTCGAACCCGCACACCTATGTGTCTCCTCCGGTCGCGAGGCGCAGACGAATGCACCCCCACGCCACCGGCTCTTCCACAGCCACTGAGTAAATGTTGCTCCAATGTTGCTTGTGGTACATGTTGTGTGCTCCAACCAATTCGGAATACTCCTCACTCGAAGTTCGTTCATACATTTTCCCATCACTCTTACTGTCGCGCGCACTCTCGTTCTCTGTTTGCTCTTTGCTTCCTCCCGTTTTCTCTACTAGAAATTTTTTTAAAACTAAATACGTAGTGTCTTACGCTTAAGACACACGGTGGGTAAATATTTGGTGCTGTTACTAGCAAAAGGGCAACTGCTAGCATTATGACGGCTTTCCTCGCAGAGGGCCGGGAATACAAATGCATTATGCACAACACCCTTTGGTCTGGGTAGTGTGGGATTTTCAATCTCATGCTAAAAACCTGGTGGTCCCTTAACCTACACGGCCAAGATATTTGTGGTGGTATTAATTCAGTGCATGTAAGAAGCCGCTAGTCTAGCTTTCAGTCTTCAGTCTGCTGGTGGCGGTCTATGCGTTACCGCCTCTTTTCCGTCATCTTTGTCTTTGCTCTCATAGCCGTCTCCGCTAACTCAGAGATCTCGTCCTGCGCTTTGCTGCGTCGCGCTGAGCATCCCTGAGAGTCTCTCTCTGTTTTGTCGTACTGCTCGACACGCCTGATCGCATCGGGCCGTCGGCAGGCCGAGGCAGACGGCATAATTTGTTTGCTTTGACGTCTTTCCGACGTTCCTTTAAGCACCGCATGTAACGAACCCAGACTAACGAAGGCCGTGATAAAACTTCAGGGATAACTCTGAACTACCGAAGGAAACAAGTTATTTACAAGTTGCTTTCTATAATTATAGGGTGTGTATAAGTTGTCAAAGAGCAACCCGGCAGATTTACTGTGGGGTAAGTAGAGCACCTAATAATTAACGAGTTGCCACTCGGAAATACACTTGCCAGGTCTTGAGACGAGGGTCGGGTTGTTTTTCTATTTATACGTTTTTTTTATGTGCCGTCTAACGATGCATTGGGTTATGCATTACTATATATAAATGTAGATATATTTGTGTATAATGTATTATATATATAGATTAATGTTTGGATTGGCATCTACTAAAGTTGTTTCGCTCTGTGTCACTGGGCGGGAAGCACGTTTTAAATTATATAATCGCGTCAACATAATGTGATAGTAAATGTGAAGACGCATCTGCAACCAAATTTCTAGAGTAGTCGTACTATACGAAACATTTGCAGACATGCCTTCAACAGTACTGTGAAAGCTCAACGGCCGTTCTACGATAACAATCACACGGACTCTGTTGTCACTTTGCACTGAATACATTGGAGAGTGTGATGTTACATTTTTCGCCTGGCTTATTATTTTCATCAAACGCTGGCTACTTTGTTCACTACGTTTATGTGGACTATGTTTTTTGGGGCTTACTCTCAGCCAACATTTAACGTGGAACATGGAACAGCTTTCGCATTGCTTCATAAGACGGACTCAATAAATATAACGGTTGGGTCGAACCCGCGCACCCATGTGCCTCCTTCGGTCGCAAAGCGCACGCAACTGCACCACGCCGTCAGGCTCGACATGTGGACTATGCTGGAGACTTATAAGCTTTCCCCTCAACACTATCACTACTACCACAGAGCAAACCACTGCATAAACATAAGCATAGCCGTTCAACATGAGCTTGCCTAAGACGGTCAAGCTTTCGTGAACTAGAGACAGAGGGTTTTCATTTCGAAGAACTTATATACATACATGTATATGTGTGTGTTTGTGCATAATGAATCATGATAGAGAGAGCACAATGACCAGCACAATGGGGGGCGAGCGCTAGCGTTAGGCAACTGGTGACACGTTTTTGGCGTAAGACGACGACGCTGTTCTCTTGTAGACGACTTCTCAACGCCATCATCTATTCTACTGAATATATATAATATATATATATATATATATATATATATATATATATATATATATATATATATATATATTTATATATGTGTATATAAATATATATATATATATATATATATTTATATATGTGTATAGACGTACTTGCATTTACATAATGACAAGCAATGTTCTCAATCAATAGGATCCTCAACAAAAGTAATCATTAAAAACGAGTACATGTTGATTTATTCTTGTCATTTTTAGTGTCGATAACACCTAAGTACAAAGATTTGGCTGGGCGTCAGGGGCTCACACTTACAGTTACAAGAATTGTATAAAATATAGTCATGTACAATATATACATGTTATGATGACATTAAACGGGCCAGCTGATTTAGATTTATATATATATATATATATATATATATATATATATATATACGTTTAGTGTATAAACCTGGCACGTGTACTTGTCTCCCAAGCTTAGCTACTCCTCCGCCTGGGTCTATGGTTGGTTGGTGTCATCTACCTTAGGCTGTCTAGCCATGCGACCTATTCCCTCATGGGAACCATATTGCCTTGTTCAGAAACCGGCCCGGTAATCGTAATGCTTTGAAACCCGCCGAACGAATGGCCTCTCTACGAAATCTATATTTAGCAGACTGGGCTTTCCCAGCAAGCACGTACAGTTGGGGCAAGAATCAACCTTGTAGGTTGACATACTTGCGCACTTTGGCCTGTTCGAGCTTGCAGAGGCGGCAGTGTAACTAGCGTGGGTGTATGGGTATATATATATATATATATATATATATATATATATATATATATATGGAACGGGTAAGAACAGCATACATAGTCAGAAATAATAGCAAAATGAACTCCGAGAGTTTTTTGGGGTCAATTATGTGTTATACTCTTATTTGTATGTTGTCGTCGCTATTATTATTCTCATCTATCCTTATTCTTAATCAATTGGTGCAATTGTAAGGTCATCGTGGAAGCCGCGTTCCCCTACAGACAGCCAAAGACAGCACATGCCTCGCGTCGCTCTCCTGCGATCTCTTTAATGCGATTAGCTGAACATTTGAGAGCTCCCGGGGTCTTCATTGCGATATGCGATAGGTGCGAAATTGTATCTCCTAGCCAGTTCAGAATACTTTATCCTGTTTACATGTGTAGCATGTTTCGCCGTCCATCCTGGCTCAACTGTATTGTTTTAATGCTAGTAGGATAGGAGAGATGCATGAAACCGTCACGTCTCACGCTTAGCATTTTCCAGATACTCCTATTGGGATTATTATTTTGATTCTTTAGTAGTACCAGCTTCTTATTCGTTTATATCTACAAGCATGCTACTGCGGCGTTTGGTACGGCGCGCATCGCCGGCAATCTGGCCCGACTGGCCCTGCAAATCACGAGACTTGATAAGAAAGTATTTCAGTACAAGGCAGAGTGAAAGACTGAAACACAAGTTAACTAAGACGCTTCCTAACTGAATTCTGGAAGTGCTTTGTGGCAGCTAAGGCACGCTGGTGCTAAATTCGTGTGCACATATATATATATATATATATATATATATATATATATATATATTATATATATATATATATATATATATATATATATATATATATATATATATATATATGTTATTATTACCTTGTTTCAGAGGTTTATGCAAAATACATTTACGCACATTCAGTCCGATCACTTCACTAGACAATGTCATGACTCGCGGCGTTACACTGCCGCTCTACCCATTGGCACATGTTCCTCCGCCCCAAAGATGACCCGGGCCCCGGCTATGCTTACGGGGCTCTGGACCATTGAGCTTTTGTATGACTCCTGCGCTCTTTCCCTGCTTCTCATGACTGTCGAAACGACTGGATTGTCACCCAGTTTTTTTCTAATCGTGAATTTTTTAAATGGCCATGGGTGTATCAATTATCTCCAAGGGACGCTCTCTAGTTTTCGTTTCGTTTTTCCTTCTCAAAGCATATGCAGTGTTCAAGCGTGAGGATCATATCGCCGTCTTCGCCCGCGTCACAGGATACGCGGGGTGTAGTTGGGGCTCTACCAATTAAATATAGGTATTTTTGGAAGCACCCACCTGTTCGGACCTGTGTAAGGTAGTGGGTTACTTATTCGTACACTTATGCTGCCATATATATATATACATTTGCAGGGTTTGTGTACAAACACATACACGTATATGGTCTATAGTATGTTATCAGCGTCTTGATTTATGCGTTCTCCCTCCAATCGGGAAACTAACCGTTTCTGATCGCGCGGCTCCTCACGCACTTTTTTCTTATGTTGCTAAGCTCGGCGTCGACAAAAGCAGATTGTAGTATCACGGCAGTGAATGATAGCTTTTAATTGCATTGCCTTAAATACGTATTTAGGGTTTTACTTTAATGACATTTTTTTAAACTATTTTATATTCTAACAGTTGTCTACTGTTGACTTGAAATTGCTTGAATCTTATATTAGTTGTTCGTTTATTTTATATTATTTATTAATTCGTTTTATATTATTCAAATAATATTATAGTATGTGTTATTTTTTGTATTGTTTTAATTTTTATCATGTTTTATTGGCACTTACTTTTCGACAGTCGGCATTCAATCGGGAATCGCTAAAATCCAGACATCAAGTGACCTGTTGACTTCTAAGTTTCTCTAGCCCTACACTTATATATATTTACGCTATAGAGAGAACAGCTGTTTTCAAACGGTGCGGACGTGTTCGTGTGTGGCTCTTGGAAAGTACAGCTAAATTTAGCATTTTGCGTGGAAATCCATAAGCGTCAGTGAGCATAACATCTGTTAGTCTTTAAGACTCGATTGTCGTGAAAAGTTATAGTGTGTCAACGGGACTAATTATTTAGAAGCAGTGTCTTCTTAAAACAGTCATCATCATCACTCACCTCCACCGGAATCATCTTCATCACCTACCACTACCTCCGTCTTTATCACGGTCTCTCGTCCTCAACATCATCACACCATCATCATAGTTGCCAACTTCGTCTCTCCTAGCATCCCCACTTCTACCGTAAGTTTCATTGGAACCACCCCATTCGTCATTATCATCACTGTAGTACAGTACCGGTCGTATCAATACTCATCATCAGCAGCATCAACGTTTGGCTCTCTCTTCAAATCACCTACAGTCATCTCACCATCACCAGTCCTCATCTCTACTCTCATTATCGACGCCGCTGTTGTCAATACTCCCCCTCCCCGGATACCAGTACCATTATTATCAATCGAACACGAACGTCAGTCTTCCCGGCGACTGCATGATAAACAAACGGTACTTTGTTTGTAAACAGGCGCGGCGCAGCAATAGCTAGCCATGCCGATACAGCGAACACCAACAAAAGAGGTGGAACGTGACGTGCCTGCGTACGTGCATGTGGACGGAGAGGATGGACGCATTGCTGGTCCAACCAACGTTGCGGGCGGTCCGGCCCACCGTCCAAAGGCGGGATGCGGGAAGCGCGTTGCATCAAGCCCTGTGGAAGACACTCGCAGCAAAGATATGCGTATATCACAGGCAGTGGCTCACTCAGCGACCGTGGGAGTCACAAGCGAGCCTACCGAGGACGGCGGTGACGGTGAAGACGTTCCGGACGAATCGGAGTTTATCACGGTGACCCGGTCTAGGCGAGCTCGTGCGCCAAAAGTGGTAGTAGAAAAGAAAGGGGGAGTAATATTTTCAACGGACGACAACTCCTTGGAGCTACATTTCAACGATGTATGTGACTTTATCGCTAAGCACGTGAAAGGAAAGATGGAAGAACCGCGTTTTACAAGAAGCAGAGAGCTCTTAATCGTGGTTGAAGCTGAGGAAGATAGAGCCACGCTACTATCGCTTCAGGAGTTAGCCAACGTAAAGGTATCCGCGAGGATCAGTGGAGGCCGATCCACAGTGAAGGGTAAAATCTCCGGTGTGCATCCCTCAATATCGGAAGCTACAATCTTGGCTGCTCTACAGCCTTGTGGGGTTTCCGAAGCAATACGGGTGAAAACTAAAGACCCAAAGACGAATATAGTATCGACCTCCGAACAGGTTATTTTGACATTCGCGGGCGGACATTTTCCAGCTGAGGTTCGGTTAGGGTTGAAACGGCACGGAGTCGTCTTATATCGGGAACCCATGCAATGTTTTAAGTGTTACAGCATGGATCATTTTGCAGCCAACTGTAAACTTCTTAATCCGAGATGCAGAAAGTGTGGCTCTACGGAGCACCTGAGAAAGGATTGCAAAGCCCAGGCTCGGTGCAGCTTGTGTTTTGGAGAACACGAAGCCACCTGGGGCTCATGTCCACATAGACTAAAGCGCATGGAATTATTACAAAAGTCGTCTCAAAATAGCATTGGGAAGCGCTTGGATGCCCCGTTAGTACCACTCTGTACACCGGTGGGCCACATACAGGCATCTGATAACTTCTCAAGGCGCACTTGGTCCTCGGTAGTAAAAAATGGGATCAAAGTCAACGAGGCGATATCCAAACCTCAAAGACCCGAACCACCGAAGGATCCAGCACTAACAAGTGCTCCACCTGCGACCGTCGAAAATAATTTGAGTGAGAAGCACGTGCCGCTGCTGAAAGTGGAAGATATAGTGCAACAGGTGATTTCAAAGATTATGCCGATGTTGAAGGATATCATCGCGCAAACAGTGGCTAGGACCATTCAGGAAGTTATCCCGAGCATTCTGGGAGGGCTGATGGGCGCCCCGTCAGCCGCCTCGCCTTTACTGCAACCCACGACCAATGACGCTGATAGCGCCAGACCTACACGACAGGACAGAAGCGCAGATCGTGCAACGACATCTTCCTCATGCTTCAAGTCGACCTGACATCTGAAGACAACGGTGAACAGGCCCCTTGCGTACGAGAACCGGCAGAACCAGCAAAATCCAGTAGTGGGTGCGCGTATTCAGATAGTAATGTGGAACTGCGAGGGGAGGGGGGTATTAGATCTGCTAGGGGACGACGCATACAGGGGGATAGACATTCTTATTTTGACAGAGACCTGGGCGCGAGAGCAGTTTGATATACGGGGATTCTATGGGTACCATGCACTGGCGTCTTGTAGAGAGGGTCCGGGTAGGCCAAGCGGGGGAGTATCAGTTTTTGTTAGACCATTGGTAGGAGAAATGAACGTAAAAATAGTAGCAGAAAATCTGATTGCAGTAGCTTCACCCAAACTAGAAATAATGGCCACCTATGTGCAACCGTCGGGGACGGAGTCAACGGAAACGATGATTGAGCGCCTCTTGCTGGGTATAGAAGCGTTACCGAGAAATGCTCCAATAATTATAGGAGGGGACTTTAATGCGAGATTAGACAGAATTGATTCGGAAAGAACGGTAGCCTTGCTAGACGTACTGGATGAAATCGGCTGCTGGGTAGTCAACAGCGCGAATGTGTTTACATATGAATGCCACTCTGGTTCGTCAGTCATTGACCTATTTGCAACAGATATGGATAGAAGGGACATAACGTTTGCAGGGGAAGACAATCCATTACAGGAAGGGGCGGGACTTAGAAAGCATATACCGATGGGCATCTGGGTGAAAATTAAGGGGACTGTTCAAGAACGGGGAAGGGGGGAAAGCTCAGGAAGAAGGCTTAATGTTAATACTCTATTACAGGGGCTTAACAAAGTACTTCCGGTGCCAGAGGCGATACACATAGATTACTACGAACGCAGCCTGGTAGGGTTATTAAATTCTGCGATACTACCGGTGCAGAAGAGAAGCAAAAGACCTTGGTTTAGTGAGCGGTGTAGGATGGCCAAGCAGGCCAATAGGTTGACGCGGGAATACGTAAAAATCGTTCCGGTTATGCGGCCATTGGCCTCGTTGGTTAAACGGTTGGTTAAGACATCTTATAAAGAAGAAAAGCAAAGGTACTGGGAAAAGAAAGAATGGACAGCAATAAGGGAGGCTGAAGTACGGCCATATACATGGCTAAGGCGAAAGGGGAGGAGGCAATGTTCAGTAGAGACGGGCAGGCTAGTCGAACATTTTGGGAGGATTTTGGCCGGGTCGGATACAACCCCGAAAACGGTGGTAGAATATGAAGGCCCCTGGGATCAAACGACAGAGGAAGCGAGGGTTTGGATAGTGAGGGCAATCACTCTTAGGGAAGTAATGGAAACAATCGACAGAGCACCACGGGGAAAAACGCACGGAAATGATTTGATAAGGAATGAACACATGAAAGATACCTTAGTTCTCGCGCCATGCTGGCAAGCTCTATTCAATGAATGCTTAAACACTGGGGAAATTCCACAGGCCTGGAGGGAAGCGACATTAATTGTCATTCCCAAAGGAAAAGGTATAGAAACGGAACCAGAGGCTTGGAGGGGAATAGCAATAAAGAGCTGCCCATACAAGATATTTTCAGGAATAATAGCTAGAAGATTAGAGTCTTTCTTAGAGGAAAGGGGGGTAATACCAGAGGAACAGCATGGATTTAGGAAGGGAAGGTCAACTCACTCAGCAACTGAAGGGCTGCTCGGAGCAATCTGGGATACTCTGTCTAGGCCGAAGAATTGCCTATATGCTGTGTTTGTAGATTTAAAGGCGGCGTTTGACATAGCGCCAAGGGATAAGATAGTTAAAGAGCTAGCTAAAATGGGAGTGCCGGGAGCAATGCTGAGGTTGCTCATCAGCATCTTAAAACAAAACACGGTGCTAATTGACAACGGGGTTGGCATTGCGGGGGAGGTAATTCAAACTACAGGTGTCGCGCAGGGCGATGGACTGAGTCCACTACTGTTTTCCGTTCTTCTGGGTGGGCTCCCTGAACGGATAAGGGCGGGCTGGACTCGAGAGTGGGCCAAGGTTTTAATGTACGCAGATGATGTAGTAATATTTAGTTGTAGCCTTTTCAGAGTGAAGCAAGCAATGGATCGGCTAGTTACATTCATGGATGAAATGGGCTTAAGGGTTAATTGGGAAAAGACAGTAGCCATGAAATTCCGAAGGGGCGGCCGTCTGGCCAGGGATGACGTACTTCAAATCAGGGGAAAGGAATTAAAATTTGTAAATAAATTCACATACCTGGGGCTCACCTTAACAACAAGGGGCAGTAGTTTTCGATCACACATCCAGGAGAGGGTTAGGAAGGCCACTATCGCAGCCGCGGCAATTAAATGTCCACAAAAGCTTTCGGTCGATGCAGCAGTAGCCCTTTTTGGGATACAGATAGCGCCCATCGCCACATATGGCATTTCACTAATATGGGATAAGGTGGGAGTAGACGAATTGCGTTTAATTGATGGGGTAAGATTTTTCTTTCTAAAGAGGGTTTTTGCGCTTTCAAATACATGCAGAAATAGGGTGGTCCACGTGTTGGAAGGTGGCCCACTGTTGACAGAGGAGCTACAAAAACGATGGAATCTGAAGAAGACGTGCGCCTTTGACGTTTATATGCGAAATTGGCGAACCAAAATAAGCGAGGTAGACATAGGAATTTATGGGACAGCAGCAATGAGAAGCACTGGGTGGAGGGCTAGCGGGGTAAAAGATCGCCATTTAACAACGGCCTTTGCAGCCCACGGATTTCATTACGTTCTATGCAATGTGGAGGGCTTCCATGAACCACAAGACGAATGTCGATGCAAAGAATGCTGGAGTAAATGTGATAAATACCACGCCGCGGTTTGTCCGGCGGTTCGGTCCATA
Organism: Dermanyssus gallinae; assembly: GCA_003439945.1. Classification (NCBI taxonomy): domain Eukaryota; kingdom Metazoa; phylum Arthropoda; class Arachnida; order Mesostigmata; family Dermanyssidae; genus Dermanyssus; species Dermanyssus gallinae. The sequence goes on from QVRM01004222.1 coordinate 98,432, forward strand.
GCAGAACTGGCAAAACGCTAGATCGATTGTTGTGTGGAAAACTGTGATGTAACATAAACACACTTACCCAGCCCGGGTGTTAATAAATAAATAAAAAAAAAATATTTACGCTATCGCAAATCGCTGCCTAAGGCACTCGATTATTTCGAACAGCATTAACATGTTATTAGGGATTAAGTCAAAGTTTTAATGCGAACATTTGGTTCTCGAACATCCAAATACAGCGACCAATGAAATAATGTGATATATTGTACTTCGAGAAGACCAATCTTAGACACCCAAACAGTACATATCAACATCGCTAGAGAAGACATTTGGCTTAGATACTCATTTACTGCAAACGGTTCTACATGAACGCCTCAGGCGCAGTAACATAACTTCGTTATACGACTCTTCGTGGACTTGGCACATGCTGAAAAACATAGTGACGCTTTCGTCCAAGAAGTTGTCTGACAACCTTCGAATGAGGTTTTCATGAGCAACAGCTAAACTTCTGCAGTGATAGTAGTGAGGTTTTGACAGTGATCAAAGTTAAAAAAAAACTGTAGGGTGTAACTGCTAATGATTATATGTAAGCATCTGAGCTTCTACTGACAATGAGCATAGGGTCAATACAATAAATTCAAACGAGTAATAACAATGGTTATAGAAGAATATCGCTTGTAACAACAACAACACAATATCGCTTATAATAACAACAACAATATTGAGAAGATTTTCGATGACTTGTCTAAGCGCCTAAAAAAGTGTTTGCTAAAATCGCAACGTGGCACCCTCAGAACGGATTGCTGGTGGCGATTCCGCTTTCAGGGCTTGTTAGACGCAGGACTTTTCCAAAAATGAATAAATATCGAACTTATGTAGCCAGCTTTCTTCCTAGTCGGCGCGTGTATAACGCTTTCGCATACGCGAAGAGGTCCCAAACGCCGTTGGGAATTTAAATAAACGAATGAATAAAAAAATTAAAACAAAAGCAAGATTTTCTTCGATGATTTGATCTTACGCTTCAAGACGTACATCGATATCAGTGTAGCGAATTATTGCCTCTTATGGTACCAAATAATGTTTGTAAATATTATTCAGTGGTGTTTTTTAACTTTTGCAGGGCTGTACGCACTTCTGGATATATATATATATATATATATATATATATATCTTTATATATATATATATATATATATATATATATATATATATATATACATATATATATTTTCTTTTGTGGAGGAGGGTGAATGCTTTTACGCACGCTACGAGTACGAGGTATTCCCCCCTCTCGAGCAGTGTAGGACTCGACCCCAGCGGTTGGATGTTGGTCCGCCAAGACCCCTACCCACTAAACACTACTCCCCCCTTAAGCTTTACTCTCTAATGGCCCAGATATCCATAGAACAGTACTATAGACCATTAGGAGAAGTGGCGAGCGCCTACCGGATCATTTGGCCGAGGTCACTCACGGGTTCCCCTACCGGTCCGACGTGCTTGTCCCAACACCTGCGAACCCGTCTGAATACAAGCCACGTCATCTGTTGATGTCGTAAGCGCTATCCGTTCTCTTCTGTACATGCCGAGCTCGGTTTTCTTTTTCATCACTGCAGTTGCCATTTCCTCGCCCAGCTTCCATGCTGATGCTGTGCTGCATATGTACTCCACAAACATTTTCATGTTACTTCTCGGCGGGTCCGGTGTTCTGGCTCCTCGTTTTTCTTCTTCTCTGGACCATTTTAATCTTAGCAGCGCTATGGCAGTTGTCCTTGCCTGCTCTAGTCCATTGCATTTCAGTAGAGTGTGCTCGGGGTCATCGGTGACGCCGTCCGCACAGTGCACGCAGGTTACCGAGGGAGCTTTGCCTATACGAAAGAGATAACTTTGAAAGTCACCATGGCCAGTGAGACACTGCGTAAGGAAAAACTTTAGTTCCCCTGCCGGGCGGTTTATCCACTTTTTGATGTCCGGGATGAGCAAGCGAAGTGAATGGCCCGGTGATCCTATGGGTATGGCGTCTTATTCTTCTTGCCACGCTCTTATCGTTTTTCCCTCTCAACTTCTTTGCTGGACTCACCCCCTGCTTCCCAAATCCTTTTCCTTTCGTTTACTATTAAGTCTTAAGGTGGGGAACCAGCCAGTACCAGGGCTGCGTTTGTGCTAACCGTACGGTAGGCCTGCAGGGTTCTAAGCGCCCCTATTCTCTGCGTATTTCTCAGGGCCTTTCTTGCCGTCGTCGTTTTTAGGGTGTCCTGCAGCCAGACTGGCGCCGCGAAATGTGCAATTGATTCGGTAACCGACATTAATAGTCGTCGCCGACACTCCCGCGGCCCGTATAAATTTGGAAGGATCTTGCCTATAGCGTTAGCCGCTTTAGCCGCCTTGGCCGTGCATTTCCTGATATGACTTGCGCCCCTGAGACCCTTGTCTAGTAGGGCACCAAGGTATCTGGCTTCTGTTACTTGCTTGATCTCCTGGCCCGCCACCATCAGTTTTATGCTGCCCACTTTTTTTCTTCCTGTCAAGAGAATGGCTTCACTCTTTTCTGGGGCCAGCTGTAGCCCAGCTTTATCCATCCATCTCTTTGTCGACCGGAGAGTCATGTTTGTCTTTAACTCTAGCTCTTCCTCTGTTTTTGCTTGAATAATAACGGCCAAGTCATCTGCGAACGCAATCATCTCTACTCCCTGTGGGAGATCTTTCTGTCTCAAGACGTCGTCATATGTTATGTTCGAGAGCAGGGGGCCCAGGATTGATCCTTGCGGAACTCCTGCTGTCATGTCTATCTCCACCGTGCCGTTAAAAACTCTTCTGTCTTCCAAGTATCCCGAGACGGCTCTCACAAGAAACGGAGGGACCGCTTTTCTCACCAGGGTTCCTAAAATCTCTTTCCACGGCAGACTGTTGAAAGCGTTTTTGACATCCAGAAGGACAGCCACAAGAAGTTTCCGTTTGTATATAGGCAAACTGTGCAGCAAGTCAGCTTTGGTTGTTATTCGTTGAATTGCTGTGAGAACTGATCTGTTCTTGCGAAATCCGTATTGGTTGGCCGATAGAAGATCATTCTGTTCCGCAAACGCCCTAAGTCTGTCTTTGTTACAATCTGCCCGTTTCTGCGCTATGACTTTGTTCCACCAATATTTCGGTTGGCAGGTAGCCCTTTTTGGGTGAGGGGGCTTAGTAGCCCTGGTGCAGGCCCTGATGAGAGTGTCGTGCAGTTCTTCTGAGGTGTACGGGAGAGCTTTGAGGATTGCCTTCTTGAGTGCGTTTTGGTTCTTATAGGCATCGTTTTTTGCTGCAGTTCCACCGTGAACTCAATACAATAGTGATCGCTGAGGTTTTCTTCCTCAGTGAGCACAATCCATTCTTTCATTTTGTTAACCATTGTATCGTTGCATAGTGTTAGATCGACCGTTGACTGATGTCCGGCTCTGTGGAAGGTCGGGTCTTTGCCATCGTTTTGTATATACAGTTCCAGGCTGGCTGCCCATTCAGTCAAGATTCTCCCTCTCTTGTTCGCTCGCCGCGACCCCCGTGTTTCCGATGCCGCATTGAAATCTCCTGTCACTACTACGCCTTTTCCGTTTGTGGCTTCTTTTACTGATGCACCGATTTCAGTCAGTAGGTCTTCAAGTTCGCCCAGGCTGCCGTTGGGGCTGCTGTAACAAGAGTACAGCCTCCATCCTTCTAGCAGTTCCACCCATACAAAGCCGTGCCCGCTTCCATGACTTATGAATTGCATGGAGCCGGTGTTTATGATTACTGCACTCTTAGTTTGATCTGAAAACCACTCTGTTTTGTTTATTGCCATTGCTTGATTTGGTTCGCTCACCGCTACTAGCTTGGCTCCCCTTCTTGAGGCTATCTCTTCGACCATGTAATGCGCGTATTTACTCCTGTTGCAATTTACTTGTATTACTTTGGTCCTGTTCATTGTTGTTCTGAAGAGTTTAGTACTTCGTTTTCTAAATGTTGAAAACGGGGTGCCCCTCTAGAGCCTTTTTGTAGCCAGCCATCTGATGTATGCTTGTCTCTTTGAGCTTCCTTCTTCTGTTCCCTGGCCGTTTTTTTCTCTTCCTTTTCCTTTTGCTCCGTCCTTGATTCCTGGGCCTTGGCTTCCCTTTTTTCTGCCTTCAATCTTGCGACTTGTTTCCTTTCTCTAGGTATTTTGAGAATACTGCGGGCAAGCCATTGTGCGCGGTTTGTGATCATTCTCCTTGCACACGTAGCACGAGGAGTCAGTTTCCTTACATTCCCTTGCTATGTGCCCCTCCTTCCCGCATCTGTAACACCTTCTAGCAGTTGCCTCTTCACTTTGGCAGTCTCTTGCTACATGCCCTATCAAGTTGCACCTATAGCATGTTGGGATTTGAAACCACTCTTCAGCCCTGCATAGGCGCCCTGAGATGGTTATACTTTTTTTTGCAACGAGTCTTTTAGCATCTCGACTAGGCAAAGTTACTAAACATTGCCATGTTCCTCTCTTGTTGTTCCTTGGTGTCTCGACTCGTACCTTTGTTGTTTCATGCAGGTCCAACGAGTTGCGCAATCCCTTCGCTATCTCGTCTAGTGGGATAAAAGGGTTAACGTCCCTCAGCACCACAATTTGAGTAGGACCCGTCGCTTCCCTTATGTCTATTTCCATTCCTGTTCCCTGTCTCAGAGCATTGGCAAAAGACATGCCGCCTCCGATTCCCTTTTCCGTGATTTTAAGAATTAAGTCTCCATCTTTATTTTTCTTTACCGGTCCGATCTTTACTCCGGCGTCCTTTTGATTAATGTGAGGAGCAATGTCTCTAATCATGTCTTCCATGGACATGCCTTCTTTTGCTTTTATCCTAATGGAACTCTGGCACCCAGTCGTCCGTTCTTTGCTTTTTATTGGCGCTGCCGGGCTCCTTCCGTCTGCCACAAGTTTTTCCATTCCTCCTGTTTTCCTGCAGCAGACTTCCGCTGCTCTCCTGATTGACTGTCCCTCCCAGTCTGGGGAGACGTAAAGTCCCACAGTGGTGTTGTTGCTTGCCGAATGACTTTTTTGTAGGACCTTGTTGAGGTTTGACAGGAACTGTTCTGGAGTATACTCTGTACTTCCAACACCGATCACAAGTAGTCTTGTGTTGCTGCTGGCTGAAGCAGCAGTGGGTTCCACTGCATCTTCTGTGCCCGCGTCAACTAGATCTAATTGCTCGCTGCTGCGCAGAGTCGCCACCCCACCAATCGGAAGCCGAGTCACGGAGCCGGCGAGTGGGAATTGGTTACTCATCTGCTTGAGTACGTTTAAGTCCTTCTCTGAACCTTTATTGATGAGCATAGCCCTTGCTTCCCTGTCGGTTGTTATGCTGTCTTTTGTGAGATTAGTGGCCTTAAAGATTTCCTCCGGCCATTCTTCCGCCAAAAATCTGGCTGTCTCTTCTAGAGAGGACAATGCTGCAATTTTCGTCTCTATATCTCTTTCCTTCTGTAGGTCCCTATGTTTGTTTTCTTTTTCTTGTTGGCATCTTGAGCACTTTTGTGTCGGTCTTGTCTTCTCGATTTCGGCCTATAGTTCTTCTGCTTTTGCTTTCCATTTTACTATCTCTTCATGTGCCTGTGTCGTCTTTTTCTGCCATTCTTCGGCCTCTTTGAATCGGCTGTCTTGGACCGCATTTAGTTCGTTCTTACACTTCTGTAACCGCCTCAAGGTATCGGCTTGCGCCGCCAGCTTATCCTCGACATCGGCCTGCAGCTGCAGCGCTCTACTTTCAAACCTGGTAATGGCAACTTTAATGTCTCCTTTAGTGGTAATGTGTTTTTCGTTCAGTGTTTTGAGCTGCCTTACGACTTCCAGGAGGCTCTTCATAGCTTCATATTATGTATCCGGTTCCTCCAGTTGAGTCTTACCTTCAGCTCGTGCTTTCTTAGCCGAGTTACCAGTCTGTTGATGTTCTTCATCTTTTTTCATCTCTCTTTCTGCGGTAGGTCTTCTGGAGATCCGGCCATCGTCCGCTTTCGCCTGGTATTCTCGGAGAAGCTGGGGTCGTCTCCTACCTCTTTATCAGTTTCTAATCCCATGCCCGTGTTTTTGTGGGCTTTACAGCTAGAGTGTTCATGTGAAGTTGTTTCGTTCTCCTTTGATTCATCGCTCTCGTTTGTCTGTTTCTTTCTTTTATCTTCTAGAATTTCTTTTTGTCGTCATTTTGACTCTTTTCAGTTGGCCGATCGGGGTCCCTGAGACCCTTAAAGGGATCCATAATTGCTCCTTTCTTCCTTCTTTTTTTATTATTTTTTTTATTAACAATAATAATTATTTATTATTGTTATTATTATAAATATTGTTTTGCTTAGGAATTGTTTATACGTATATTCACTTATACGTAAAATATGAGCATTACGCATATGTGTACACACACAATATGCACAAGCATTCACACGCAATTATTCATGAGTTTCACGAGTGCAATGACACGTTCGCCCATGTACCAGCACGTCCCGCCAAGTATTCGTGCGCCTATTAATATGTGCACGCGTAGCGCATGTTAGTATATGTATGCGCTGGGTACGGACCTGCACGTCCGCATGTTCATACACGTTGCCTACGTGTTCATGCAACATATGCGCTTGAAGAGACTGTATGTAAACACGCTGGCCATACAGAGCAGCTGATGTTCTAAAAACCGCTGATTCGTTTGAAGCATTGATTGTAAATAAGTTGGTGTTCGAAGTACGAGCGATTGAAATGATGACTGTTCGAAATTTTCACCAAAGTTGACACCGGAATTGACACGCAATTATGTATTGCACAGTACCTGTGAGGTGTTTAGGGTGTGTGCTGAATTTCTCACTAGATGCGGTTGCTCGAGTGTCGTTGAACAGACCGTCTGGGACCTCAGGCTTTCACTTTTCACCGTTTTTCCACAGAGCGAGGCTTGCATTCGACCGCTCAGGGTGAGTGCTAGCAGCCGACTCACTATATATATATATATATATATATATACATATATATATATATATATATATATATATATATATATATATATATATATATATATATATATATATATATATATATTATATATATATATATATATATATATATATATATATATATATATATATATATATATATATATACGTATATATATCAATGTTTATTTTTCGTATATTACAATATGTATGTGGGACATATATTAGGGAAGATTAGCGATGCCATTGCGCCTAGCGTTTGTGTATTGTGACTATCACGTGTCCGCTTCGTCTAGGCTAGGCCGAGACCACTTCAGAAGTGTGCCCCGAACGGAGGCCGCGTTTCCACGTTGTATGTCAAGATCCAGACGTTGTTTAAAAAAGGACGATAATCTGCTGTCACCGGTTGACATATTTAACATAGCGTCGACTTTGCGCATCAGCTGTCTGGTCCGAACACCAAGAGCATCCAATGTCTCAAACGCGAGAGGCCAGAATTCGTGGGGATACCCAATTGATAAGTATTTGCTTAGCTTATTGGTCTTCGCAAGGTGGGCTGCATAACCAGCTTTGGATGCGCCGCCACCGACCATAGAAAGCGCTTTTTTTTTCGGAGAGGTTTCGGGACTGCATGATGCACATGCGCCATTTTGCCTCGCTCGAATGGTGTAAGTGTCATCCTATCTGGAGGTCTGCCATCCTCTACACAGAGGCCCGGGGGTTCAAGGATGCACGGACGACCGCATGAGCTAAGGGCTCTGCTGAAGGTCTCATTGATAGCGGCATGTTTAGGGCGTCGGCCTGCGCTGATGATTCACGACAGGCCGTGATGTCCCAGTTTGTCGACGGGGTGGCCACGTTGACACCGATGAGGGCTAACTAGGTCTGTCCCTAGTCGTAGGCCTACTGCTATGCGAATCGTCTCGCTATCAAGAAGTGTACCTATAGGTGCACTGGGAAGCGTGTGTAACCAGGCGCCTGAATCCTTGGCGGACGCGGCGTTTAGGCGAGCTCTGGTCGTGTCGTCGGCAGCTTCATTAAAGAGACGTCGTTGTACCTCAGCGTGCAAAGGGACGCTCCAGTCACGTTGGGATAGTACGTTGTCAGGTCTGCTCCCGCGCCGGGCTTCAAGACTCTCCTGAAGCTGGGCTAAGCGGATACAAATCAATGGATGCCGTTAGTATTGTGTCGAAGAGCAGGACGAAATTAAGCAACGACAATAGAGATCTTAAGAGAGAATGCAAACTGGGCAACTGAACTGCAAAACCTTGCTGCATGCTTTTCGTTAGGTTCATAGGGTGGCTGTTTTAGTACTACCAGCAATAGTTTTTTCACACTAAGCTGAAAACTCTTTGCGCGAGTTTGCTATAGATGGATTTATTTATTATTATTCGCTTCGTAGGGGATAGAGACTAGAACGTAAAATGCCACTATATGCCATATACTATTGTGTCTGTTATATATTTATTTAACGTAACAGAGAATTCGTTCTTCTTATTTGATTGTTAGCTTAATCGGGTCCAGCATTTCCCGATGATGCCCATGAGGTAATTTCTCTGAGTAGCCGAAGCAGTATTAATAAAAAACTAAATGCTTGCTTCCCAGCCATCCAGAGGAGTTGCTTGTCGACATGAAGTCCGTGAGGAATATACTGCTATCTAACGGCAACTACACTACGAGTACGACCCGCGACCGTAGCTGCAGCGATGACTGTCTCTAACGGCTGTAAAACAGCTCTATCGACTACCCATCCATGGACGATTGCAAATGTCAGTGATCATCCTTATCACTACAAATAGTGTCCGCTACTCCCACCCATCCCCGCCCTCATTTTCGCGCCTCACACATCAGCATTTTGCAGCAAGCTGAAAGGATTATCATCTTTCCCACTAGATGGCAGCTCCATCCAGTTGTCTGATCTAGCGCAAGCGCTTGATCCTGCGTGATTCTAATAGCACATGCTGCGATACCGCGTTGTAACTCAATATATATATATATATATATATATATATATATATATATATATATATATATATATATATATATATATATATATATGTATATCAAATTGCATTTGTTATATCTTTGTAGTTAAATTCATTAGCAGTTTACACAATGAGCAAGTTCCAAGCGTCTATCCAATACAGATTATGCCCGGATCGAACCCACAACTCATGAAACAAAAACGTCGCAGGCCACTTTCACCACGCCGTCCCGTCGATGTGTGATAAATATGTAAGAAAAAGCGATCGATATAAAGATACACTTGACTTCTACCCATGAAACTGCCACGCTAACTAAGCGAGCCTATACGCGTTGCAGCTGGCGGAATTTCTCACCATTTCGGTGCAGCAGCAGCAGCCGTCGCTGTTTAGTGCGTGTTAAACAGTAGCACACTACGTAGTTAATAGGCGTTTCCTGCGTAGTTTGTTAGGGCATCTGCGTTCGCATTAAGTGCTGTGGGAAGTTACTGCGCGCGTTCACGAAATGCACTTCTTATTGAATCACCGGCACAGGGCTTCTACGAGAGCGCAAGAGTCGGCGGTTCCGAATTTGCGTGTGACCATGTATTATTATTATTATTACTGATGTGTATGTTGTTTGCTGATGATGTGTATTGTTAGCATCGGCTATGCGGGTTGTGTACAACCGCCGCTACCGGATCGGCTAACAATCAAAGCGATTTCTACCACACAACGCAGGGAGAACACGGAGAGAGCTATTAACAAGCGAAAATTCGTCGTCATTTAGCAAAAACGAAATTTAATTACGCAAATTGATCGGAGGTTGAGCTGGTGGATTTTGACAGTTTTCAAGTTCAAGTTCTCACGTATGTGTCGATTCACTTTTCGATACAGCGTTTCCTGTGCGAAAACAGAACAACCACTGATGGAAGCAAAGCGAATGATTACGTGTGGTTAACGAGACAAGAATTGCGCTGTCGTTTATTTTCGGGATAAAAACTAACCGTGGTCGACATTACCATGTCACTTAATTGTCTATTTTGTCACGTAATTCTGTACATTTACGTAAGCCTACAAGTATTTACGTGCTTTACCCACCTAACCTATCTTTCCGCGTAGCCATCTCAGAACGGAAACCTCCTCTTTCAATCTCCAGTTGTATGTTTTCTATAACGGTTGTCCTCCCCTCGGGTCATTAATGAACACCTATTTATGTATAAACACGTTTTAGGCATTTATAAGGACTTGCATTAGATAAATCAGTGTACAATACTATGCAGGACGTCTCTTCCCTTTATAATGCCTAGCTTTTGAATATGGCGTACTTTGCCATTGAATAAATAATGCTTACAGCCGTACAAAGGTTAAAGAATAATTATAGTAGCATTGAAATTTGCCAAGAGCAACAAAGAAGATACTCAATTTCGAGAGTGCCTACTGACAAATATGGAAATGCAGGGATTTATTAGCAGACAAATTGTTAAGTTGCTCCGGACATCAGCAGGCCCTCTGGGGGTATTGTAGGGCATTTGTATTGCAAACATGTAATCCTTGAGCCCACCAGTCGTTAATTGCTATAATTTGCAATCTGTAAGAGACTGAAACAGAAAAGACCACATCTTAGCTTGAATATGTAAGGGCATGTATTGGCACATAGCAGGCGTTAATTAAATCCTACTCTATTCTGCGCGGGCCATGGCACGAGGTGTCGCAGAAAAGCAACATTTTTAAGGCTAAGCATCATGCTTAGATACTGGCTCAACATCTCGACGTGCCAAGAGATCACAAAAGCAGCAAGATGTATGCCAACTCAGTTTATGCGAACACGTTCTTGTCAAGAAATGCTTTTGGACAACTTCCACACTAGTTGCGGAGCATCATCACACAGCCTACTCAATGTGGGGGCTATGAATACAGTTTATTGTAACCTGTACTCTTGAACTGTAAAATGAACATGTTCTACGAGTAGAAGCTGTATGTTGCATGTAATGCGTATTAAGAACAAGGGCGCGCATCTGCCTTTATTCGCATTCTGCCATTCTGCCAATTCTGCCATTATTCGTGCACCAGTAATCATCTGTCTATGTCGTTTCGCTGCACTGTTACCTACTCGTACTAGCTGCTAGTGATGCCTTGAGCGTATGGTCAAATGTATAATTCGAAGGAGGAGTACTGAGCAACTGAGACAAAATAAACCCCTGCGTCATTCTAAAGGTAAAATGTTACGGCATAACATGTTTCTAGCTACAAGCTACAAGCGTTACTCACTGAGCGGAAGCCAACTCAAAAAAATTGTTTTGACGATAATAATAATAATAATAATAATAATAATAATAATTATTATTATTATTATTATTATTATTATTATTATTATTATTATTATTATTATTATTATTATTATTATTATTATAACAGCAGCAAGTAAGTAATAGCAATCTACGGACGTTTGTTTTCGTCACCATTCATTCATCTTGTATGAAATGCTCAGAATTTTCAACAGAAAATATGATATTCTTTTTGCCTTCTATTTCGTATCTTCCTTCCCGTCGTCTACTATCTGTTTGCGTGTAGTTCGGTCGAAAGGAAGAGTGCGCCTTCCTGCATTTGTTTTTCCTGAGCCGCTGAAACCGACTGTTTCGTGGGTTGGCGGGCGCTGGCCGTGCGACCGTCATCTCGCGCAACGTGTCCATAACTAGTGGCTGGCTGGCACCTGTTGGCCACGTTAAAGGGGCGAGAAGAACCAAGGGCAAAGGCTCCCTTTCCTATCTGCCCTCACTCTTTGCCGTCATCTTTTTCCGTCTCCTCCTCGTCGTCGGTCCCTTCGGGTTTCGGTGGCCCTTCCCTACACACAGCACTCTCGCCTCACAGTTGCACATTTTTGGCTTCGTTACGCTTACGCTTTACCCTTTTCCGGCTGGTGTAATTTATGAGGCGATGGCGTACTGGCGCCTGCTGAGGGTTGTTTTGGATGACGCATACCTCCACTTCCCCTCCACGGCCGGCGGACGAAGGAATAGGCAGAGGAATAGGCCCCTGGCCCCGGGATCGCCTGACTCATCCGCCGAGCCGTTCATGAAACTGGGCTAACAACACGAATGAGCAGCGAATGATGACGTCATCGTGGGTTATACCGGTCAATCCGGTTTCCGTTGCGAGGAAGGCGGGCGAATGTTGGCGAAGGTCCGACGAACTTGCTTGCGCGGAGCAAGCAGAAAGAGATCCGACGCATGCAGCGGACTTTCGGCATCTTGTCGTTTTGATGTCGCTTCTTTTTTGTTCGACTGCTGGGCGTTTTGATAATCTGCATCTTTTTTTTTCATCTCTTCATCTTTTCTTTCGTACTCTATTTTCGTCTTCTGTATTTGTATTTCTCTTTTTTGTTTACTTCTTTATGGCGACCGCTATGACCGCGGTGCCGAGAGTGATGAGTAACGGTGCCGAAATACCACCCCGCACGATATTTATTTACTAGGCAACCTTAAACACTATTGCTATCTAGAGATGACCGCAATCTTTATCGTTTCGTTCCGTGGACACGTACTGCATCGATATAGGTTTTTGTCTGTCTGCGTTGGTCGTTCCCGTACCATGCGTTTCTCAAACTTGCGATCCATGCTCAGTTCACGACCAGATATCAGGGTTCTATAATTCGATCTCTATAACCGAGCAAGATGGCTTAGTGGCAAAGCCTTTGCCTTGCATTCGGGAGGACTGGGTTCGAGACCCAGACGGGCAAAAAATCTTAAATTGGTTTGCATAGTTTCCAATTTAGACAAGGTAAATGCCGGAGTGGATTAAAATTAGCCATGGCACGAAAAAACCGTACACGGGCAATTGCCTTACGGATTATCTAAAAAAAATCTCTGACGAGCAGCAGGAACCAGCGCAGCCTCAACAATAGAGCTGACAGCATGCATTTCTACGGCGTGGGCAACTGAGTGGATAACGACTCAACTCGCTTATTTGGAACTTGTTGTTGTTGTACGTTGTTGCTGTCATTATGGCAGAGTATATCGTCGGGAGCGCGCGAACAGCCGAACAACACGTTCCCGCCGCGGCCGCCGTTTTGCGCGCACGTTATCTTCTCGGAAATCGTGCGCAAAGCCATCCGACCTAAAACCGTCGCCGGTACAGTTGTCATTGCTACTGCTGTTGTGGTTGTTGTTGTTTACTTCGTCGCCGTGTCATTCGACATGAATCTTAAATTCTTGGAAAAACCTTTTTGGGGGTTCTGGGGACGATGTCGACCGAGAGATTGCCGATGATAATAACCGATGATGATAACCCAATGATAGCCGTGGCGGTAACAGCGAGGACGATATGTGGTATCCTTAATGGTGGTAGTGATGATTATGATATCTAGCAGTAGCTCATTTACTCATCCGCTCATGGCGTCAACTATGGTAGCGGCATTTTCTTTGCCACGCTGTGCGAGAGCCAATAGTTGTCTCAAAAGGTCTTCTCAGCATGCCGATTTGAGACCCATCCCTTGTTTACTATTGAGAAAAATGTTTATTTCGCAATAAGTCTGCAATATGGCATATAAATAAGGTGTACTCGACCCTTGTGCTTACCTTTAGGCGATTTACAGCAAATAAGCTGGGGAGCTCTCATAGAAGAGAACCATTCACCTCAGCGTGTCGAAATTAATCGAAGAGTGTGACCGGGGCTTTGTCAAAAGCCCAAACACAGTCAATAAAGACACCGTACAATTGGCCTCTGAGTACAGTCAACACCTGCTCAACATCCGACTGAAGTACATAGATTGCCTCCTGTGTACCTCGACCCTTGCTAAACCTGAATATCTCCGGAGGTAACGTTTTTATTTTTCCAGTCGGAAGCATCCTCGAGATAAGCAACTTAGCGAGATATTTTCTTTCGCGTGCTCTGGCGCGATACCCCCGTCAAGTACCTGGTTAAACAGATTACATGGCTTTCTTGCTCAAACACCGGACGACTCAACCCAACGAGGGTGTTTGCGTCGAGCAAAAGGGCAGTAAAGTATTGCCGCAATTGCTCCTTTGTCATGCTGTGCATGCTTCTATTCCTTCGGCGAACAATGTATACATAATGGAGGCTGCCTTTTTCGCTTTGGAAACGTACGTGAATTCATCACGCTCATTTACATAATGCAAGCTTCTCCAGAGGCTAAAGAAGCCCATCGCCCTTCCTGTCGGTGGCGTAATTTTTAGTACGACAGTTGAAGTCTCCGCCGGCCGGAGTGGGTAGCGGGAGGTTTAGTCCCGCTAGACCAGCACTGAACGCATCGACAACTTTAACATCATCACAGTGAGGTGGCAGGTAGAACAACGCGAGGTTGAAACTACCTGAGGTTAGTATTATGCAACACTCACCCCGACACACACATTGCGTTCGGGGTGACCCTGCTCGTTGAATAGATTGAGTGTGTACCCCGCCTTTCACCTGGAAAGCTTGCTAGTAGATGAAAACCTCGCATCCTATCGAAACGCAGTTCCTCTCACATCCCGAGTACAATGTCCACACTTTCAAACGTTCTGGTACTACTACTGTTGAGCTCCAGATAAACCATGGCGGAAGGCGTCGTTCCTTCTAGCTGTGAAACTATACCTGTCAAAAGACTCTTTGCATAACCCATAATTTACATCCCTGGTTGACTTAGCATGACATCATCGTTACAATATAAAGCAAATCGCTCAAAAAGTTTAAGATCGATGCGCGTTTGGCTCCAGAATTATGAACGTATACTCACAAAGTTAGCTGGATTATTGACCACCGCGTCAGCTTCGGCCATTTCGTTCTATGAGTTCCTATCTGTCAACAACATTATCCAAACAGTTACGTTCGATTGCTAACCAGAATGCGAACCTACTCTGACACGTGGAGTTCTCGACAAACGAGTTCTGTAGAAAAACGAAGCAGCATTGAACGTTCGAGCCTATTTGTCGAGCTACTTACTCCAGCGTGATTCTGTATCAGTGCGTGCACAAAACAAGCGTGTTGACGCTACGAGAAAGAGAGTTTCTTTCTAGTTGAGCTTCGTAAGTGCCTATTAGTAGTTGGCTGCACACTTAATGGAAATAGTTGCCAATTCATTCTAGTCAGTGTGCTAGACGATCGCGGCACGCGTTCAGTGGTGTCAGCCATGGCAGATGGACTCATGTCTACGACGTCTCTGCTAAAAGAATTCGACAGCTCAATAGACCCGTATCACGGCGTCACAAGTATTCCGACAAGCAGCGACCTCTCCTCGAAGATCGACAATGAGAATTACCGTTCGAAACAGCGCGACGCTATCAGAGCTCGCGGCCTAAAACAAACCACGGATGACAATATTCTACAGCCGCTTGTGTATCCGACTCCATTGCCCCAGCCTCCGCGTAGTGGGAAACAGGCAAACCTCGTCATCATTAGCGTACCGAAGCCAAAGTTAGCTCAGGTTCGTTGTAATTTAAACGCTGTGTTTCGTTGTGGTCGACCAGTCACTACGCGTTTAAAACCTGTTTGTCTAGGTTCAATATATTAAATGCAACACGTCGCTAGTGCTACTGCCAGCGTGTGTACGCAATCCTTAAGCGTTCTAGGTTTTTGTTATAAGGTAGTATAGATTGATCAATGATTATTCGTAACCTATTCTCAATATGGCTCTCATTTTCTGTGGCCCACTTTTTAGAGAGACTTGGCAACTGTGCTCTGACAACAAAATATCGTATATCTAGCGCGTTTGCCCTTCATGGTTGGGCGACAAAATGTAGCGTGCAGAGTCCCAAAATGTAGTATATATATATATATATATATATATATATATATATATATGATTAATCTCCAGATTGCTGCGAGCAGACATCCTTTCAATTGTTTAACATAATAAACAACCGCAGCTTAACACATGCAGAAGGCTATAAGAAGTCTGTTGTTTTCATCTTCATTTACAGCGCCTTATTCCGGCGGGCCTCGTGGCAATCGGCCTAGCTTTATTCTTATCTGGTGTCGCTCTTTCTGTGCATTACGGTGTCACCGATGCCCATGCTTACGATTTTGAAGAAAGGGATTAACGTGAGCAGTCGGTTCGATTGGTTAGTATTTCACATACTGTTAAGCCCTTCGGGCAGTGCAATTCTTCCTCTACTAAAACCGCCGGCTAAAAACATTTTGTTGTTTGCTGTTTCAAATGAACCCTATGTATTCTAAGCCTCTTTTTTTACAGTGTAGTTAGTCGATAACTAGCTTGCGAGTGGTTAGAAAGACTGCGTATCATAGCATATTGCACGCTTAGTATTTATACGACAATTGTCAAATGCTGACTATGGCTCATCGATCGACAAGATCTGCTGATAGCCAACAATGCTCTTAGTTGTTTATTCAAGTCTATCATTCGATATCTACTCCTATGGTAGGAAAAGCAGCCAGTGTTACCTAGCGTCTAAAAGAACCAGAGAGATGGTTTAGTTCTAAACCTCAAAAATGCATCGCATCTTTACTGCTGCTGCTGCTGGACGTAATTTTAATAACAGTCTTCATCTTAGTTTTTATCAGTTTTAACTTTAAAGCCATTACAATTAATAAAATAACAAACAATAAAGTTATGCCTTTCTGTAAAGATAAAAACATTTAGTGACCGATGTCCGAGGCATGCAGATACTATTGCGCGTTACGGCTTGGCCTAGTAGATTCTGCAGTCTCACACATAATAGACTAGCAAATTCTACTTTGCTAACGTTACATATGCGTGTAACGACGTATAACAGCCATTTTCGTTTTACTGCGTACTAGAATTTTATAGAATAATAAACCATAATAATACTTATGTTTACCTTACAAAAATGCCCATGAAGGGGAATCCAGCGTCGAGTCTGTCGTCTTGTTGATAATAGTGCCATTTCACTTTTTCGTACCAAAAAAATCCCACGTGTTTTGGCAAAAAGCTCACGTGCGTTTGGTGCCTTCACTGCAGTCATTCAAATGCTGAAGATTCAGTTATATTTCGGCCAATCATTTCCAATTCTGGATTTAAGCGTAGTTTTGCAACGGTAAAAAGGTCGTTCATGCCACTGAGCATGTTTGCCATATGCGCGTGAGCGTTGTCATTTCTACAAAAGATTCAACGTCGCAGATATGGTGTTGTAAACTGCTGACAAAGACGCACGTCAATAAAAGCAATCGTGCAAATCGTAAGAATTTCACAAAACAAAACCTTATTTTCTCTAAGACCCTACATAAAGGTGTCTGTTGTGTAACAAACGAATCGCTTAGCATTATAGGGGTCGTGCGAAAATGTACGTTGCACTCAAATTTGTGGGTGCGATCAAGCTGTGTGTTCCCATTTCTGCTCTCTTCAGATAAAAAGTACCACAGCCTTTCTGGAAGGATGTGTCCACTTTTGGCCCTAATCGGTTTACGGGATAAACCTACCATCTTGAAGAGTGTTTTTGGCAGTTTCATCCCTTTTATTGCAACCGGTGGATTTATCTGTTGGCGGTGGCCACTAGGTGTTTGTGTTAAACATGCGGACCTACTAAGACAGCGAATGATAAAGCCTTCTCTGTGCTAGTCAAGAGGAGAACGCAGGCTGAGGTTGATTTCAACTTCTTCGTTATTTCAACGATGTCTTAGCCATGCGGCAAGCTCCGTTTATACAAAAACGTCATAGCTATCTTATAAGTACTGAGTGGGAGTTAAGGGCTCTACACTCTATACCCTATATAATATCTATCTTTATCTCATACATTTTTTTATATATATTTTTTAAAGATTTTCCGTAAGGCCAACGCCCGTGTACGGTTTTTTCATGTGCATAGGTATTCAAATAAAATGTATGAAGATTTTGCAGAACAATGTATGTATTTAATTAATTATTATTTGATTTTATACTGATGTAGAGGGGAGACTGTAGCGTAAGTCTTCGTAAGACTACAGCTCGTTTAGAACATTTCCCTTAACAGCATTGCCGGTACTACAGCTACATGTGACACAAAGCAATTGCTGTAGCCCAGGTAGCTCTACCGACGCTCACCCCCCTTGCTGGCAAACCATGGATCGAGGAAGGCCCAATTTTGCAACAGGGAGACAACACTTTTCCCCGAAATTTTCAGGCCTACATCACAAAAGTGATGGAAATTCTCACGAATCTGAAAGACCTTTGCACTCCAGGGAACCACGTTTTCCGCACACAGCCACTAACGGAAAATGAAAAACATAAATTCCGTTTCTAATTAATCTGTAAATGGAAATTAAAAGGATTTCCGAAGCTCAGTGGAAGCCGGGCTGCGTGGCCACCTAATTGGCTTTGACATCATGGTAATAACAGAGACATTTTCCGTAAACCGCTTCGATGTTGAAATACTGGCCTCCTCCACGTTAATTACAATGTTGTTATTTTTTCTGCCGCACCCTTGTTTTTATCAAATTAAACAGTAGTGGGAACCCAGGCTCTGCACCAGGATAGCACCGATTAGTTGTTTGCCGCACCCTTGTTTTTATCAAATTAAACAGTAGTGGGAACCCAGGCTCTGCACCAGGATAGCACCGATTAGTTGTTCGAGAAGATTAGCAATGCAATCATCATTTAATCATAATGAATTCACCGTTCGTTATGATGTATAGGTATATTACATTATGATTTAATATATCTAAGGGGCTTTGCGCGCCAGCTATATATATATATAAATATATCAGGCCAAAGTCCAGCGCTGATTGGTATGTCTTATAGCGATATCTCGTAGAGACCACATCGCAGAATTTGCATTATGACAAGGGTCATTACAATCAGTACGACGACACACTTTGTGGTTATGGCGTTTCTTAGAAATACGCATTATACAACATTGCAGGCGTCCTGTAGAATGCTTCCGGAACTTCCCGCATCTTCCACTTAAAGCTCGGACGGCACTCGTTCGACCAGAATCTCGATGAATGCCATAGTAGCAAACAACATTTTTCAAACAAGCGTTCTGATGCTTGCTGCAAATGCACCTCAGCAATACCTTCGCAATTCCGAAACAATAATTTGCAGCTGTGAGCAGCATTCAGCTGCCTTGGCAGAAGGCGTCATTTACGAGCTATTACGTCGATATAAAGGAGCCACAGTGCAGAACAATGTAGGTAATAAATAATGTAATAAAAATGCACATTATGACGCCAGGCACTTGTCGAGCGACCACACGGGGATGCTCACGCCGTTAGGTCTCTTGTCGTGAGTAGTGTGAGGCCTCTGGTATCTGATGTTGAAGGCATTCCTGCATGTCCCATAAGGCAAGGGTTTGAATATTGCGGCCCCTATCCTTATAGCCATGCAGACAGCCATGTTAAAGCGGCTGGGCCTAATCGTGAAGATGGTTCAGCTTTAAGGCGCGGATTTAATGCTTATATACCTATTTAACTTACGATGATACAGTTGCTCCTCCAAAATGACCGGGATAAAGCAAAGGGTAATTTTGCAAAATATATTTAGTATGTTATCGTTTACCAGTAAATCCAGACAACACAGACAAGGAACAGAACTCTTGAACAGAGAAGTAACCGATCATATTGATTGAAGGCCTGCTTTATGGCAATCGCGAGGTGAACTAGCATTTCCTCGTACGTTGGCTCTGATCATAACGCCAAATACATCATTTGTCTTAAAAATTGTGCTTCGCGTCAATCATCCGTGACTTCCTCCACACGTTCTGCGATACACTTAAGGAGACTTATTAGACGGGACGCTAATGGGGCCTGCAAAGCATTCATTTCTAGACAGTTCAAGATTTTTTAAGAGCCTAAGTAACCTGGATCTTACCGTGTGACCATACAAGGCTAGTGTTTGTATCAGTTCGCAGCTCGCCACTACCGGTAAGACCTTCTGATTCAGGCGTGAAAGGTATTCATGCTTTGCGCAAGACTCTTCGATGCTATTGGGTTCTGCGGGTCTAGTCACTTTGCCCGGACCTATATATGATAAGTTAATGTGCGTGTCGTCAATTAGAATCTATTTACCGGCAACACGATGCATACGAAAAAGATGCACACGGAATAGGTTCATAGATGGCAGCACCTATTCTGATAGCCGACATCATGCAGAAGATTTGAGGCAGAAGCGTTGGCATTGGCCGTCGTTGTCGCCTTCGTCATGGGCAAGCATATTATCGCAGGTGATGTCAGTTAGAAACAATATCAGCTAGTTAGTTATCTACAACATCAGTTAGAAGCTGGAACAAAACAACGCTTATTCTAGCTTCTAGTTTCTAGTTACCTAGTTTACCCGGCGGCCAATTAATGCAAACATGCGTAGTGAAAACTGCTGCCTCTCTGATGGGAGTAGTCATCTTCGGTTTCGATCGTGCTCGACCTGGTAGTACGTTCGTCGTCATTATTGTTGTTGCTTCTGTTGTTCAGGTGGCTGTCGTTGTTGTTGTTGTTCAGGTGGCTGTCCCTGTTGTTGTTGTTGTTGGTGGTGGTGTTGATGTTGTCGGTGTTGTTGTTAAGGTTGTTGTTGTGGCTGGCGCAATAGTACAAGTGGGCGGGTAGACGTGTTCCTTGGCAACGGCGGCAGCAGCAGCAGCGGCGCTCCTACCCTTTCCACGATGACTCAGCGTCCACCGGGGTCTGTCGGTTTATCGGTGAAACGGTGTGCCTCTGTCTGTCCGTCTGTTTGCCTGTAGTTCTGCCGGTTCGTTTAGCCTGCGCTCGCCGTTCGCTGGAATCAGCGTCGGATTTCTTCAAGACGTCGTTGAGTCGGGCCGACAATATATATATATATATATATATATACATATATATATATATATATATATATATATATATATATATATATATATATATATATACATATACATACAATAGCGACGACAACAGTGCTGGCATGCACTCGTGCAAATACATAAATAAGGTAGGCTGCCGCAAATGTGGCTGGAAGAGACAAGAAACAGCATTGCAAGGAGGTCGTCTGTCGCTGGAAAAAACACAGATTTCTCTTCTCAAACAGTCATCTGTTTGAGAAGAAAAATCTGCAGACCGTGTCGCGTCTGCATATTTGCATAGGTCTCTCTTTGAAAATAAAATTTAAATTTCGTGATTTTATGCTATGTCAAATAAATCGTCGTGATTTTATGCTATGCCAAATGAATTTTCTAAAAAAAAAACAAGAAGTAGAAAAACTATGCGCGCAACGAAAAGTTAAGCTTGTCAGATATGTATGATACGTATTATCGAACTTTAGCTGGAGCATCTATCTAGTAACGACGATAGTGAAAATGGCATTTGAAATGATAAGAGATGATGATGATGATTTAAGAAGATACATTTTTGATGATGATGATGATTTAAGAAGATACATTTTTGA
Source organism: Dermanyssus gallinae (assembly GCA_003439945.1). Lineage (NCBI taxonomy): Eukaryota > Metazoa > Arthropoda > Arachnida > Mesostigmata > Dermanyssidae > Dermanyssus > Dermanyssus gallinae. Next base: position 119,621 of record QVRM01004222.1, read on the forward strand.
TTATGATGATGATTTAAGAAGATGCATTTTTGATGATGATGATAAGAAAAAAAATAATTTATAGTAGTTTCGTTACCTCGTTACTTGCGTTTCTACTGGCTATCTTTGTTGTCGCTGAACAAACACTAGTTATTTGCTAAATACGGCGTGAAAATGCAATTGCTAAATACGGCGTGATCATGGGGTACAGCTTCAGAAACGAACTGGAAATTGCCACAATAGGTGATGTGAGACGCATCGTTTCTCGGTCGCTCGAAGAAAAAGACAAGCCTTTTTCGCAAGGACGTCGTTTCCGGGCAGTTGTTCCAAACAAGCCATAGTTTCAATGACTGGTGCAGTTGCTGCTTCTGTCTGAAACTGGTTTCTCACACGAAATCGGGGTGTGTTCTTCACATGTATTGGGCTATACATCTATAAAAATGTGTTCTGTTTCGTGGAACACGCTAGATTTGCTGTATACGATTAACGCTTTTGTATCCTGATTCCGTACTTGAATTTGTGGTCGTACTATATATATATATAGAACGGACGGGCGGATTCGTTGGTTTTATATATAATAACGCTATGTATTAGTCGAGTAGAGTAATCAACAAAGTGACGGCATATCCAAATCTCAGATTGGCCAACTTTAAGGGCACGGGGGTTCGATTATACTCAGAGAACCCTGACGAACTCTCTTTGAAATAATGGCAAGGCTGTTTTGCCGACAGGAGTCATATGTGGGTTGAGGCCGAATGGCTTTTTATAGCCGCGCGCATGAGAAAATTTCTCGTAGTTGAATGTGGGCGCGTTGTTGCCATTGTGGGAGCTTTTGCCTACGATGGTTCCACGAATTGGTGCTAGTTCGGAGCTGATTTGTGTTTCGTCGTTGCCGACGCGTCACGAGTCATGTCTGGTTGCAGCAGTAGCACTGTAACGATTATGGCCATCTTGAGGGTCAACACAGCCCACCAGTACAGCGTTTAATAACGGACGGTCATCACGCCTTGTCCAAGAAGGCGTCGGAAGTCCTCTTGTTTGGCTGTAGTGAGCCTGTATGTTCTGTGTATAAGCGGGCGCGTATCGAGGGTCCTGTTTGCGTGTCCTGTTAGGCCCAACTACAGTAGCAGCAGCAACAGCAGCAGCAATAACAACAACAATAGCTATAATAAGGGAATGAAGAGAGGGAAACCATGAAATAATGAGGACATATTCACACCTTACAATTGTATTGTTCTAACACATAAATAATATTAGTAATAATAATAATAAGTAATAATTATAATAATAATTATTATTATTTTACTACAACAACGGGGTATTGTTGCACGGTATGCAACAATACCGCAACTGAAGAACAACGACATCAATAGGAGCCATCATGTACCGACGACACAACAAGAACAACAGTATAACAACATCAGCAGCAACAATAACAACAACAACAACAACGGCGATAACAGCAACAACGATAACAAAGACAACAAAAACAACAACAATCAGCCGCTGTTGAGGACTACGAAGGGATGAGTTGTCGTCCTGCTGTTCTAGACTTCTTCGCTAGTTTAAACAAACGATAACGTCATCCCAACGGGGATCGAGCTGGCCTCGTAGGGCCCTCGGCTTTACCGATGGCAGAGGTAGTGGTTCTTGTTGTTGCTCTTGTTGTTGTTGTTGTGATGGCGACGACGACGACGACGACGATGAAAATGATGATGATGATGATGATGTTGATGATGATGGTGATGATGATGGTGATAATGATGACGATGATGATAATGATGATGATGATCATGATGATAATAATAACGCCAGCACTGCTGTCACCACCACTGCAACCGCCAACCCCATCACGACATGATCTTCTTACGTGGCTCTCTCGGCCAGACGACGAGATGACTCGTCTGTTCTCCCCCGTCCGTCATTGGCGTCCATAGGCGTCCGTATGTCTGTCTATCTGTCTGTCTGTCTGTATGTCCATCCATCTTTCCGGCTGTCTGGGCCGGCCATTTGGTTGGTAGATCGGTCAGCCGGCGGTCTGGCGGCGATCCCTTCCTCTTCGTTCTCCTTCTCTTGCAAACAATGTTGTTGCGATTTCTCTTCTCGTTGTCCTGCTGGTCCAATGTCTTTTGTTTGCTCGGACGGATCTACGGATCTCTACTCAGGCCACGTCGTTCGTTACTCGACGAACGTCCGTACGGGCAGCTTCAGTCTGCAGCGGGAATTGCTCTAATTAAATTAGTAATAACTGTTGCTCCCCCTACAGCTTTTATGGTTTTTGGCTCCTCGTTGTCGTCATACGCTTAGCAGAAGCGGCAGCAGCAGCAGAGGTACCATCATTATCATCATCATAATATTTTTCATCATTATTTTTGTTATAATAATGATGATAATCATCATCAGCATTGCTAGCATCGACATCAACTTTTTTACTATAGTATCATTAATATCATCATCATCATCAACATAATCATAAACATGCGCCAATAATGGTGGTTATCAGTTTGATCATCATAATCATCACCATCACCATCATCCTCGACGACATCCTCGTTTCGGCGTTACCGTCCGCAGAAGTTGCCTTTTTTGTTGTTGCGGTTGTTGTTGTTGTTGCTGTTGCTGCTGTTGTTGTGGTTGTTGTTGCTGTTGCTGTTGCTGCTGTTGTTGTTGTTGTTGTTGCTGTTGCTGCTGTTGTTGTTGTTGTTGCTGTTGCTGCTGTTGTTGTTGTGGTTCCTGGCACGCGTCCAACAATCTGCTTCTGTTACTACTTCTACTACTACCACTACCATTACCACTAGACTAGCACTACGACATTATTGTTGTTGTCGTTGTCGCTGTTGTTGTTGCTGTTCTTGTTGTTGTTGCTGTTCTTGTTGTTGTTGCTGTTGTTGTTGTTTCCGTTCATGATGTTGCAAGGGCTGTGTGTGGAGTGGCTGGCTGTGTTGGCGCCACCATCGCCACCACGAACGCTGGCTGGCGCTAGCATCGCGCCTGTCCGCCTGCCGGGGCCACTCACTCGGGCCACTGTGGGGAGGAGGGGAACGGGGGACGGGGAGGGGGAGGTGAAGGAGGGGGCTCACCGCCGCCGCCGGCCGCCGCTGCCGCCGCCACGGCCACAAGTTCCAGGAAAGCGCGACTATGACGGCACGCTTGTAGCAGCGAGTCAGGCCGCCAGCTGGGATGGTGGATGGATGGCGTGTGAGTCATTCTTGGAGCGGTGTTCCTCCTCGTATCTGTACTCGTCCGACGCTGACGTTTGTGACGCCGCACGTCCGTCCAGCAGCAGCAGCAACAACAGCAACAGCAGCAACAACAGCATCAACAACAACAACAGCGACAGCAACAACAGCGACAACAATAGCGACAGCAACAACAACAGTCGCAGCCGCACCCGTTCGATTTTGTTACTACAGCTACTACAACTACTGTTGTTGTTGATGTTGTAGTTGATGTTATTGTTCACGTTCTTATTGTTGCTGTAGTTTTTGCTGACATTATTGTTGTTGTTGATGACGTGGTTGCGGTTCCTGTCTTCGTCGCCACTGTTATTGTTGTTGTCGTCGTCGTCATTTTACCCCTTCTTCTCCTTCTCCTGGTTGTCCTGCTGTTGCTGCTTCTGCTACTGTTGGTCAGCGTCATCTCGTGTCGTCATGTTTTGGTCAGGATTCGAATTTGGAGATTTGTGCGCCTCTACGTAACAACAGCCGACGCGTTGTTGTTATTAGCTTACTTCTAGTACGACGACGACGACGACTACTACAGCCGCCACCGTTGCTGTCGCAAGAGTTTCTGCTGTTGCGTGACAATAGCTAACAACTGTTGCAGTTGTCACGTCGTCGTCGTCGTCGTCGTCGCTGTTGTTGCTGCGCCTGTCCGTCCGTACGAATTTGCTCCTCCGCATCGACTCCATCGACGTTGCCGTTGGCGTTGCTGTGGCTGGAGTTGGCCTCGTCATCAGCCCCGTCGTCGTCAGCGTCATCATCATCGTCGTCGTCGTCGTCAGCGTCATCATTGTCGTCGTCCTCGAGGTCGGTCGATGTAGCTTTTGCCATCACCTCTGCCTGCTGTCTCTATCGGTGTAGTTGTTCTCGTCGTTGTTGTTGCTGCCGCCGCCGCCACCGACGTTGACGGTGCGGCCCTCCGACTAGCTGAGGAGAGCCGCCACCACCACCATCACCACCACCAGCAGCGCCGCAATTACCACCAGCCAGCCAGCCCTCAACTTGCCTTCTCGCGGCAGCGCGTGTTGCTTCTTGTTGTCGATATTGCTACTACTACTTCTACCACTACGACAATAACAGCATAGACTGCTACAGCAACAACAACAACAACAACAACTACTACAGCAAAAACAACAACAGCAGCTACTATTACTACTACTACTACTACTTGCAACGACAACAACTGCTACAACTGTTAGTGTTGCTACTACCGGTGGCGCCCGGTGTGACTACTAGCTTCGACTACTGCAGCCGCCGCTGCCACCGTCGTCACCGCCGCCGCCGCTACTGCTGTTGTTGTTGTTGTTGTTGTTACTACCGCCACTGACTCAGTAACAAGAACAGCCGCCCCGCTACCGCCCCTGCTGCTGTCGAGACAAGAGACGGACGGACACACGGACGGACAGACCGACGAACCAGCCAGCCAGCCAGCAACAACAACAAACGAAGCAACGATTGAGCGGCCGCCCGCTTGCCCGACCCACCAACAGACAGACAGGCGGACGAACGAACGGACGGGTGAACCGATCGACTGCGATGGCAGTACATACAAGGGCGGCGAGACAACAACAACGTTGTCGTGCGTCGGCCGCCACCACGACAACAGCCACAGCCACAACCACGGCCGATACTGCAACATCAGCAGCAGCAGCAGCAGCATCGGCAGAAACAACAACGCCAACAGTTGCGTTGAATGCCAGCGCGGGCGGCAGCAACAACAACAACAATAACAACTGCAGCAACAACATCAACAACAACAATGACGACATCAATACCGAAAACAGTCGCCTGCAGCAGCAACAACAACAACAACAGCAACAACAAGGTGGCCGACGACGTCAACCTATTGACGAAACAGCAGTGAACATCGGCGTCTCGCATCTTAGTCAAAGTCATACGAGTGGTAGTAAGAGTCAGCGTTGTGATTCAAGTCGTGTTCATGCTGGTTGTTCTCGTAGTGTTAACAGTGGTGTTTGTTCTTGTAGTACCTGTAGTAGTAGTAGTGGTGGAAGTCGCCGTGTCGCCAGTAAAAGGAATAACAACAAAAACACCGGTGGCAAGTCTACGCGGCGTCTAGTCGAGTGCTATCGACGAAACAACAACTCCGGTGCGGTTAACGTTACTGTGGTTACGACCAACAACAACAACAACGACGACGACGATGATGGACCCCTTGTGGACAACAACTACAACAGTAACAGAGTTAGCAACAATAACAACAGCGGCAGCAACAGCAGGAACAGCAACAATCGCTACAATCAGAAAGTCAGCTGTGGCAAATATTCGAACAGTTCTGACGACAGCTGTACTAGAAAAGTCACGAAAGTAAAAACTAGTAGCAGTAGTAGTAGTTTGGTAGTTCGGGATTGTCCAACAGTGCCCAGTGGCCGCGTTTCCGATCTCCGAGGAGGGGGGCAACCATCCAAGAGGGGTTCGGGCAAAATTGCCGCAACAAAGGCGGGTTCGGTCATCATCAGCCGGCACCCCCGACGACACCCCCAGAAGCGTGGTAACCGGCCTCATCATCACCATCATCTTCATCGTCTAGATGCACGAAGTGGCACGAGCGTAGCAGCGTCCATTAACTGCAAACAAACACAGACGAAGAAAAGAAAGACGACGACGACGCAGAGGAACTCAACAGCAGCTGCAGCTGCTGCAACGACAACAATTACGTCGACGGTGGCTGTACACCGGCCTGCTCCTCGATCGGCGCCGAGACATGTCCGAGCAGGGGCAAAAACGCTGCCAACTGGATATACGTCTACTGTGCCTCCGGACGGTGACCGCATTTTGACCGCGTTGACGACGTCGACTTCGGTCGCTTTTGGTGAAGTTCCGGAAGAAAATCTTCAGTGTTCAGCGGACGCCTGCGAATACTTTACAGGGGATGAGGTCAGAGGCGGGTTTCACCAGCAGTATCAAGAACAAGAACAACAAACACAACAACAACGACAACAGCAGCAGCGGCAAGATGAACAGCAAGAACACTCCTATCTGTTCGACCCGTACGATGATCCGTGTGCTCTTACGACACCAGGTCCGACTCGGGCAACCCCGATTGACGACTGTGCTCTCATAGACGAATACGGGACAGAGCTGACCAATGTTATGATTGGGTACAGCGGCAATCAGCGTAGTTTAAGTGAATCGTTGATTATTGGGGAAGAGGAAGAACAAGAGGAAAAACTCGGTGTCGACGGGGACGTTGGTGAACTACAGCAAACACCGACGGCCCTTCGGCCGCTAGCGAAAAGGGCAGGAGGAGCAAGACAGGCCGCAGTAACACCGGGCCCTGCCACGCGTTTCCACGAAGAGAGTTCGGGCACTTTTGCTGGCAGGGAGGGGCAACGGGGTGATAGCCATACTGCGACGACTGGCTGTACTCTTACGACTATTTCTACTGTTAACGTTGGTGCTGCTACAGCACCAGCTTTTGCTGCTCGTGCTGGAGGTGGTCGGGGTACTCTTACCGGGACTGACGGCGCTACTAGCGACCGAGGTGCTGTAGGTGGTGGTGGTGGTGGTGGAAGTGTCTTCGACAGGAAAGTTGTTCCCGGAACAGACGACGATTCTATGGTAGCCGACTGGCGATCTCCTACTGTCGATTGGCCAAACGCTGCCGACGCCGGCGGTACCGCACGTGAACCTGGACTCCCCCGACCCGACTCTGGGTCTGGCCCTGGTCCTGGCCCCGGCCCCAGCCCCGGCTCTGGCCGTACATCTCGATCTGGCCGTGGCGCCGCTGGCGGTCGGACAAGCCGTACCAGGACAGGAAACAACAGTGCGCGAAATCGCATCGCCGCCGCCGCCCCTCAACAGCAGGACGTCGTCAGGGTCTCGCCCCGGACAAAAATAACTACGGGCCCACTCGCAGATCTCGGGCTGCCAATTGCCGATACAAACGTGGCGGGCGCGCGCAGGCAGGAAACTGCGACGGCGTCGGCGCCGCGTCGAGAAGTTGCTTCTGCTGCTGCTGCTGTTGTCGTTGGCGGCTGCGGCGACAACGCGACGGCCAGTTCCACGATCTTTGGCGGCTTGGCCCGAGAGGAGATTGTCAAGTGCAAAAAGAGCGGCAAAATGTTCCAGGTGGGTGCACGCGATTAGAACGCGATTTAAAAGTAGATGAGATTTTGGTGTGATGGGGATCACCATCGATGACTATGGGTATGTTGGCTCTCGGGGCCAAACAGAGCAATTTTATCATCATCATTATCACCAGTCAAAGTGCAACAAACAAACAAACAAAACTGTGGATAAAGCTTAAATAGACTGATACTGTGACAAAATCACAAACAAAAAAGCAACAACCACAACACAAATGATCACAAGGAGAAGCACAAGCACTGATATTTTTGCAGACAGCAAGAAATGCAAATAATAACGAGAATAACGTGTTGCAGACAGCAATAAATGCATATAAAAACAAGAAATAACATGTTGCAAATACAAATAACAACAACCACAACATTATTGAATATCAATATTCGATACAGTTTATCTATATATTTTATCAACAGCCGCCGGCGGTTGATGCTTTATCTTATTACTGTTATTATTATGATTATTATGGTTATTATTGGTTTCGGGTTTATTCACCATGAATTGGTAGCATATTATTATTATTATTATTATTATTATTATTATTATTTCTACGGTCAAATCACAACTGTCGTTCATATGCCGTAGCCCTAACGAATTACTTACTCGATAGCGGCTAACGGTTTAAACCGTGTGCTTTATAAACTGTTTTTTCATCGGTTATGTATGAAATTACAGGCAGTTGCATAACACTCTGACCTTCCTACTAGATGATGGGATGACGAAAACAATCGAATTTCCGCATCTTCCTGAATTTTCTGTTTCGTTCGCTAGCATACAGCAGTATTTGTAGGATATGAGGTCATGCTTTTCAAATGTCTTGGCCTTAACTACGACTGCGCACCGCTAACTTCGTCGTAGCAATTTTGTGCGTTATCAGAACAAGGCGGCTGCTTATCCGTAGGCGATGTAGTTGTATGAATTAGCGGCACGTGAATAGCCCGACGAGGAGAGGGTACACGCGACGTTTCAAGTTAATAGGAGCCTTTAGTTCTATGCCATAAATGACGTTTTGCTTACAAAGGCATAGTCATAATGTTATTATTATTATTATTATTATTATTATTATTATTATTATTATTATTATTATTATTATTATTATTATTATTATTATTATTATTATTATATTATTATTAGATATTATTAAATATGAAGTTTTATAGTATATATTTTTTATGAATTACATTTTATAATAAATATTATTAAAATAAAAATTAATAAATAATTAAAAAAAATAATAATTTTATTATTATTATTTAGTATTATTATATTGTAATAATTATTTAAAAAATAATTATAAAAATAATTATTATAAAACAAATAATAATTTATTATTATTCTTATTATTTATATATTATTATATTATTATATTATTCTTATTATTATTTTTATATTATTATTATTATTATTATTGATTCAAAGAAGAGGAACGTTACCATAATATAGTCCGTACGTGCAATATTTGCTTTTATATATTACAAAATGTGCTCTCTTGGTATTTAGGCTAATAATAACACTAATTACAACATTCAACAAAGAGGCAAGAGGCTGTTCTGATTCATTCGCGTGCCGATTAGTGCTGAGCGGGTAAGGTTTCTCCTATCTAGACTATCACCCATGGGTGCCACCACAATGCTGGGAGATCACTCTTGAACGCATCTAGTGGGTACCTTGCCGCCTAGCGTCTCTCCGTCGACGTGTGCACGTACAATATTGCACCGCGCGATATACGTATGAATTATAATGGCCTACGCGTTGGTACATGAATGCACGAGTATATATATATATATATATATATATATAGCCACGAAGGTACACAATCATCTTCCAAACGCGTTCGAATCGGAGACTAGTTTCACTATATTGTAGTGACATATATATATATATATATATATATGCATTGCAAACACCCGCACATACCAAAGCGCTTGTATATTTAAAATGAATTATCATAACTTGGAGTAATTTTGAAACGCCTGGAAGAAAGACGTTATGTCTACCTGATGAATACGTCAAGCTTGTTCATACAGGGCAAATGTTGAAAATTGTTGACTACCGGCTATGATTGAGTAAGGTAGCAATAACAACATCATCTAACAACAAGACTAACGACATCATCAACGACAACCATAACATTGTCAACAACAACAATTACGACAACAACAACAACAACAACAACAACAACAACAACAACAACAACAACAAGCTTGCAAGCTGAGTCAGGTTGTTCCGCGGCTACAACAGAACTTCGATGGAACCGTACTGCGTAGCCTTCGAGCCGGTCGATAATTAACGCGACTCAATAAGTCGGGCGTGTCCAATAATCTCTCGAACAAGGCATCTGCAGTATTATCTATCTGCAAAGACGTCTGGCTGATCTCGACGGGACAGCGGCTCCGCATGCTGCGATGAATCTATAATACCTAGTCTCGCCGACATCATCGCGATTCGGATTGAATATTCAATGCAGGCAGGTAATTTGCAAACAAGCCATTTTGCGTCACAAGACAAAGAGAAGTCACGATATCCGTTCTCAGGTTCTACCCTGATGCGGATTTGGACTGGAACAAGTAGTGCCGAAAGGATCTCGGACCCACCCGATCGCTTGTTATTGTTTTTACTAGCTTTAATTCGAACAATTATGATAAACAAACGTGTTCACTGTTCATTTCCTGTCAGCCCATAGCGCCTATCATAGAAGCCGCGCCACGACCCTCGAGAATTAAAAAAAATGTTTAAGAGATTGTTTTTAATTCTAGACCGTCATCTTTCTCTTATGGTCCTGGAACTTATCCAAAGACGTATCTGCAATCGACCGATCGGTTTCCCCAACAGTCCGTGCGGCAGGATGGCCGCTGACTCTCAGCGGTATGGTTTATCATCTACTCTCAATGAGCATCGCTCAAAGAAAGTTAGATCAACAGCAGGGATCGAACCGGCGACACCCCGGCAGGTGACTACTATGATTAGCATACTAGTTACCTAGACCACGCCGCCGCGTTGCTGTTACAAACTGTAGCCAATGACACTATCTGCCTCAGAAACATTGATTCGCGTCGGTCACCTGTAGTATCTTCTG
>QVRM01004222.1:135000-152500 GCA_003439945.1 Dermanyssus gallinae
TTGTAGTTTTTGTGTAGTTGTAGTTATATTGGTCAGCTACCCCCCTCTCCCTCTCTCTCCCTCTGTTTCTTTTCGTACTCTAGGTCTACTTTCTTCTGCATGATCTTTTCTATCATTTGTGCTCCACGTAGCCACATCTGCTCGTCCTCACTCATCTTTGCTATCACTACTATTACTACTACAACGAGTACCAGCATAGCTAGTACTCAAGCCATACAGAGTACAGCTATAATAATTATCTCTATGGTTTCCTCGATGACTTCATTCGCGCCAGGATTTAGAAATGTGGCTGGTATATCATGTGATCGACCGCTGACGCTCCTTCCAATGGGGATTTTTAAATTAAATTGAACGCTACACCTATCGACGTGCACATCGATCGTGCGTTACCCAGTTTCTACGAGGGAGTTCAAGGGGGACACAGCCAGACTACGTCCTAACCGAACAGCTTGAACTTGAATAGCCTTCTTACGCCTTCGACTACAGCCATTACAAATACCCGCGGACGTATGCATCTTCTGCTACAGCAACAGCAGCAGGCTACCTCAAACACAACACCATCTACAGCAACGCTAACAGTTATATATTTTTCTTCTTCTGCGACGAGTATTATCATCATGACTACTTCGACCTATTTATTTTAGTTAGCGCCGCCGTTTCTGTTGTTGCGGTTGTTGCCGGTGCGTCCTTGTTTGCTATTAGGGCTCGTAATACAGCTCGAGTTACGCAGCCATTGCTCTATATGAAGAAGTTAGTTAGCGATCGACAGGCAGGCGATAGTGACAGCTGTGCGTTAGTTGACTGGTGTGTTGGTAACGTAGCTGGAAGTAGAACTGCTTGGCGTTTACTGCGCCTCGCGTCTTATACCCCTGTTCTTTCCGTTACCCCCTCATTCCACCTTTCGGCCAATTACATACCACCTAACTGAGAAGATAAATTGATACGAAAAGTGTTTTGTACTAGCAATTATATAAATAATTAAGAGAGCGTATTACATTGAAGAAGTTGTCGCCAGCAGACTTAGCGGACCTAGTTTAATAGAACGCCGAAAATATACAGAAAAAAGATATAATAATTAGGGATGTTCTGCATTGTCAATCTTGTGGACGACCGTGTCGCCTTGAGCTCATTAAGATGGCAGGTAATTCTAGATATAATGGCTAAAAGGTAGTTTCTCAGTATGTTTTAAAGATTTTCGCCTCCTACTTCAACACCCAGATTTTCTCCTCCTAGTTCAATCAGCCATGGAAACACAGAATTCGCCATGACTGCCGGCGTCCCCCAGGGGCCCCTACGAGAGCCTCTGCTTTGAAACACGGCGCACGACGAGGTACTGGGGCTCTGCAAACGGGAAGGTGTCCAGACGCTAGCTTACGCGGACGCCCTAGCCATCTTAGTCGTAGGTGCGTGAGAAGGACACACTATGCAGTTAGCCATCAATATGGTGAACAACTTGATGGTAAAACACTGACTTGAGCAAGCGCCGTAAAAATAGGAAGGCCGAAGGGGGCACGGGGTCATTCGTTTAGCGCTGAACGGGGTAAGCATAAGAACTAACAAGTCCACCCGGACCTGAGCACAACAGTAGACACGACCTCTTCGGGTAACGTGCACAGATATGATTACATCAAAGGCAAAATGCTGGCAAACAACCTGGCCAAGACTCTGTCGAGGACACGCGGACTAGCGTAGGGAAGGAGAAGACTTCTCGTCTCGGGATCAAAGTCTCCGTCCTATTCGCTGCCATATCTTTAATGGCGACCAAGCGCTTCGAAGCTGAAGCAAACTCGAATAAAAGTGCTAAAGGCGTTGTACGAATCGCCATTGTACACAGAACGGTTCAGACAAAAGCCATCATCGCTTGTACGGGTTCGAGCCCCACCATTGCATTTTTTTTTTTTATTTATGGCGCCCGGGGTGCGCGCACTCTCAAAAGTACATGCATGAGATAGGCAGGGCTATGAATACCAAGAGCGTCATAATCGAGACAGGCGAGGGGGATGACTTAACCCACCCATTTGGTCCCTGCACGAGCACTTCAAAATGTATGAAAAGCTTTACGGACAATAGCGACGCCGGACGTTACGATGACAGACCTAATCATCCACAAATATCACAATGAGGAGCAAAAACAAGCTAGCAAAACAACAAAATTAAACGTTTCAAATGCTAACGGCACGCAGAGCTGAGCAGAAACATTAAACGGCGGCTGTAGACCAACATTAGAAAAGAACAACGCTAATAATAATAAACGGGGCGCTAATAAACAGGGCGCAAATAAAAACCTCTATTTTCAGCAAAGTAAAACTGGTAGCCATCGACATCCCCTCTTCACCAATCGCTGTTTTTCTTTTCGACAATAATAGAACATGTTAGCTGGCGTCATAAACTCGAGCGGTCGCGTCCGGCTACTTTGCACAAAGACATTACGCAAGACTTCTTTTCGCTCTTTCTTTTCTCTGTGTACCTCTCTTTCTTTCTCTGAGTACGCCAGAAACCAGTGTAGTGCTTTACGCCACCCCTCAGTCATGTTCTAAACTTAAGACCTAAGCAAACTTACTTACGAGGCAACTTAGTGGAATGGAAATGGTTTTAACATATATTAAAAAAAGATTAAGTAGTAGTAGTTGTTGTTGTTGTTGTAGTAAAAGCATACTGTGAAAGCAGCAATAGCACATATACAGCAGTAGCACATTTCTCCGACGACGTTTTCATGTCGCTGTCGACGATAAATGATGATGATGACGGTTGACAACATACGACCATACTGGTTACCATGGAAATGGCGGTAACGAAGACGACAACAGAAAACAACAACAACAACAACAACAACAACAATTACCACCACCACACCAACAACAACAACGAACACAACAACAAGAACAAGGATCCGGAAGGATCATGACGACTACGACAAAGCAGCCGACACAAATTCGTTGTTAGCTCTGGTCTCTTGTCTCGATTTGGATCTGCGTGTCGCTTCCGCAGCCAGAGGCGGCAACGCGCCGATTGGCGTCTGGCAGGTTACCAGCTAGTCAGCTTGGCTGCCAAGCTATCGAACGCTCTCTACAAGAACGAGGCGCCCCCCGTTTGATTGACTGATTTGAACTGTCAATTGAAATGATATACATACTCGTTTTTATATGCATATAAATGTACATGTATTTTTTTCTCGATAAATATAAACATATTTATTGATATAAATCTATGTATATCAATATTACATTCCAATCAAAGATAGTACAAAAATATAGTAGACGCTTCATTTCTCGGATCGATGGAATACAGAATACCAGCTGTGGCTGTAGGTTTAACAGAAGCTTAACCATTATTTGGTAATAATAATAATAATAATAATAATAATAATAATAATAATAATAATAATAATAATAATAATAATAATAATAATAATAATAATAATAATAATAATAATAATAATAATAATAATAATAATAATAATAATAATAATAATAATTGACGTTTAAGCCAAAATTCTCATGTTGCAGTTTCATACACGTCTCCAGCCAAGACATCTGTATGCAGAAAAAAAACTTTACAAAGGAGTACTGTTACTATTCTTCTTACTGTTTTACACACCGCCTCGACCACAGCCGCCGGCTACTGCTGGCCCAGCTGCCCCGTAGACAACCATACGTGGTTATAGTTTGGTTATCGCTATTGTCAGCTTCAACCCTCTAACTACTACTTGCTTAGTCTGGCTGGTCGAAGCTGTTTTCCAGTCAGCAACAGCAACAGCAGCGGACTGAGCGTGGCCACGCCTCCGTTTTCGGAAACTCGCTCCGCCAATGATATACACCCGACGATACACAGGCATCTACAGGCATGCACATCTAATCGCACACAGTGAAACAGGCTCGCATATATCCTGTGGAACGTATCAGTACTGCTCATTCGCACCACGACTGATTTCGTGCGTCGAAGCAATGTTGCTAGAAACTGCTCTTTTCACTCTCGCTTTGCCTTCCAATCTCTCTCTCTCTCCCTCACCCATATATAGGAAATAATAAAAGTTGAGCTAGCCAGGAAAAATAACCGAGCCAACAGGTCGTACGTTCGGCATTTGCTCAATAGTCTACTCGTCGCTTGGTTGTTTGCCGGATTGCGTTAAGGGTAGTTAATATTTTGTATATGTGCATATATATATATATATATATATATACATTGAATGTTTTCGTTGCCTATGCGACACGGATCTTTTTAACGATACGCATCGTCTAGCAAATGAAAATGCATTTAGCGATCTAGAATATATGGCCGAAACGCTTTAATGTAGCGTTCGTTGTTTTGCTAAAAACCGTTTCCATTAACGCTGGTAGCTAAGCGTGCATATATATGTATATACGTAGGATATATATATATATATATATATATATATATATATATATATATATATATATAAGTGTATCGTTTAAGCCAATCCCAAGGTTGAAACATTATTGCTCCTTTATTGGTGACGATTGTGGCAATCCAATATTGGTATTATTTAAATTGAAAACCAAAAGAAATAATTGGCCCGTCTTAAATGCGATCAGCGTCCGCGTAAGTAGCATCTGAATAAATCTTTGTTTAAATAAATACATACGTAAATATATATTCATTATATACGCACATATATGCATTGGTTTGGCTCATTTATATTTGTGCGAGTTCAAGTAGGCGTTCATTACCGTTATTGCTCTTTGTTATCTTATCGGCCGGAGGTAGCTCTGTTCTATTCGGAGCATACTCTTAACTGTTATTCCAAACAGTGCTTTTGCCGTGCTTTTATTAAGCGAAACCGCTCAAAGTAGCTGCTATGCGGGTCCAGTGCCGAGAGTTAAAAATTTAGTTTTGTGACAACGGAGAAACCATTTTTTGCCAAGTACCTTCTTTATTCGTTCTCGTCTGGACATCTAGATACATTTGCCGACAGGTCGGGCCAGTGCACACACACACACACTGCGTACATAAAACTGCGTTGCCTTGTTGGATCAAAACATACCTGAGATCCTCTGCCTAAGAAGCTTGGCCGAAGCACGGCCTATCGTGTTTCATCAGCGCAAGACGACGCCCTAAACATGCCGCTATTAATGAGATCTTCAGCAGAGCCCTTAGGCCATGCGGCCGTCCGTGCATCCCTGAACCCTAGGCCTATGTGCGGAGGACGGCAGGTGTCTGGACGGGATGACACTTAGATCCTTCGAGCGAGGCGCAATGCTGGTTTGAGGTGCAACCGTTACCGACTCCCTAAACCTTTCCATGGTTGGTGGCGGCGCATCCGAAGCTAGTTATGCGCCCGCCTTGCGAAGTTCAGCACGCCGAGCAAAATACTCGCGTTGGGGTGAAACCTTGGGTGCTCCTGGCGTTCGGACCAGGCAGCTGATCCGCAAAGTCGGCACATTGTTAAACCTGTCATCCAGTGATAGTAGGTCGTCATATTTTTTTAAACAACGCCTGGCATCTTGACACATAACGTGGAAACGCTGCCTCGGTTTGGGGCACACCTCTTAAATGGTCTCGGTTTGACCTTATCGAAACGGAAATTAGATTGCCGCAATGCGCCCGCTAGATACATTCGCTAAACTAATCCTTTGTGATATGTTGAACTACGTTTAATGTATTATACAGGAAATACATATAAGAAACAAAATATTCGTTTGTATGAATATATTCTCATATTGTCCCTCTAGGCTAGTAATAGTATGGGAAAGGGTGATACGTTTATGGTAGAGCGGCGCTTACTGGATTAGCTTTGGCGCCAAAAGCGTCGCTGCTTCCTGAGAAGGCGGAGAATGGTGCATGTTAAAGTGCAAATTCAGAGTGTTTTTTTGTCGTGCAAGTTCCGAAGAGATTCTAACATAGTACACCTCCACCTCTTTGGGGACGACCAGGTAATCAACAAACTCACCTGCCGAAAAAGTTTTGCTAATCTTTCTGGTCGATCTTCTTTGCTGGAAAAAGACTTTCCGAGTTTAAAGATATAACCAAATCTTACGGCAGTTTAAGTTGACCAAGCAACCATTGACAGGACGCTCAAGAATCTTGAAATGAGACCTTCAAAACTTAGGAAATGAGTTCTTCACAAATCCAGTAACGTCAATAAGTTAAAGCGCATGTGCGTCTTTACTGCTCTTCTCAATAGCTACCACCAAACTTCGTTAATGGACCATTTGGTAACTGGCAGTTTTACGAGTATATAAGCAGGCAAATATTCTGGTCCGAGGTCAACAGACCACCCAAGCGAATTTTTGAGAGGGAACTGGGCAATTAACACTAATCTCTACTGCCAACATTCTAAAGAGGTCAACAAAAATAAAGCTAAATGCGTCCACAACTCGTGAATGGAGTCATAAATTACCAACACAACCCCATATGAGTAACATCGCGCTGAGGCAAAAATGGTATTCTACCCGGACTAAAAAGCTATTGGGCGTCGACCATACTCTCCGGACCATGCACATTTAGACTATCACTTATTCCGGCATCTCTAAGCGTTTTTACTGAAAAAAAATATCAAATCTTTCGAATAAAGGAAAGGTACAACAGGAAACAGGACTTTTACAAAAATGGAACCAAAGACTGGCTGATCCTTGGCAAGGAGTTATCTAAAAAGAGGACGACTATAAATGATTAAATGAACCCGCGTGTTTTTGGAAATTCGTATTTTTGCTTTAGGCAAAAATGGTATAAACGTTTGTATCAGCCCAACGTATGCTTGTTTCTCATAGATACAGTGGCAGTTGTTACATATGTTCCGGTCGCCTGATAGTAAGCGATTACCGTTTCACTACAGTAGTTACTCTATATATATATATATATATATAACTGGAAAGTGACGTTTATTTTCAATATAGTTTTCAGTATAGTAGTTACTCTTGTTTGGCGGGCGCTCTGAATTTTGTTCTTCGGCTTTTGCTGAAGTGCCTCTTGGTCACGAACGTAAGCGTTCACTCGCCGTGTTCGCCGTCCACACCGGTCGGTTCTCGTCCGGCGAAATTGACATAAAGTTAGACTTATAGATGATGACGCGCCACGTTTTCTGGCAGATACCACAAGGCACGCACGTATTGCATGGCAGGGAAGCCTTTCAGGCCCTCATCAGAAGCGTAACTGTACAGCATGGCATGGGGCTGGTTCTTCGGGGTATTTCCTGATTGATTTTGGTTGTACCGGAACATCACTCGAGAGAGTCGAAATCGCTTGAACGCGAAGTTGCGCGTCTGACCGAGAAGGAATGAACTTGTCAGCGACCAACAACCTATCTGAGCTAAGTTAAGGTGGTGGCAACTTGTGTGATAGGCTTCGAGGTGACAACGACGTCGATGTTGCCTGTTACGAGTGGATGCGACGCCATTGGTCATGCTAAGAGGCAAACTGAGAAAGAAAGCGAAAGAGAGAGAAAACGGGAGATTCTGGACGTGGGAGAGTGATTCTAAGTGTAACTTTGAGGGAGGGCAAAAACAAACGTCGCTATGGGAGTGTTTATGGTAGCAGTACCAACAGCAACAACATCAACATGCAGAGAGCAGCTAAGGATTGAGTCTCCGGAATAGAGAGAGAGAGCGCAAATGAAGCGAGGCCAGCAAAAATTCGGAGAGACCAACAAAACAAAGTCAGCTATAAGAACGAAATAGCGCAACAGAGAGGAGGCAAATGGAGAAAGAGAAACTTGGAAAGGGGCGGAGCCTGTGGAGGTTAGGCTATCGAGGAGAGCACGATTGTGCCTGCCTGCCTGCGTGCGTGCGGATTCTATTTGTTCGTGCGTGAGGGCGTACGTATACTCCCATGCGAGGGGAATGGGTCGATGGGCTGGTGTCGAATCCTCTGCCATTCTCTATCCACCATCGTCAGCAGCAGCTGCAGCACCAACAGCAACAACAGCAGCGGCATCCCGGTTCCACCGATTCCATCGCTACCATATCATCAGCAGCGCCACTATAGTGAGTATGCACGCTGGAGCATGAGAGAGTCCATAGTGATGATGATGATGATGATGATGGCGATGGTGACGACGATGATGACAATTATGGTGGCGATGGGGATGATGATGATGATGATGATGGCGATGGTGACGACGATGATGACAATTATGGTGGCGATGGGGATGATGATGATGATGGGAACAATGATGACGGCGACGGAGATGATGTTGATAATGATCATGAATACGAGGGCCGACCGGAAAGGAGAGGAGAGAACGGAAAGGAAAACGCCGAGCAAGGAGGTTGAGGGGGAGAAGTAAGGGGTGGACGACGACGACAAGGAGGAGGTGTTGTTGTTGCCGCTGCTGCTGCTGTTTTTGTTGTTGTTGTTGTTGTTGTTAATGTTGTGCAACACAAGAGAGAGAGAGAGAGATTATGGTGGTGGGTCAATCAGTTAGTCGGTGATCGAAGAACCAAATTTTTCGCCAACCAACTCTGCGCCTGCTTTTGACAGGCTGTGTCGTTCCGTTAGTGGAAATAGTGCTGGTTGGTACTGGCGACAGACGTCACGTTGCTGCTGCTGCTGCTGTTGCTGCTGGTGCTGCAACTGTTTCTCTATCGCCTGTTGACTGGTCTGGTGTGGTGGTACTCAAGGTGGTTGGTGTGCGGGTGGTGGATACTGATGTCGTCGTGGTGGTGGTGGTGGTGATGGTGGTGGTTGTTTAAGTGAGGTAGGTAAGGCTTGTGATTCTGATGTTGGTGACGCTCTCACCGGGATAGGACTAACAGGCTAGAACTAGTAGTTTCCGCAGTATCAGCCTCAGCAGCAGCAGCAGTGGAAGTTGTGAGAAGTAGGTGTAAGTAGTGGACGTCTCGATGTGCCTGTGTTTGTGTACGTAGCCGTGTGACACGGAACCAGACGAGAAACATCCGCCCGAAAAATGTTTCCTTCAGGGCTCGCCTTGTCACAGGAGTAGTGTTAGTAACAACACACCCCGTCGCAGCAGCCTTAGTAACAACAGCAAGGTGTTCTTAGTGCAAGTGCCTGTTCGGGGGGGGGGGGGGTGGATCAAGTTCGTACTGAGCTGTTATGGTTGCAGTTGTTGTTGCTGTCGTCGTCGTCGTCGTCTGTATTGTTGTTATTGTTGTCAGTGCAATTGTGTGGATGCTGTGTTTATGCGACTGCGCATACATCTGCGCGTCCGTGCCTATGGATCGACGGCTGTTTGTCTTGATCGCGTGACGCCAATGTTGAACCGTAATTGTTTTCGCTTAGATTTCACTTTGATCGAGTAGCACCACCACCATAGTAGCTTCTTAAGTAAGTTACGTTCCAGCTCCACTCACTCTCGATATCCGACGGCGGTAACTTCGGCAGGCAAAACACAGCTTGGCGAAAGACATGACACGACCAATGTGGAGGACCAGTGTTGTGCTGGAATTGTCCGGCAGATGGCTTGGCTGGTATATGGCGCTGTTAGTTACCGGGGTTCCTGCAACACACTGATGATTTTGTTGTTGTTGTGTAATTACATCTGGGTATGTGTGCACGTCGCTCACGTCTCGGGTTCGACAGTGTGTAAAGCCACTGACAGTACGACAGTCATTGTCAGCGAGACACCGCGTCCGCGTGATGGAGACTTCTTCGACCCTTCGAAGTATGTTTTGTTCGTTTGCTCGCGTGCTTTTTCTAAGGGGGAGGAGTCCTCAGCCCTCAACGAGAGCAAAGCAACAGGCACAACTTTTTGCGAAGGCTTGGATAATCTCACTCAGTGTTGTACAGCAGAAGGTCAACTAACTGTAGACTGATTGGATAGAAGGACCATCTCTCACTTTTACCACTCTCCTAATGTGACTGTTACACTGGCTAGTGTTTCGGCTGGGTTTCGTAACAACGATTTTTACATGATTTGGATCTTAGTCGTTTTGGTATCGCCATAGCGAGCTGCGGGACGCTGTCCGACGGGGTAGCCGGAAATGCTGCCGTCTGTGATCGGCGATGCGGAGAAACATTATTCCTATCTGCTTTCTACCGTCACCAATAGGCATATCAGTGAAGTGGCAAATTTAGGTACGCAGTAGGCGGTGTCGTCGTGTTAGTAAGGTAATTGTGAAATTGGTGAACTTGTACATCCTGTCAGCGCTGTGGTAAGAGACATCGTTCTGGCGGTGATACGATGTGGCGGCGTTGAGAATTGTTAGTTTAGCGAGTGCTGCCATTTACAGTGGGAGGCGTTATATTGGTATGCAGCCTCTGACAAAGATTGTTGGCCTATTGTTTTTTTAAAAGACTACTTTTGAGTCGACTTTCGACGTCAGCTGTATACATATATTTATATATATATATAGCACTTTAAGTTTTAATTATACATACATTTAATAATTGTGGTAAAACGTATATATATATATATATATATATATATATATATATAGTCTATTTGAACATTTTACCATTTCTATAGGTTTTCTATGTTTTACCATTTCTATATATAGCCTATTTTGATAATGTTTAATTCCAAATTTACGGTCAAATGTTAAAGTAGAGTATATATACATATAAATATATATATCGGCGTGCCAATGAACGGGCCCGCCCGGCCGCCCCTATCGTAGCGTTATGATCGAATGCCCGCCTCTGTGTCAAACTGACGTCTACCAACGGTACCATTAGCATTAGCGGCAGCAACAGCGACAACGGCAGCAGCGGCACCAGCTATAGCATCCGTGGTAATAACGGCGTATTATTAGAAAAGCGTATAGCAACCGAACTAACTGTAAAGCCGTGCGTAGATAGATATACGTTCGGTCCTGGTTGACGCTGTGTAGTGTAGTAAGCGGTGGCGGCGGCGGCGGCAGAGGTCTTTGGATTAGTGGTGTGGGGTTCGCTCGTCTATAGAAAAAAACGAGCTTGTCCACTCTTGGTCTAATCTGTGTTTCGGGTATCCGCGGCAATGATTTCGCTAGGTCGACGCAGCGCAACGTAGCTCAATCATCGATTCAAAATCCAGCGAGATCTCTCGATCTGGCTCCATTTAACAAGAAGAGCAGTTGTCGCATCCCCATCGCCACTGCCACCACCACCATGACGACCTCTGTTTTGCCTCTGTTAGGGCACGTCATCATCCCACTTCCAGACACCTGATCTGGCAAACAGTACCGAACCCTGGGGGGGTAAATGTGAGGACTAGGGTTTTTTAGTGGGTAACCCCATGCCATCGGGGAGTCCCACACTACCTACGCGCTTCTACACGCCCGGACAGTGATAATTGCGCTGGGTCTGCATAAAGCATTTTTCCCCAACCTCACAAAAAAAAAAAAGACACCTGGGCTCGTTGCTGAACCTAGCCTGGCCAGCTTCATGGCTGAACCTGTACGAGAGTGGCCTGCACGAAAACCAGGATATATTCGCCACGGCGAAAAAACAACACCAATGATAACTACCACCACCTTCATTCGGCATGGATACACCAGCATACGATCTCGTGTGTGGGTGGTTATATTAGACGAGCGCGGTTGCACGCAATAAATTTAAAATACTCGTATGCTCAATGTTTGATCACGTTGACGAACCTTGAAGTGAAAGAGGGACGTGGTACGCCGCCTTTTGGCGCCTGATTTTTTTTCTTCTAATCATGGCTGCTCGGGAAATGCTGTATCGCTGTACCGGCAACCAGCTAGTAATGATCACTAGCATCAGCGGCGGCAGCAGCAGTAGGAGATCGACAACATTCGCTGGCGGCAGCGTAAAACGGTGTATCTGCCTTTCCTTCCGTCATTGGACTTTAAACCAGCCCGTCCGTCGGCTCGATCGACTCGAAGATCCGACGAACAATAACAAACAGACCACAATCGTGTATATATATATGTATGTATACACAAACGTATATATACGTATATGTTTATATATATATATATATATATATATATATATATATATATATATATATATATATATATGTGTTTATGTTTTCAACCAATTCAAACAATCCTTTTCATCAATCCTCTTTCCATCCTTAACATTTGATACCGACGACATCGTTTGTTATCGCTCTTCGGCGCGAGCTTTTCGAGTACAGATCGTTTCGATCCCAGATGTGGTATCGATATATCGTTTTCGTGCCGAGACGTATGTGTCTCGTCTACTCGCAAAGGAAATTCCGCGTTTCGGTTCAGTTAGCATTGGAACACCGCTTGAAAGGATATTATTGCTTAATTCGTAAGGTGTAAGATGCATACCCGGTGTACCTGCTGATACTTGTGCGTGTAGGGCAAGGCCATTTGATAACCACTGCTGCGAAGGAACAAGGATTTAGTTTCCAACCAATAAGCTGCTGGAGTGGAAGACACTCTTGCTCTGCGGATGGGCAGCGTGAGGAAGCCTTAGTGAAAACGGCGTATTCCTGTCTACGTGTCGCCTTTGGCTTCCACGCATTGCACATAAATACACATACATACATACGAACGCACGCACACAGGAAAACATGAACGCAGAACTGCACCTACAAATAGTGAACACTATAATATAGCACGTCAGGTCAGGCACTTTGCTGCTGCTGCGGCGGCAGTACTGCAACGACTATGTCGGTCTTCAGAATTCCGTATTTTTATTATTATTATTCTTTCATACATACATGTGAATGTTTAAATCCACGATGCCGATGGCTCACTCCTCATCTATCACTCGTGGCCGAGTGGGAGTCGGTCTTGTCGATGGCGGAAATTCTACTGAGCAGATATGCCTTAAGGTATTCTCGTTCAGCCGTCATCGCGTTTCTCGTTGAAACAATAACATGAGCAACAATAACAATAATATCAATACATACGACCGCGTTGACAGTTAGAAAAACAACAGCAATTGTAGACGTGGTAGTAGTAGTAGTCGTAGTAGCAGTGAAAACAGAAACAGTCAAAGCCCTAGTAACAACAATAACAGCAAAATCAACAACAATAACAGCAAAAACGACAACAACACCAACAACAAGAACAACCACAACAACAACAACACCAACAACAAGAACAACAACAACAACAATAGGGTCTTGTTAGCGACAGTTACACGATTTAGAGGTAACCGGAGAGAATGTCACCGTTTCGGGACGAAGCTGATCTAAAGCTAAATGCTGATCTAGCTCACCAGCTTGTAGAATGTTTATTGTAATTAGTGTTGTTGTTGTTGTTGTTTATTGTTGCTGTTGTCGTTGTTTATTGTTGTCGTTGTTGTCGTTGTTTATTGTTCTTGTTGTTGTTGTTGTCGTTGTTTATTGTTCTTGTTGTTGTTGTCGTTGTTTATTGTTGTTGTTGTTGTCGTCGTCGTTAGTTTTTCGAGGTTCACACTTCTTCAAATACCTTGTCTAATTGTTCCCTTTCTCTTAGCATAGGTTGAGCGAGTGACGACTCGTTGGTGTGATGATTATTGTTGCTGCCGCTGTTGCTGCTGACGTGACTGTTGTTGTTGTTGTTGTTGCTGTCATGTTTTTGTTGTGTCGCCATGGGGCTAGCGGTGCGCTGCTGAGATGCTGTCGATCGAGGGCTGCTGAGATTGGTGGTCGAGGTAGTTTTCCCGTTCCGTTGTCCGTTCTCCTCCGTTCGCTCGGCGGCCTTCTTCCATCTAGAGACACGCGTGCACTCACAGCAGCTAAGCACATAGGCGAACACGTGCTTGCCTGTAGCATTTTGTGCTCGCTCCGTAGCTTGTACTAGTTTGTACGTAGTAGGGGAATAGTCGTAGGCCTGCGGGGACCTTTTTGAGTTCGGTCCGCGTGGACCGGCAGCGGCGGCGGCGGCGTTCGAGCGTTATTAGCTAGTAGACTCGTCCGATCCGTCGAATGTATCGTCGTCTTCTACTCGCTATGTCGCTGTTGTTGTTGCTGCTACTAATATGATGTTGTCCTTGTATGGTTATTGTTACTGTTGTTGTTGCTGTTGCTGCTGCTCTTGTCTTGCCCTTGTGTTGCTGTTGGCCTTTTTGCTAGAGTTGTCGTCGTCGTCATCTTTCTGTGGTTGTTGTTGTTGTTATTATGAACTTTTCTTTTATTACTATTGTTTATACTGCCGTACTCGTATCCAATAGGCTGATGGAGAACGTCTTAGAACGCTCGAGACACAGACAGCCAACAAAGAACGACAGAAGAAGAACAAAATACAGGAATAAGGATACAGCCAGCAAATAACGACAGAAGAAGAACAAAATACAAAATACAGGAATAAGGTAGTTAGAACACAGGTTTAGGGACACGTTTTTATTGTTGTTGTTGGTGTTTGTTGTTGTTGTTATTGATGTTTGTTGTTGGTGTTGTTGTTGTTGTTGTTGTTAGTAACGGCAACAGCAGCCGAAAAAGCAACAACGCAGTGTCGCGTTTCCCTTGTGTCAGTTTCATGGTGAGCTGGTATGGGGTAAAGAGGCTCTCCGTTCCCGTCCCCGTGGCCATCGTAAATTTCTAGACAGATGATGTGCTATTTCGTGTGATGGCATTTTCGGCTTGGTGGAAAGATTTAAGTTCATGGTGTTCTTGTGTTTGAAAGAATCGGCTGGCTGTAAGGAACGATGTCGACCATGTCGCACATCGGCACAAGATCTGTAACCGTCAAAGGACATCGCCGCACAGTGCAGCGAGAAAATAGGCGTCATTAATAGGCGTTCCCCTATTTTCAGGCAACAGGTGTTTATAGCGCGTAGTCCGCCTAGAAGAGCGAATCTGTAGCCTTCGCCTACATCGATCGGCAGAGCCTATTTCACCGCGCGATCTGTGGATCTGCGAACAAACCAGATTGCCATTTAATTTAAAATAATATTTAAGAATTAACCAGCAACCAATTAGAAATTAACTAGCTGAACGTTCGTGGCGTGTTGCTCAATCTGAATGAATCTGCCGTGACGTGCGTACGTGTGTCTGTGCGTTGTATGTGAGTCAGTGTTACTTAGTAGAATGTCACGCTTGTAGGAAACGTTTTTGGGCATTATGGAAGCGACAAAGCAATGCCTATTCTACTCACTAAACTACAAACAAACGGATTAAGACAGACGATCGCAGCGTTTAAGCACAGCGTTTATAGCAAGCGTCACCGGGCCGGAGAGAAAAAAGAGCGAACGCGTCCCGGCGGACTCGCTGCCAGATCTTGTCTAATACAATTTATTCGGTCGATTCCCATCATTGCAGTACATGCCGGCGCTCTTGTTCGGTAGCCAGTCGGTTAGTAGTCCCTGACCGTTGCAATCTCCGTTAGTCTCTCGAAACGCTTTTGAGGGGCATTATGGTGGACAACGTGTTGTCGTTTGTTATTAGAAGCCAATTTCACAATACATCAACTGTGTCTCCTCTGTGTTCGCTCTGTGCTGAATGTTTGTTCTCGGTTTGAGCACACGCCTTCGGCCGGATGAAGTCGCTATCGCTTTTTGTCGATGTCGATATACAAACACAAGCACTCACAGACAGACGTGACATGTTTGTGTGGATTATGGATTCTACGGATACATTTGCTCAAGTTCATCGACAATAGTTAGTCGGCGGCGCGAGAACGTAGGCTGCGAGGCTGCCGACGTTTAGCCGATTTTGTTTAGTTCATGGTGGTTATTTCTGCGTAACAACATTTGGATCGACGGCCAGCTATGCAAGGCATGCTAATAGCTAATAATCCAAACAGTGGGAGATCCACAGGCGGTGGCGATAAGCGTACCAGAGAAACGAGTAGAAGGAAAGAGAGTAGGACGGCTTTGGCTGTAAATAGGGGGAAGCTTTTGCCAGTATTCATACGTCCTCGTAACTTATCGTCATATAGGATCAAAATAACTATCATCATACTACTACTACTACTACTAATAATAATAATAATATAATATACGTATAGGTTAAGGCAGTCTGATGATCCGAATCAGTTCCGTTCGATGGTGGCATGATTGTTTCGCAGCGTCTTCGTTAGATGGATGTTTGCGCGTTCTCTCGGAGCAGGCGCCCCACAATTGATTGTACAGAGGCGGAGGCTTGCATCTTGCATTAGGCCAGCGGGCGCAATAGCATGCAACATGGACAATTGCGGGTTCTAGTGAAGTAGAGCCATTTTGATGGTCAAACGTTTTGGTCGAACGACAGTGTTTTCGTTGCCGGTTTTGAAGTGCTGTGTCCAGCCCGAAGGATGCGGCGGGGGGAATGCACCGCCTACAGAACATACTCGATCTATGGAGTGCTCTTCTAGAACAGATTTACATGCAATTGGCTTAGTTACACACGTTAGGTTCAATTAACGACGCCGGACAATAGCGTGAAACTTCCAGTAAATAGTGCAGCAATGCCGTGCGACAATGTCGGATTTATATATATATATATATATATATATATATATATATATATATATATATACGTTATTGCCTTAACTGGCTCACTTAAGGTCGGTGATCATGAAACTGAATTGCTTTAGCTCGCTATTAGATCCATTGACTTGATGCGTGCGGCATTGCATTCTGGCCAGGCCACACAAGAGACAATGCTTGTGCAGCTGAGATTCGAGGCGTATAGCCGACGCTGCCTATTTGGAGGTGGTGTTCTCAGTGGCGGTCGCATTTTTCAGAGAGGAGTGGTGAACGAAGCACTAGTCGCACTTGCAAGCTCATGTTTGTGCGGTGTCTTTAAGCCGTTGACGGGTTTAGCAGCGAATTCAGCGGCCGACCGTCGCGTTTCACAGAATGATTTCTGAAAGCTCTCTGAGAGACGGTTGTGCTGTTCTTACACATCGATGAGTGCAAACCGGTCGGTGTACAATGATGGCATTCGCTTTGTTTTCGACGCGCAGGTCGACACGGGTTTGACGACTAACTAACTATATACAGCATTACCACTTCTAGGATGCGATGCCCATGGCCACCGACGAACTACCTTTACTATTCCTACAACCACTAATTCTAGACTATCCTCCGTCCCCTACGGGCTTGGAACTCAACCTGAGGTATATCTTCAAAGCACCGAGAGCCGGACATGTTAAGATATCTAGGGTTTCCCTAACAGTCCTTGTGGCAGCATGGCCGCTGACCCTCAGCGGTACCTACAACCACTAGAGGTAGTGAAACTTATAGATAAACAGGGTGTCACCTCTATCTATTTCTACCTCATACCTCTATTTATAACTATGCGTTTAGTTATATAGTATGACGGCCGCAAGCCTGCTTTCGCCGGAATTGCCTTGGCTGAACATGGACGAAACATAGCGACATAACCAGGCAAATGGTGACATTAACTGAACTCAATTTTGCCCCGACTAGGCACGACCGTTTGCTGCGTGTGCCGTTGAATACGATCTGTTACGTTCTTATGGCAGCATCCCTTCTTCATCATTGTCTGCTCGCATAGTTGCTTTGCTGAAGCACTCTTCCACTACTTCCACTCTTAGTGCTATATTGTATTATGTATTATTATTGTACATGTATGAACGATGAATGAATACATGTATGTATGTATACGCATGTATGAATGTCTTTGCCTAGGTGTACGTGTTTGTGTGTATACTCACGCGTGGCTACTGTTTATGTTGTTGTTTCTGTTATAGAACGCAAATATTAGGCAATAGCTGCACTACAGTATCGCCTCTCT
>QVRM01004222.1:155000-160000 GCA_003439945.1 Dermanyssus gallinae
TTCATAGTTCTCATAGTTGCCTCTGCTCTGCTCTTTTCGAAAGGAAGGAACAGAGAGGCTATCATTGTGCCTAGCGGCATCATTGCGACTCGTCTTGATCGTTAGTCTTGTGTCGTCGCCGCCGCCGTCGTCGTTGTTGTTGTTGTTGTTGTGGTTGTTGTTGACGTTGTTGTTGCCGTTGTTGTTATTGTTGTTGTTGTTGTCGTTTTGATTTTCGCTGTTGTTTGCTATCGTCACGTGCCGAGGATTGGTGCATTGGCACATTGAGTCGAAACGCACTACTACAGAAACGCCTGAGCCGGTGTGTTTTTGCAATATGATAATGATAATGATGACGTCACTGTACCCTGTGGGTTCGGTCGTCATATTGATCCTAAAGCGCTGGATCGACATGGGCTTTATCTCGTCGCTGCTGTCCAACGTGGCGGGCGGAATTGAGATAAGGTCGTCCAGGCAAGGGGACTCACGATCAATCCAGGCTTGATCGCCAACTATGTACGTCGCTATCGGTGCCCGATGCCGCCTCTACCTCTACGGCAGTAGGGCTACGCTACCGATTGGTGCCGCCTGGTACGCCGCTGTATTAGCTGCTCCTGGATGGAGTTTGCGCGGAGCCAGCGAACCGCCGTTCGCTCCTCGTGCTCGATCGCGTGCAGATGTGCAGCCGACGCGTTTTGGCCAAGTTAGCGGCTTAAAATGGCGAAAGCGGCGATACGACTTAAAATGGCGAAAGCGATTTGGTCGACAACTTAGTAACGAACGACTCACCCATTTCCACTTGCACACACGGATAGTGAAGTGGTGGCAAGAAACTCATACTTGTGCCTGATCTGAAGGACGGACAAAGTGGATAACGCCAATCGAACGGCCTCGGGCTGGACCAACCCCCAAATTCTAGCCTTCAAATCAGAGGCCTTCAAATCAGAGGCCTTCAGATCAGAGGCCTTCAAATCAGAGGCCTTCAGATCAGAGGCATTCCAATCAGAGGCCACGAGGGCTTGCTTCGAGGGCATATGTGTACGTGCACGTGTTGTTGATTGGAAAACCCGGTCGCTTTAAATAAACGCACTGAAGCCTATTGGAAAAGGCCGGGTAATCTCGTCGAGCTGTCTCCTCATACACACTCAATGACGATGATGGCGTGTGCCGTGTTGCAATGTATTATCTATCGACCAATGGTGATGTTGTACTAATTATTACTGTATTGTCACTGCATCTTACTGCATTAAGGATTAATTACCGAATCAACAGCTCGCAGCCTCGATGGGACGCAGGACTGCTATGCAGATGTGGCAATCGAATTTGTCGAAATACTCGATGCAGTCGGCAACGCTTGTCAATCTGTGTTGTCAACTAGCTATCTCCTGCGCAAGATTGGTATATTGCTTGAATTGCGGTTGGAATTGTTGTTAACCTGTCATGAACTGAAAGCGGAGAAAGCAATTCTTCAGGACTGTGAGAGTAGCAAGTGAGCGTAGCTGGAATATCTGAAGTGAATCTACCGATTTGCGATTCTACGGGGGAGTGAGGTGGGCACACTTTTTGAAGTGAAGGCATTCCGCGCGCGCATATGCTGCTGAGGAAAGATTGTTGCAGGTGTCGACGGTGCGTAGTTACACTTTATGCTCGCCAAAGCTGTATGGGTGTGGGCCACGGCGTACTTCACTACAGTACCGGTACATTTCTTCCTAGCACACGCAGTTGCGAGCTTCTGAGCAATGAATGTCGTGTGTCTGGTGTTGCCAATGTTGCCTCCCTATGGTACATAGCTGTGAGGCAAGACTTAAGTATACTCGGTTCGTTGGCTTAAGCCGTACGGCGAGAATCGTAAAAAGTCGCGGTGGTTTATCTAATGTTTGCGGGGTTGTTTAAGGTCTCGTTTCAGCAGCACCAGCAATAATTTTCTTATGCTGGGCTAATAAGTGAACAACTTTACATACAGCAACAGCTTGACAGGCTGTTGTTGTTGTCGTCGTCGTGGCTGTCGTTGTTTCAAACTGTCGGACTCCACGGTGTGTGCGTTTGGCCTCCTGTGAAATAATCACTGCGTGTTACACTATTGCGAGCAAACACGATCGAGGCAAAAGAAAACCCAGAGACAATAAATTGTTCGACTACTGCAAACCGCAATTGGCACGGTGCTGTTGCTGCTACTGCCGATGCGACTCAGTGACGTGAATGACTTGGTCGCCGTAAAAACTCGAAAAAACGTTCAGCACATCGGAGAAGTGAGTTCTCTGAGTTCTTCCAGCCAAGAGGCAGAACTTGTGCAGAAGTTTGCCGCAACCGAGCAACCATGATCACAAAGCTTCGAGGCCGAAGGCTACTGCCATCGACCTTGACGAGGACGTCGATGCCACCGAGCACTGAAGAAGAGGCCTCGCCTCCATCATCCCACTATCATCATCATAATCATCAACAACATCACCACCACCATTATAATCGCCACAACCACCTTCAACATCAGCATCGTCATAATGTGCCCCCTTCTTCTGGTGGTGCTGCTCTAGTAGTTTCTCCCTCGAGCGGAGGCCCGATAAAGGCCGAGCCCGCAGTCAAGATTGCCGACTGCGGGCTGAAGGCTGGCGACCTGGACACCGCTGTCGTCGCTTTCGTCGGTGTTGAACTTCCGCTTGAGGAGCTGCAGGTGGGTCAACCGCTGCTGATCGACATCATGAAGCCGACGGCGTTCGACGACGAAGAGGTACCTTATCCAGGCCCCGACAGCTTTCCAACAGCTTCGCTCTCTAAATCTTCCTGTCTCCTGTATCCTCTCCTTCTTCCCTTTCCTGGTCTCTTCCGCCCGTCTTTCCGCTAATTTATGTTGGAACTTGTACTCATTGATACACGCACAACATATATATATATATATATATATATATATATATATACCTACACATGCAAAGTTTGTTATATTAAATGTTTTTTAACGCTGATTTTTTTACGAACTGATTCTGATTACTACACCCTTTATCTACGCACGCCTGACACACTCAGATAACACACAACAAGCACATACATGTGTATGAATACATGGCGGCTACTTTTCATATCTGTTTTGTATCGTCGTTTTGCATTGGAACATAGTCATCCACAAGCATCTAAATTTTTTTAGCTTAGCAACTTTTTTTTTAGCGCTATGCCTTGAAC
The DNA here is from genome assembly GCA_003439945.1 of Dermanyssus gallinae. Classification (NCBI taxonomy): domain Eukaryota; kingdom Metazoa; phylum Arthropoda; class Arachnida; order Mesostigmata; family Dermanyssidae; genus Dermanyssus; species Dermanyssus gallinae. The sequence continues at coordinate 158,151 of QVRM01004222.1, forward strand.
GATATTGAATTTCTATTTCTATCGATGTGAGCCACCTAAGCTGAAGAGGCAGATGTGGGACGTTGGGAGCAGAGTTTATTTTGTGTATATTTTGCGCGTTTAGGATTCCACGAATGCGCGACTAACTCGTATAGGTTTCGTTTGTGCTGGCCATTTCCTGGAGCTGGCTGTCGCTATGTGCACAGCTGTTTCGAACTTGCGGTTCTATCCGTTGTAGTACTGACAACGGCTTTTGGTGTATTTGCTCGTCTAGCTCTAATACAGCCACTTTACTAACCCCCCACTCCACTCCTCCGTCCCGGTAATCTCACACCTAGGATACGATACCTAGGGCACGAGATAGGATAGAAGACACCTTGAGGGGATACACCGCACCGCGAATATCGGCAGCTTAATTTTGATGTTCCATAAAGACAATCCGATGCGTTAGTATATATATATATATATATATATATATTTTTTTTTTTTAACAGCGTTTTCTGTTAAAAAAATGTGTCACACACAAATAGTTACAGTTATGCTTATATATATATATATATATATATATATATATATATATAGTATATGCAACAATGCTTACATTTAACACACCGTAATATAGATTAATACAACAGTCATTTTACTTGTGTGCGGACATTTGCGCTGTTGGGGTTTTAAGTTTTCAGTGCTCTGGCCATCCGTCTCAAAGCATGCTAAAACATGTTATTTACACGATCTGTCTGGGCAATTTATTTTAATTATATGGTGTTAACGCTTCGAAGACCGTTTAAAGGAATGCTAAAGCAGTCCTATATATTTGATCAGAGTTTATAAAACAAAACGATTATACATGCGATAACACTTTGGACTGCAGTTTCCAAATAGGGCTTAATACGATACAGTTTCCAATGCAGAGATGAGCATTGAGATACCTAAGATTCTTTCATCAGGAATAATACGACTAATAGTGGGACTAGTAGCCAATTGGCGAACACTACTAAAGTTACTATTACTATTGTTGTGATCAGTTGCATAGCTGTCATTACTATAGCTATTACGATTACTATTGGTGTGACTGGATAATTGACTGAAATTTGTATATATGTTATTGTTATTACATTGACAAGCAAAGTGATTTTTAGTATCCTACTGTGGCAAAAAGTGTTATTTATTTCGTCACTGACCTGCGTGGTCTCAATACCATGGCAATACAATCGAGAGCGAATGACCTCGTCTGCTTGTTGGTGTAAGCCATTGGTGATGCAGGAGTTATAGAAGAGATAGACTCCATGGTTTGTGAATCTAGAAGCGTAATAATCCCTTATTGTTTTTTGAGAAGTTAAAATACCATGAAATCGAAACTGGACGGGTTGTATCACAAATGAAATCAAATAAGTCACATAAGAACACTTTTCGAGCTGACCCCCAGCCAAAGTTTATCGTCCACGGGACTGCTTTTTCGCATTGCAGACGGACCCCATAAATACAAATGTACAACGGTGGGGCTTGAACTTGCGCAACTATGTGTCTCCTCCGATCGCACCACGCCACCAGGCTCGACAAAAACTATAATATGGTTTTTATGCGTTTTTTGCTTTCAACAAGGGTATCGACGTTTGTCGCATAATAATAGACAGCCCTGATGGAACTATATTTGGAATGTAAGTCTAAAGCGTCAGCTTCAGTGCCACTTTCTAGTTTTAATTTACAAACTTTCATAGCGTTTTTAATTGATATACAACCCCTCTCCGGGAGCCTTGATCGCTCCGGACTACTGAGTACCTATCATCACAGAATAGTTCTCTACCAATGACATGGATACCATCTCACACCTAACCAGGTTTCGGGTATGAAAATTATATCAATACCAT
>QVRM01004222.1:165000-265000 GCA_003439945.1 Dermanyssus gallinae
GTTGCATCGTCGTCTCGATCGATCGTCCTGATTCTTCGGTCGCTGATCACCCCCCAGGTTCAGCCTCCGCTGGAGCACCAAATGGCGGCCGGTTTCGCTCCGCCCTCGGTGATCGTGCAGCAGTCGTTCACCACCGGCTCGGGCGGCTCGTCGGCAGCGGCAGCGGCAGCAGCAACAACATCGGGGGCGGCAATAACAACAGTGGGCGGCTCCGCAGCAGCAGCATCATCGTCGTCGTTATCGTTATCATCGCCACCGTCGGCGATTCCAGCCGACGTCCACAGGACTGGTTCGCTGATGACATCAGGCGGACAGCTGACAGTGCTTGGCGGTGTGGCTGTCACCAGCAGCAGCAGCAGCCCGGATAGCAACGGCAGTGGTGGCCTCGTGCTCGACAGCGAATCCTCTGTACGTTCGCCGCTCGTGACCAAATTCAACGGGCTGTGCCGCTTGCATGCAATGCGATCGGGGCGATCAATCGATGGGGTCGAAATCATGTAGTATTATGATCGATTATATCAAGATTGAACAACAACAACAACAACAACAACAACAACAACAGCAACAGCAACAACAACAACAACAACAACAACAACAACAACAACAACAACAACAACAACAACAACAACAACAACAACAACAACAACAACAACAACAACAACAACAACAACAACAACAACAACAACAACAACAACAACAACAACACAACAACAACAACAACAACAACAACATTGAAAATCAAAACCAATAACAACAACAACAACAACAAAAACAAAAACAGCAACAACAAGAACAACAACAGCATTGAAAATAAAAACCAATAACAACAACAACAGCAACAGCAACAACGACAACAGCAACAACGACAACAGCAACAACGACAACAGCAACAGCAACAACACCAACACCAACAACAACAGCAAAAACAACAACAACAGCAACAAAAACAACAACAGCAACAAAAACAACCGCAACAACAACAACAACAGCAACAACAACTGTACAATGTAGTCAACATAAGAATCTGACTGGGCTAGTCAAGTCAAAGTCTAGCTAGTTTAGTTAGAGTGGAAATGAAGAAGAGCTTCCGTTCTTGCACAACGCTTATGCTTCGTTGAGAAAACAAAACATGTAGAATACATAGCATTGCTTAAGTCTAGACCTACTTGCATATGCCTACGTGTCTGTGCGCTAGCGTGCGTGGCGTTTGCGGTCTATGTGTAATTGTGACGTCTGCAATTGCCTGCGAACAGAGCAGTGCTTCTATGAATGTGTGTAATTCAAGTGCTATTTTTCATTTGCCACGCTGAGCGTATTGCCGCTGCGGCTGCTGTTGTATGTACGATTGGACCTCGCCTATCACCAGAATGTGTAATATCTATTGTGTATCTATATCTGCAACTTGGTGTACATATATGTATGTCCTACTTCTCAAACAATAGTCCGTAAAGAATGTGATGTTTTCATTTCAATGGTGGGGTTGTTAATGTGCTTTACATGTTTGACATATGTATTTTAGGTTAAGCAGGAAATCATCGAGGAGGATGCCGGCTGGGGGCAGACCCCGTGGGCAAACCCCAATAGCCTTTTGCCAACTTCGATTGCCACTTCGACGGCAATCGGAGACATCTCTGATAATGCGAACAGCAACGTCGGATTCCAACCTTCTCAGTTAGACTACCCACAGCCTTCGGATGTGATCAGGTAATATTATTTTTATTATGATGATGCTGCTGCTGCTGCTTTTCCTATAAGAGCTGCTGTTAGACGCATAACTCGACGTGCAACGGCATTTGTGAGGCCAGTAGCTCTAAAGCCAACCACTCGTCATGCTCTCGCATACACCCTTCCGACTATCTGGACCGAACTTCCCAAAGAAATTCGTGTACTTACCTCAGTCGGATTATTTAAACGTGAGGTGAAAAAATGGCTAACGAGTAAAAACTCTAGTCAAAACTAGTTTCCCGTCAATGGGTTGAAATTGTGTGAACGGGAGAAGTGTTTAGCAACTTCAATTGCTAGTTTCGTATGGAGTGAGACATGTTGTAGTATGGAATAGATAATAGTGGTGTTACACATTTTACATGCACACTTTTTACACACATTTTTTTAATACACATTTTAAATATTTTTATATACGAGAACTTTAGCATTGTGAAATTGCGGTTCCGTGAATAAACCTCAAATTAAAATTGAAAAAAAAATTATGGCTGGTTAAAACTACATCCTACCGGAAAACCAGGCTACAGGATGTAGCTGCTAATTTATGTGTTGGCAAGGGCCAACGGTGCCCTCTGATAATCGCACACGAATAATAAGGCATAATCTATTATACTACGTGTAGTGTCCCTGTGGCATCGTGTCGTGGCCATGCATAAGACAGCCATCATTACTGTATCAAATTTGAAAACGATTCGCTGAAAACTTCCCCTGACCTCCCTGACCCCTGAATAGCCCTCACCGTGTGTATAACTAGTATTGTTGCAATGAATAGATATAATGAATATAGTTCGTAGCTCTTGTTGATCAAAGAGAGAAAGACAAAACTATATATGTATATGACTAGAATATGATTGGATATGACATGCGTTATCGGCGTGTTGTTTGTACTGCAGGACAGCGTCGGTTACGTCCATTGCGCCTAGCATCGCTCCGGTGATCTCACAGGCCAACTGTAACAATGACATCCTATCCGGCGTCGGCGGAGAGAAGCAACGTGATGGCGGTGGTGGTTGTGGTGGTGGTGGCGGCAACGCATGTACAGGGTCGTCCAACTTTACAGGCCCCGATCACACCGGCCAGAGCCTGGCAAACGGTGCCCGCACGAAAACCGGCCACTCGTCAACGACTACGACTACGACGTCCCGTCGACGAATTAAGGACGAGCGAGTTCCGCCCGAAGAGGAGGAAAGACGCCGTCAGCGACGCGAACGAAACAAAGTTGCTGCCGCCAGATGTCGGTACGTTGTCTATTTCTGAAGCTGCAGTATTTCTGCGAAGTCTCTCTCTGCGCTCGTAGCGACATCTGCTTAGTGCGCAAATGCGCGCTACAGCTTGAGTCAGTCAGTCAGTCAGTGCACGCAGTTGTTTATATTTGTTTTTAATAAACCTTACGCTGTTGAAAGCCATTCAGCTGTACTCTGTGGGATCCTCTACTACGTAGGCAGAAGTTAACATTTTCTGCTCACATTCTGCTTACCAAAATGTAAGCAGAAAATGTTAACTTCTGCCTACGTAGTAGAGGATCCCACAAAGTACAGCTGAATGGCTTTCAATAGCGTAAGGTTGATTAAAAAAATATAAACAACTTCGTGTGGAAAAATTCGTGTGGGTCGTTTGGTCGTCTGTCTTGTTCTTATTTTTTTACTGTCTTTCAGTTAGAGGTGACACCGATTTACTCACTATATGTTTAGCGAATCAGCAGCGAGAGACATGCATGGTTGTTCTTGTTTGTTTGTTAGTCTGTTGCTGCTGCTGTAGATTCGAGATTGTTACTGTTGCACGAATTTGTTGCTGTTGTGATTGTTATTGCTAGCGGCTGGTGGAGTGAACGATCTGTGCGATAAGTCGTATGGCAAGCCAGTGTCATATTGTGCTGACACAAAACCTACATACACATATTGTTAGTCTCGGGCAGGGACTGTTACAGTCGGTACATACCATCGACAAACAATACGCCTTAGTAATGAGTGGTGCTAATTAATACTGGTCATGTGAACGCAACCAAGTTCCCAATGTCTCAACTCTTATCGCTCCTAATCTCCTTCGCATTTTCTCTCTTTCCCGCTCTCTCAACTAGCCAACGACGGGTGGATCAGACCAACGATCTTCAGCTGAAAGTAGACAAGCTGGAAGATACCCAGAAAGAGCTTCGAGGAGAGCTAGACTACCTGAAGCAGGCGAAGAAAGAGCTCGAAGTCCTTCTACAACAACACGCGTGTGTTCGACAACGCCAGCTGGGCATCGGTGGTCATGCGTCGAGGGTACCCATATCGACAGCAGCTGGTATGCAGCATATACAGCATTACACAGCATTATACAGTATTGCAGCATACATTTGCATATTGATCTCTCTCACTCTCTATTTCCATATATATATATATATATATATATATATATATATATATATATACATACGTACTTACATGCACCTACGCTCCACTGTCTTGACGAATCATTACAGGCTGCATGCCCCCCGTGTCAACGTCCTCGATGTCTGTGGCCGCTTCATTGCCCACGATAAGTAGTGGAACGGGCAACAGTCAAACAACAAACACGACGACAAGATCGTCGACGATGTCAGCGTCAAGCCTTATGTCTCAAGGTGCAGGAACAGGTGGGTCGGCGGTGCTCTCAACTACCTCATCGTCCTCGACACCATTGGTATCGTCGTCGTCGTCATCGCTAATTATGACGGCTCCGATGGCTACCTCATGTTCTCTCGCCGATGCCCACTTGTCAGCCAGTGGACTTCACAATCACCACCAGCATCAGTCGCAACAGCAACAGCAGCAGCAACAGCACCAGCCTCTGTCCTCGGTACCGGTTTCCACGCCCACTCAGGTTTGTACCAGGTAGAAAGTATTACACTCAGTTAAAACCGTAAAGCTTCTGTCTCCTTGTGGCTCCTCTGGATGCGACCGTGACTATTTCACTGTGTTCAAAAGGTAAAATCGCTTAGTGTAGATAGATACTTGCCGACTTTCTGGTGCGGCAGAGCCTTAGCGATACACGAGTATGGTACATTTCATCAGTTACATTATGGTACATTTCAGTGGCACCTATATGTGCGAATGGTACTCCTAAAGCGTACGAGAATGTACATATAGTAAATGTTCGGCCCACAACATAAGATTAAGTTAAGGACACTACGGTATCGAGCAGACTATTGAAAGCGGGAGACCTATTAGAGAACGAGAGACGGATTATTTCTATCTTGGGAGAATATAAATAATTATAGTACTAGCAATAGAAGACAGTGGCGGCACTTAACAATGTATACTTACTAAGTGGCTTTCTTTGTATTTTACTCATTTTATGTGTGGTAGGTGAAGGTCATCGTGCGTTGTAAGGATTCTCTTGACTCACGATTAGGAGAAGTTGCCGTGACGCCACTCACACCTCAGCCGCAGCTGCAAATGACAGGTACAAACAGGTCAAAGCGCCGATTTGATGTTCTCGGTTCTATTTGTAGGGTAACGAGAGATGCTGATTGAGCGCTGAAGATAGCTACCGTTGATATGATGAAAATTTTTTCCATACGATCCTTCACACGCTACTCGATCTATTTCGAGCAAGAATTCACAGCTGTTGACGTGCATGAAATAGAACAACAGGAAAGGGCCAGAGGGAAAGGAAGACTCGTATCGCCAGCAACTATGGTTTGCTAAAGCGACTTAAGTGTCACGTCCCACATGAGGAATCCTGAGAAAAAAGCAGAACAGCTCACAAAATGGAAAACTTTGCTGATGTCTTAGAAGCGGGAATTCTCTTGTAACATTTGATATATATATATATATATATATAGCCCAAACAGTCCAGCTTATTGCTTAGGGTCAACTGAAATTATGAAAAAAGTGCTCATATTCGCTGGAGATAAGGTAGACGTATTTAGGACGTAAACGGATATATACAAATTGCACCGCCTTGATAAATATCGAAGAGTATCAGTCATCAGATATGTTGCTGCGAGCAAAGGCGTGCCCCTTGTTAGCCTGCTAGTAATTGCATTGTAGTTAGCACAACGACAACCTCGTTTTTGTTGCTGCAACGGTTCCTTCATCATTGTTGCTCGCTGTTGTGTTTATTCCAGAAAAACGTGCGCGCCCGAGCAGTTTAGCGGTGAACATGTTTGCAGAGACCGGAGTGGCCGTGCAGACGCCTACTGAAGGTATAAATACTTTTTGTAGGTTTAAGCGCCAGGCTAAGGCCTATCTTGTGTGCTAGGGAAGGTGTTAGCGAGTCAAGCAGAACACATAGAGATACCAAGATAGTGGTTCTATCAAATAACAGACTCAGCAAGCTACTCATCTATATTCGCAGCCTCCCGAGTGTTGTAGCGGCTAACCACATCGACGTTTACAGACGTAACGTGGAAAACGCTTACAAATATTTACAGTTGGTGCACTCCAGCCTTTTCAACGAGTGGCACAAAGCTGTCGTTGTGGCAGCTATGGTTGTGTTACGTGGTAGCTAACGCCAACAGCTTAAGGGCCTCCCGTATCAAATTTAGTTACTTGAAAGAGTTAACTAAATCTCACAATCAGATAAACGCGTGTTGTTCTATGTGTTGATGTTACTGCTGTTGTGCAGTTTAGTTAGCCAGACAATAGTTGGAAATGTAGTAAAATATAACATATTTCTTATACGATCCGCTCTGCAAGTGTTGTCTTCCTCTGAAGAGCAATATATATATATATATATATATATATATATATACATATATATACATGTATATATAAATACATATATATTTATATATGTTTTATCTTGCTGTAAATATTGCAGGCATGTACAGCTTCGAAGGTCTGGTCGAAGGTACCGGATTAACGCCGGGCGCAACGCCAGTAGCAACTCCCGTTGCTTTTTCCCCGTCTTGTACTACTCAGCAACAGGTAGACAATACAAATACGATCACTAGACTTCATATATATGGGGTCGGTATGCAAATATGTGCCTAAATTGAAAATTTGATTATTTAGCGTCACGATAATCATTAACCAATGCAAGCGCCATTATTCTAGACGATTGTGGTCAGAGACAGTGGTGGCCAGGATAGATAACGCGTGCCTTATAAAACTGAGGCATTACCATGCATAGAATCAAATCCAGGTCGGGTAGAGTTCTTTTTTTGTTCATTGAATGCCAAATCGGGTGGAACACTGCTCCGCTGGTACACTTGTATGCTAGTGAAGCCTAAATAACTCGAGTAGAAAAACGTGGCTTATACACGGGCGTACCGCAGAGAACTCACGTAAAGGGGGATCGCACTGAGAGATGCTAGCCCGGTGTAAAAATTATATGTTAGGTGATATCGACTCGACAACTGGGCTAAAAAAAAACGCCCCCTTCTCGAAAAACGTCTTAGGTTTAATTACCGAAAATGATTGACGTAAGTTTTAATTATAATTTCTGATATATATAATGAAATATAATGATAATAACACCGACTATAATGAAATCCAGGCATATTAAAAATACATTACCGTATACTATGTCTTCTATTGGATATGATATAAAATATTCATACAGTTGTAATATTGTATTTTTTTTTCTAAAAACTGTTAAACTTGATCAACTATTTGATACTTTTTTATATACAATGTAAGTAACTGTCTGCGTGAATACCAACGATAGGTTACTTGGTCCATTTCCTTGTCATTTTTAACCAACAGCATATAAGCACCTGCCCCGATATCAACCCATTCCGTGCTACAGAATTGGTATATATATATATATATATATATCGCCTGTGAAGTATATAAAGTCTTCATTATTATATAAGGTATTCGTAAAGTCCGTTCGAAGAGTATGTTCGTCGCTAGCTGCTTTCCTAGAATGAAAAGCGAATATCAGAACTCTTATCGGAAAATCGAGTCGTGACGAAGCTTCGCCGTGATTAAATTAACTAATTGTTGCTTTTGTGGTTGTTGTGGTGTTATTTTGTTGTAATGTTGGATACGTGTTTCAGCGGAGCCACAGCAGTGACTCTATGCAAACGCCCGAAACCCCACGCAAGCTCGTTACCCTGTGATGGTCGAACCGAGGAACGAGCAACTGCCGTCAGGCAAAAGCATAATGATCAGTCAAACGGCGGCTTGCGATTGAACAGCCACGGGCCCAGAACACTGCGTGGAATATCGTTCAGGCACGGGGTCGCTTTGATCTCTGTGCGCATATATATATATATATATATATATATATATATATATATATATATGTCCATATGTGCGTGTGTATATGCGACTACATAATGCGTGCTTCCTGTCCAGATGAGCGCTGAATGAATTATGCTGCCAGCGTTTACGGGACAAAAGAAAACCACTGCAGAAGATCTGAGAACGGCATGGCGTTCGCATCGTAAGGCAATAAGAGCGACACTAGAAACATCCTTAAGTCTTGAGAACGATGTACAACAACATGACAACAGCAACAACAACAACGCTATGCTTTCAATTTAACTCAAACATCAAAAAGAATATCTCCAACAGTTGTAACAATGGATGAAGCGTCGAACAATTAATTTCTTGTGTTGGTATAGACGGTACGGTTGTTGTTGCTGTTGCTGCAGCTGTTGTTGTTGTTGTGTGGATGGCTTCTCAACTTGTAATGATCATTTACTGTAACCTCGTCGGCGGCTTTGTTCATTAATCGATGCAGCGAGTCTGCTCTAGCGGGTTTGGGCCGGTTTGTACCGAGCTTGTGCTGTTCTCCTACCGAAGCGAGATGGCGAGGTTTGCGGTGGGCTTTTTGCCGGCACACCGACTCTGTGGCGTGAGGACCGCGAGAAGCGGCAAACGGAACGGTTCCAGGGGACCTGTAAACCCCGAGAGAGTGTAGCCCGAGTGTTTCTCAAGCTCGCAGTGCGATCAGCAAGATGGCATGCGCAAAAGAAACAGGCGCCACACACGGATACCACAGACTTCACGGCAATTGGAAGAATGTAATTGCCAAAGTTCGTGGATGATTATTGTGCCCGTTGTGACACATGTACAGACATACATATATGCATCAAGAATGATTCACAAGTCCGGTTTTACGATGAGCGCCTTGAAACACCTATATATATATACTTTAACACTTAATTTGTTGCGTTCATAAGCATTGCCGTTTCGGTTGCGTTGAATTAACTTTAATGTGCCGGTGATTGCGGGAATTTATGGTCTGTATTTTCGTCAAATTAAAACAGGTGCATTGTTGTTTTCTGCGTTAGAGTGCGCACTATGTTTATATATCTATGTGCATGCCTATATAGATCCAAGAAGCTACTGAGGAGCATTATCGCAGACTATCGCAGCGGCAGTTCTTACTGGGAGCGAATTTGGGTCACGCTCATTTGTTCTCGCAAATAAGGCACTAGCATAACGCATCTATTTTTATATTTCTATGGGTGTATTCTAAAGCGAAAATCCATTCTGTCTGCAGCCTTTGTAAAAAACACGATAAATACAACTCGGGCTAGAAAAAGGTTAACCAAACACAACAAACGTTTGCATCGTAACTAGATTTTGTTCGATGGTCACATCTTTAATTTGCGCCAAATTGCTTCAAATGTAGGAGCACAAGGGGTGATTGCATTCCACCAGCGTTGTTTTTTTTTTCATTACAGCGCCACTATACACTGAGTCAACTTAATATATATATATATATATATATATATATATATATATATGGAAGGGCAAAACGATTGAAGAAACTTGGTGTATATACTGGAGTAGTCTTGATGCTTCAGGAAATTTGTAGAATTGCAGTGTTCAGAATTTGAATGTTCTATCTGGCGCTGAGTCAGGTTGTATCGAGTGTGCGTTGTTTCGACTATAACATCTAAACACACTATTAAGTTAAGTTAACAAGACTGAATCACAATAGTTTAATTATTTCTACACAACATGCAATAATAAGGGAATGCATTCGTGCTGTGAAAAACAAAGACGTGACATCCTTTTCCGTCGTCTTCGAAACGTATTTACAAAGCGACGGACGGGTACAGCTCGATGCGTCTCGATACTAAAGCTAGTCTTTACCGCTTAATACCTGTGTTGTTTTGTTTGTTCCATTGTTTAACATAGTTTAGGAGCTTGATGGGGTAGTGTCGCCGATTGTTTCTGAGCCGACAATCTCCAAGAAGATATATTCTAGCTTTACTTTACTGCTCGGGCTTACGTACCTCAGAGATGTGCGTATCTTCAAGAAACGAGTCGAAATGCCGGTCATAGGCAATTTCACTGCTAATGCTACTGTTATCGCGAGTACTAATGTATATTTGAGTCCTGACGGGGTATGATGCAAGTACAACGAGCGACCGTGCCGGCCCATCCAAGAAACGCGCATCGAATAGCTGAATTTGGTGCTTCACTCATCACACCTGTTTACAGATGTCCAACGAACTAAAAGTGTCAATCGTTTCGTCCTACTTGACTACTCTTGTCTACTTCACTATATATATATATATATATATATATATATATATATATATATATATATATATATATATATATATATATAAACATATATATACACATTATAAAAACCATATATATATATATATATACTCGTGTATGCACGCAATGTATTTCTCAAGCCACCAATGTGGGTGTTCGACCTCACTGCTATTATCTTTCATCTCGAAGCTCAGATATTTTAAATACCAATCACTACCCTACTAATAAGTAATTATTGTGTCTCACTTATTAGATCATCATAATCACGTAGGTCATCTTCTTGTATTGCTAATCCATACTTCATATGGAGTTGTTGTTCATGTTTTAGAACTACTATGCACATGAACATGAGGGTATATATATATGGTAGGGTCGAAAGCTTGGCGAGAGGTAACTCATTCATAGATTGAGGAACATATTGGCACTATCCTAGCAACACGAGCTCAATGATGGGCGACCTATGCTTAGAAGCGAACACGATTAACATTGTTGTTGGGTGATTGAACGGTCGATCACCTGGCAACGAAGCTTAGCGCATCCTCTACAGATGCGCATACTTTTGCCGATAGGGGAGCTCTCCATGCAAACAGCCGCATGTCGCTCTTTGAGCATGTGCGACCACTAAAGCAGTGCGGCATGTGGCCGGGGCACACAGGATTACGTACGAACTGGGGGGTGCTTATATGTACGTTCGCACATTCATACACTCGTAGACATGCGTAAGCACGGGCAACTGGTCCTCCTTTTTCCTTCCTTCCTTCCTTCCTTATACCAAGCCTTCGCTGTAAAGCTCGGCTGAGCTGTGTCGTACCAGTGTTGTATACGTTGTTGCTGTTCACATTGTCCCGCTCTCGTCCCCGCTTTCTCGAAGTCTCGATACGAACACGTCGGCTGTGCAGTTTTCAACCGCGTACATAATAATACATACTTTGTAGCCAACATACGCAGACATACGCAGCACACTTCACTTCACTGAGCTTGTTACGAATCAACGGATCGATTTTTGTACTCTGTTTCTATTTAAGTGGCTCAAGAGCGGGTGGTTTTGCTACGTGTGTGCACCGTGCACAATGCAACGTACACAGAGAAGCAGCCGCAGCAGCTATCAATAGAGTCAACCAATAAGAGCTCCTAACAAACTTAATTTCGGCTCACATTGCGAATATTGCAAGTTGTGCTGTAATCATCTTTATTTGTTTCCACCTCCTCGAATATAGGACGAACTGTTTCTACTTTAGATCGCTATTGTTGGGCTAATAGAGTGCGACAATTCTTCCTCTGCGGAACTCTTCCACTATAAGGCATGATCGGCATCGATTTTATTTAGACAGGGTTCTTCGACGGAGCTTATCGGTTGATGATATCTTCCCTCCCTGTTTGATTCGATACGAATCGTGTCGAGTCTTTTGGTGAGCAACTGTAAAAGTAGACTTCTGGCGGCTTTGCCAACAACCACAATAGCACACTGGACCAACACAAGAAGGGCAAAAGGTTACGCAACAACGACGACGACGACAACAACAACAACACAACAACGACGACAACAACACAACAACAACCCCGGCGCTGCTTTTATTACTGTGTGTGTACAATCAGCTGTATCGTATCGACACTGTAGAAACCAATTAGGCTTCTATTCTGTAGCAGGTTCGACCGAGCGGGGCGAACACAACATGCCAACTGACCAACTGGCCAACGTGCCATGAAAGCCACCTCGACAAATAACATAAGAGAGCAAGGGAGCGTGAACGAAAGATATTTAAGTGAGAGCGAAAATATGAACGACTAGATAGATACATAGAGGCTACAATCGTTAGCGTTGAAAGTAATTTGTGCAACCGTATGTTGGACATATATTTTTGCAAAATAAAAAACCACAGTCTGCTAATCCGTCACACCATGAGCGTCACCAAGCGATAAGGACGGCTGAAGTATAGCCAGTCGATTAGTCAGCCAGCCAACCATTCATTCACCAATCGTTAAACAAGGCGTGCGATCAAGTGAAGGGTAATAAACATAGAACATAGATAGGGTGGACTAAGACTGAGCCGCATACAGTATTGCGGATATATATATATATACACATATATAATTGCAAGTTTCAGAAAATGCAAGACGACTTGATGTAGCACGTTTGAATACGATGAGAAAACTATATTTATACTTGTATATGGCGAGTGCATGAGTATTACTGCATGAAAGAAAGAAACTCCAGTTGTCATACACGGTGTACAGTCGTGGTGTCATGACGGTATCAAATAAAGCGTTCAGCTTAACTGACACTTGCGTTGTCACTAAAACGGATATATATATATATATATATATACGCAAACGCCCGGACGGAATGACTCTAACACCCTTCAGCCGGGGCAGGATGCTTGTCTGGGACGCCACAGTTACCAAGTCATTAGCACCTTCAATGGTCGGTGGCGGGGCGGCCTCGGCAGGTTACGCTGGTAATCGAGCCGAGACAAGGAAGCTCGCGAAATACGCATCAATAGACTACCCACATGAGTTTCAACCACTAGCGTTCGAGACCTTGGGCGGCCCAGGCGACGTCACTCGCAAGCTTCTCCACAGGATGAGCAGCTGAATCTCGCAACCGGAGATAAGAGTTCTGCAGCATATCTGAGACAGCGCCTCGACCTCGACGTACAACGTGGGAATGCGGCATCTGTCCGGGGCACGCTGTTGAAGTGGTCCCAGCCCATTCTTCACGAGATGGAGCAAGATTTCCCGTGCACACGTTCACAGGAGACAATTGATCCACATATATATATATATATATATATATATATATATATATATATACATATATACATATACATATATATATATATATATATATATATATATATATATATATATATATATATAAGATATTAAAATCCCAGGTAACTTAGTATTTTTCAGGAAATTTCTGCGAAATTTCCCAAGTGGTTCAGTGACGCCTCGTAACAAGCTGGGGCCAAATTGACAGCGCTTTTAATTCAGAAACTACCTGGAGTAACAGAAAGGAATGCCTTTCTCCAAAAATGTTTTTCTAGTCTGACGTTTAGGATTTTTCCGAGTATATATGACTGGTTTCCCGAGTATAATGAGCTTGATTTCATCAGGGACTTGTATAGTGATGCTCGTATGAGGTAGCTTAAGCTTGGGGAGTCAAGACTGTAATTCTTCGTGCTAAAGGCCGTCTGTGGAGGGAAGATGGACCGTTTTTAAAGCTTTTTCTTTAGCTGAGAGTGTTTGTGAAATTTTCTTTGAGCCCAGCGGAGCGCTTAGGATTTATAGATAATCTGGGTCGACTTTTATGATCCATGGACGGGCTTCCTTTATTACATTTATTGCATATTCGCAATCTTGGGGGTGCCCCCAATAGGGATAACCTCGTGTTTTGCTACGTTGAGCGTTAGCCCGCTACACTTCCAAGACTGCTTACTGATCGCAGATCAACTGCAACTCTATTTGCCGGCCTATCGAGCGTGTAATAATACTTTTATTATTATTATTATTGGGGCTTGCGGAGACGTTGTTAGAACCGGATGTTCATTCTGTGTGGATTCTCGGACGAATCCGGCACCATGCGAGACAGGTGAGAACGCTCCTCGTTCCTACGCCTCAGTGGTCCGTGAGATCGTTGCTCCTAGTTTGGATGGAACGTCCGATAAAACCATTACGCTTGCCTCACTTAAGGCCTTGAAACCGACACATCGCCGACGCAGAATGCGCCCGCGCCAGGCGGAATATCGTCGAGCTCCCGGCACTACCTGGGTGGACTTGTCGCCATCGAGGACGCGTTCCACTCGCAAGGCAGACCCTCTTGCAGGGCTCACCAGCGCTGCAAAAATGCTAAGCGGCCTTGACCCTCAAGCAGCCAGCGCACTTCGTAACCTTGCAAACCTTCTCGAACCAGTCATCAGGCTGTTATCAGCTTTCGAAGTGAAGAAATCTGTCGGGCCGAAACATAATGCCTCAAGACGCCTCTAAAAATAAAGCCGGTTTGAGCCACTCGGACAACCTCCCGCAGACGGACCATTTATCCAGCCTCGGGTCGGATACAAGGAACCTAAGCCCAGCTCCTCACTACAACAGGGTTACTTGCACGCATTGCCAAAGGAACTTTACAAGAAAAGGAATCAAACGGCACATGACGGCAGCACACTCGAACATTGAACCCCCATTTTTACCCCCCGTCAGCAATCCGGTCGACAACACTGATGGGTACCACCTGCGCGAAAAACTCGCCGAGTACACAAAGACATACAAACGGCTTGACACCATCCCTAAAAGTGCCCGTCCTGCAGTTGCGGTAGCGCTGGCCGACACACTTTCACTCGTACATCAAAACAATGACGCGCATAGCTGGGCCAACCTACTGGTTTTCGCGCATACAGTTCTCAGAGCTCCATCACGAAAACAGAACAAACTTAGTTGGACCACATACCTCAGAGACAGGAATCGAGGAACATAATTCAGGTAGTGGGCCTTCACCTATTATTTTTGGTGGACGCCTCATCGTAATTAAAAAGTTGAGTGGGTCATTTCGTCCAATTGTCATTTCCTCAGTCTTTCGGAGGATTGCGGCAAAAATCACTGTCAAGCTAGGAACTAATATCGTGTGCGAAAAGCTTGGGGCCCACCAGCTTGGTTTCAATACGCCTAATGGCATCGAAGCAGTGGTTCACACAACAAGAGCTTTTATGTCTAGCGCACCCAACAATTTCGTCGCCGCCAAACTCGATTTTAAGAATGCTTTTAACCAGGTCCGTCGCGACCACATACTAAAAACTGTACAAACGGATTGGCCAAAGGCAGCCCCCTTAGTTTACCAAACCTACAGGTCCACTTCAGAGCTCTCATTTGGTGAAAGAACAATTTTCTCGCGCAGCGGCGTGCAGCAGGGCGACCCCCTTGGTCCGCCGCTATTCTGCCTAGCAATCAAAGAACTGGCCAATTCTATCCAGTCCACCTTAAATCTCTGGTACCTAGACGATGGCACCATTGGGGAGAAGCATCTGTGGTACAGGCAGATATCAAGAGAGTTCTTGACTTCGGTCAGAAGAGTGGTCTTGAGCTCAACCCCCAGAAGTGCGAAATTATTTACAAAGGCCAGCCGATCATATCCGCCTTTGAGGCACTTCTTCCGGGGTGCAAACAAGTCGAGGCAGCAGATATAACGCTCTTAGGGTCCACTGTGGGGTCGGCCGCCACTCACCCAGAACTCGCAGGTAAGATAAAGAGCCTTTGCTCTCGCTGAAACCGGCTAAACCTGCTTAGTCCCCATAGCGCATATCACCTATTAAAATCATCTTTAGGTTCATCAAAAATTGTCCACTTCCTCCGTAGCACGAACGTCGGAGCAAACCAGGATCTGCTGTGGGAGTTAGACAATAGCCTTAGGACCAGCCTTAGCGACCTCCTCAATCTAAACTTGGCCGACAACAACTGGGCTCAAGCCACCCTTCCTCTTAGACTCGGAAATTTGGGAATCCGCTCTGCAGCAGATCTGGCAGCCAGCTGTCACGGTGCTTTATTACACGCCTCAGAAGCTACAGTCCAGCACATCAGCCCGGCCATAGCCCTGCAGGCTTTCCAGGATGCCAAAAAAGCTGCTGATACAAGATTCGAGAACCTCGCAGGCCTACTCCCAGAAACAAACAAACACCTGCAGAGGTCCTATGACGATCTCATAGTATCCAAGAAATATCAGCGTTTACTGTCCGATGCACTGTCCACGGCAGACAAAGGCCGACTACAGGCGGTTATCCAAAAAGGGGCTAGCAAATGGCTCCAAGTCATCCCTTCCTCAAACTTTGGCACTTTACTTGATTACGAAAGTTTTCGTCTGTGCATCGGCTTGAGGTTGGGAACAAGACTAACGGAGGAACACCGGTGTCCGTGCGGAGCACAAGTGGACATTTGGGGCACCCACGGGCTATCCTGCAACAGAGGCGAAGGACGTCAAAGCCGTCACAGCGAGATTAAAGAGATTACCGCCCGGGCCTTAAGGTCAGCTCTACTGCCATGCATTCGAGAGCCAACCGGCCTCCTGAGAAGCGACGGAAAGAGGCCTGACGGTCTCACCCTTATCCATTTTGAAAGGGGAAAGGCGCTTATTTGGGATGCTACAGTCACCGACACGCTCGCCCCTCGAACATGGAGGCCAGCGCATCAGCCGCTGGCTCCGCAGCACGCAAGGCTGACCGTCTAAAGACCAACAAATACGCCCAGCTTACCGACGAGTTCATTTTTGTGCCACTAGTATTGGAGACACTAGGGAGACCTGGCCCTGAGGCATGGTCACTTTTACAGAAGATTGGCAAACGAATTGAACTCACGACGGGGGACAAAAGAGCTTTTGACTTTCTACTCCAGCGGCTATCTCTGGCGGTTCAGCGCGGCAATGCGGCAGCAGTTATGGGCACAATGAGGGGCTGCCTCGAGGATAAGCTCGATTAGGTAGCACCCCTCACAAGCCCAAGGGTAGTTAGATATTCATATTCCACTATAACTACAAAATGAAATAAAACCATATGTACCGTCTGTATACTTCTTTCAGCAGTGGCTTTATAAGAGCACGTCCTTCACCACAGCTGGGCACCATGCTGGACACCACCTCCTTCCGCATGGTGGCCGCTCTGAGAATAGGCGCTCCAACATGTGAGCCATACGAGTGTAAGGCGTGTGGAAAAACATTAAATAAGGACGGACTGCACCCTTTGAGCTGCACTAGAAACCCTGGTAGAACTCCCAGGCACGCGGAAATCAACGCGATTCTAAAGAAGGCTCTTCGTAGAGCCGGCATACCAAGCACCCTAGAGCCTAGGTTGGGCCTCGAAGACGACAAAAGACCAGACGGCGTCACCATCCCGCCATGGTCCAAGTGGCTCCGTCATACTTGATGCACAGCGCCATCAGATCAGTGTGGGTTGCTGAACATGCCGAGATCGCAAAGAAACGCAAATATATTTTTCTAGCACTTTCCATGTATATAACAGGTAGTCGAATTTTGTAAGAAACAAACCATACACAGTCTGATATGCAGTACTTTATTTTACTATAGGTCTGTTCGTGCAAGCGAATGGTAGACAACTTAGTAAATTATTCATGCGGCATTGTGCTACTCGAGCCCGGTAACATGGTGTATTTGCGTGCGACTCGCGACCGGAGGAGATACATAGGTGTACGGGTTCGAGCCCCACCGTTGCACACGTTTGTATTTATCGGGTTCGTCTCACGAAGTAATGAGAAAGCGGTCCCGTGGACCGGATGTTGGCTGAGGGCAAGCTCAAGAAAGTTTAGGTGTCAGGATCTGTTACGACGTAGTGGCCTCACTCGTGCGTTTAAGGAGAGTCAAGGCTT
Source organism: Dermanyssus gallinae (assembly GCA_003439945.1). Classification (NCBI taxonomy): domain Eukaryota; kingdom Metazoa; phylum Arthropoda; class Arachnida; order Mesostigmata; family Dermanyssidae; genus Dermanyssus; species Dermanyssus gallinae. The sequence continues at coordinate 182,523 of QVRM01004222.1, forward strand.
CGCGGGACCTTCTGGTACGTGTCTACAAAACGCTCAGAATAACGCGGTTAGAGCCAGAATTTGCCATCCTCGACACGCGGTTATGACTCTGCGATACTCCAGGTTTGAGCTTCTTAACTTGACACGTTAAAACGTGTCAGCTGACGCGTTTTAAGCGGTGCTAGCCTATAAGGTGCAAAACAAGGGAATTCCTTGAACCATTTCCACTCCTGCCCGGTAGTAACGTGAACGAGCTCATGGCACTTTTAGGAACATATAGGATGTTTAAAACTACAAGACGACGGATGGCACCATAAGTTGAAGTAGCTGTGGACGTGCACATATGTCTGCAGAAAACTATAGACAGCCGTAGATAACCTGTCTGACTAAGTTCATGAAGTCTTAAAACTTTTAAAATTTGCTAATATTGTGGTCTACTAAAGCCTATTTGGTAGACACGCGGTAGCTCGCAAGTCTAGTATAAATATAAATATACGCATTTGTAGGCACAGAGAATAACAGCTAATACTCAACAGCTAACAAACGCGCACGAGTAACAAGTAACTAGCGGGATTCCAATTTTAAATTGGACCCGCGGGTAGAAGAGAGACACACAGGAGGAAAGGAAGTCATGTGTACCGACGACGGGTAAAACAGATAACTAGATAGAGAAAATCAGAATACATTCAATTCAATTCAATTCAATTCAATTCAATTCAATTCAATAGCGCCTTTATTAAAAGGGGGTTGATACAGGTTACAACAATGAAGATACACCAAATTGTTCCGGCGATAACTGCTTGGATTGGTACATTCGAGCTATTCGCCAGGCAAATATATTATTAATACGCTCAGTGCGAGCGGTGTCCTTTGGCACAATAGTGTGACCACTACGTAGGCTGTTGGAGTAAATGTCAAAAAATTTGTCGATCATTCCTGCCCTTCGAAGTATGCGGAGGGCAGAGACATTTTGTTTTACAAACAGGGCGGAGATTGGCGGTAGGGCGATCGCATCCCTGTCGAGGTTGCACCGCCATCTTAATCGCCTTAAAAATTTACGTTGGACGCCCTCAAGCTTATTGAGAAAACCTTTTTGGTATGGTTCCCACACCGGGGAGCAGTACATTAGTCTTGAGAGAACTATGGCTTTGTACATCTTAATATATACATCGGGATCCCTGACAATAAAACAACGAAACAACATATTTACAAGTACTGCAGAGGATTTCACCAGCTGGTGCACGTGCTCCTTAAAAGTTAGGTCAGCGGTGACCTGTATACCTAAGTCTCTTGTGACGGGAAGCGTGGGGAGAACGGTCCCATTGATCTCATAGTCAAAATCAGTCGACCCACGCTTCAGAACGACACATTTCTGAGCCGAGAGAATCATTCCGTTCTCGACACACCAGCGGGCGATTCCGTCAACAGCCCTTTGCAGCCGAGCGTGCGAGGTGCTGTCATTCACAGGGCAGTAGAGCTTGAGGTCGTCGGCGTACTCTAGGTACTTCACCCCAGGAGGGACATGCCGGCCGATATCAGAAATAAAAATGGCGTACAGCAGAGGAGACGCGCATCCGCCTTGAGGGACACCCGACGGGGCAGGCCAGGGTCGACTGAGGACGTTGTCAACCTTGACGCGATACGAGCGGCCGGATAGGTAGGCTTTGAACCATCGAACAGTGGAAGCGTGGATTCCGAGCGAGACCAACTTCTTGATGAGAAGATCGTGTTCAACCCTGTCGAATGCACTCTTCTGGTCGAAATATATACAGTGGAAGTTTACGTTGTGATTTATATTCATGGCCCAGTCTTGTGTCATTTCCAGTAGTTGGGTGCACGTCGAGCGATGTGCGACGAAACCATGCTGGGCAGGATCGAGGAGAACGTTACGGGTGAGGTGACGAACCAAGTGCGCAACCGCGAGCTTTTCGAAGACGGTGCACGCGATGGAACATTGAGAGACCGGCCGATAGTTGCAGACATCCATTTTGGAGCCTTTTTTGTGTATAGCCGTCACTATCGATTCGCGGAAGGGGTTGGGTACTTGACCATCATTGTATGAGCGTTCAAATAGCAGTTTCAGAGGCTCGGCGAGAAAAATGGCAAACTTCTTGTAGAATATCGGTGGAATGCCATCGGGAGTGTGGCTGCATTTCCCTTTCAGATGAGAGAGCACCTTGTAAATTTCTTCTTCCGAGAAAACCAGCGGCGAATCTTGGATGGGAGATGTGGAGTGGCTGGGCCCGTCACCATGTGTGTGAGAAGACGTCGGTGATGTGGACGCGTCTTGTGAGTCACGAAACAGAGACGAGAAATGCTGGGCTAACAAACTGGCTTTTTCTTCCGGCTTGGTAGCAGTAACGTTGACAGATTGCAGAGAGGGTAGAGACCCAGTATCCTTCAGCCGCGCGTTCACATAACGGAAGAAAACTCTGCCATCGTTGTGATTCAGGTTCAGTTCGGTTAGCGAGCGTAATCGCCTTGTTGCCTTCATCAGTTTTTGATGAAGAGCAACGCTCGGGGACGAAGAGACGAGATTCTCCAAGAGGGAGACGTAGTCGCGAAGGTTGCGCCATTGAGCGTTGGCATCAAGTCTGGGTGTAAACTCGTTGATCAGGAAATTGCAGCAGTCACAGAATTTCTCATACATCGTGTTCACCCCGTCGCAGTCACGGAAAAAGGCACTCCAGTCTATAGCGTTCAGATGGGCAGCAATGTTGACTTCGTCCATCTTTTTGTAACTAAGACGGATGCAGTCGGATGAGATGTCGGTGTTTTCCAGAGCGATATCAAAGCTAATTGCTTTGTGATCTGAGTCCACCGGAGGGTCGACAGGTGCAAGATTTCCTATGATATCGGGGTCGGTGGAGAAGAGCAGATCTAGCGTAGCACCAGCTTTGTGTGTGGGAAAAGAAATGAGCTGAAGTAGCCCATTGTCGTCACAACAGTCGGCAAAGACACTCTCTTTCGTCGTGGAGTCGTTGGGAACCGGAACAGACCAGTTTATCCGCGGCAGGTTGAAGTCTCCGACAAGAACGATTGGAGCGTCGACAGTACAGTAGAAGTCTATGGCCGCACATGTGTCCCGTATACGGGCGAGACGAGCAGCGGAGTCACCAGCATTGGTAACATAGAAACAGATGACGCGAATTTTGTTGTTATTACTTAGAAGATCGAGTGCCACATGCTCACCAACGAGATCTTGTTTTACACTGACGGCGTTCAGGTGATTGCTGACGAGAATGCAGACGCCCCCGCCGCGTGACGGTCTGTCGAGGCGAAATACCTGGTAACGATTATTAAAGGAGAGTTCAGCATCAGAGATCGAAACGTCAAACCAGGTCTCGCACAGAAGAAGCAGATCAATGTTTTGCGAGGCACAATGCGCAAGAATGGCATCAAGTGCCCCCGGTTTGGCGGCCGATCGAGAGTTTAGAAAGAGTGATTTTATTTTACGGTCCCTAGTAGAGGATGGGTCCGGTCCAGGTTCGGTATCGATTGCGAGACGCGGGTCAGACCCAGGGAGTCAATCGGAAGTGCGACATTCGATGACATCTGTGTCCCTCACCCTGCCATTGAAGACTTTGATTACGGCCCCCTCATTCCATATGTGTTGATCGAACATTTTGTCGGTGTCCGAGTCGGGGACCTCGACATAGAAGGAGCTGTAGTGGTCATACCGGGTTTTCAGTTTCTTTATTACGATGGGATAAATTCCGGATGTAGTCAGATGCTTGTGCAGATCTTCGGCTCTGAGTGCCGGGTCCTGACCAGAAATGAACATGCGCTCAGAGTGAAGACGAACGGAGACTCGAGGTAGGGTCTCCGGTCCGTTGTCTGTGCGGTTACGTACCACCAGGACGCGCTGTTGTTTGCTCGAATTTTCTTTGATTGTGGCTTTGTCACCCGGTCGGTTGCGATAAGCCGAAGTGGCAGGGGATGTGAACTGTATCAGACCCTTCGATCGAGATCGACTGAGAGACCTGCTCGTAGAAAGCGTTCCTCCCCGCTGCCTCATTCTTCCACGTTGTAAGTTGCCGGGACGGGAATACATGTAGAGAAAACATACTATATTGGAAGTGGTCATAATTGGACGGCAGTGAGCGGGAGGAAATGTTGAATTAACACAAATGGCTGTTTAAAAGCGAGGCAAACGAGGATGGTGGAGTGATCAAATAAATAGGGCAATAGTGGAGCAAAAAAGGTGGAGTATAAAAAAGTTGTGGGAAAGAACGCTGTCAAGGCAGGAAGGTGAATTACAATTACAGTAGGCCAGTTACAAGGAAGCTAAGAATAAAACTCAAATGTTAGTACAAAATGCAATTCAAAATACAGACGACTGGCGAAAATAGTGTAGAAAGGGCAAAAACTGGCACGGAGATTACGAGCATTGCAAAAGGATTAGTGGAAGGGTGGGGTTTCTCTTCGCCCTAAGTAGAGGGTAGATATTAACAATTAACAAAATTGGCGACCAATTACAATCGAATCTGTAACGTATCAAATATTTATGCAGATATTTAAAAGTAGAGTACATAGTATTCTAGAGACAAATGGGAAAATCATCTTTTTTTGTTAAGTCAGGTTGTGGAAGCATCGAAATTGCGGGGACTAAAGTGTGTGGCAAGGTTTTTAGATCTTCAAAAGAGAGATGATATGCTAGACAGAACAAAATTGTATCAAATTATGTTGGGAAGGTTTTTGAGAGACGCTGGGTCAAGTTACTAGAAAAAATTACAGGAATAACACAATTTGAATAATAATATTAATAGCAGCCGGACAATCCAGAGAGTTTGTAGTCGCTAAGGGGGTCAGGCAAGAATATCGGCTGTTTTCAAAGTCTTTTTTTTATATATGTAGAGAGAGAATAGCGCGAAGGATTAATAGCACGAGGTAAGAATGACAGATAGGGGGATAAGGGTGTATATCTCATGACACCAGTGCTGCTGTGTGCTGACGATACGGTAGCAATAAGGCGAACTATAAGCGAAGTTCAACAAATGTTGAATGCATGTGGGGAAGCAGCGAAGGAACTGAATATGTTATTTAATAGATAATCCGTTGCACATTTGTATTTATGCGGCCCGTCTCATGAAGCAATTTTACAACAGTCCCGGGGACAAATAAATGATGGCTAAGAGTCAGCCCGATTTTTTTAAAGTGCCTTGGGTGACAGTAACCGCAGGGGATAATTATTCAGAAGAAATTTGCCGTTTGAATTGCGCCAAGAAGTACTTTGAGGGGGAAGGGAGGGTGTCAAACCAAAAGGAAGAACAAAGTAAGCTAAGATTAAAAATGTTACAAATAAACGATTAATTAAACAGATGCAACTGGTGAAAACGGCACTAGGGATCAAAACTAGGTGGGATCGCAGATTTCGCAGCTATGTAGATTGGTTACAATTTTCAGAAATGGGCAGGAGCAAAAGAATTGGAGAAAATGGTAAATTTGAGGGTCAAAAGTCATATACGGGCAAATGGAAATTGCCAATGGGTTCCAAATCTAGTTTGGCAGGTACATACGGAAAGGGCGGGAAATAAGCGTGGTAGAATAGGTATATTATTATTAAAGAGCGAGTGGGCTATTTGCAGATGCCATGGCAGAGATGTTGAATAAAAGGATACTACGACTTGAGTATAGGGAGGAGAACAGCACAGAACGTCGAGCTTGTGGCCTAGGGAATGAGTTAATTAAACACATTGTAAAATAATGTACAACCTTTGGATGGAGCAGAGAGAAACGACATGTCGGACGTCCTAGCTTTAAGACCAAAAGTTGAATAGAACCCGGTCGATATTACAAAGACGTGGTTGTCCCAATAGACGGCAAATACTCAGTAGATATTGCAGATAATAAAAAAAAATAAATAAGATATTGCAGGCGCTGGGAGCAGTCTAATTAGTTGTGAATATGATCTGCTGATCAGGCGTGTTTTTATTGCCATACTTGTCAAAATAGGAGTAGCGTGTCTCAATCAAGTTTCATTTTAAATGCCGTAAAACAACAACCGTAAATAGTGCGGGTTACACGAACCCACTATTATACACTTGGATTCCTCTCCACCCTCAGAATGATTAGTCGAAGCAAACTGTTTGAATATATTTTGCATTTTCTGAAATGTTGTGAGTTCTTAGACGAAAATTCTCGTAGTGGTAGACAATGATCAATCAGATCAAAAGGACGAAAATATTAGTCGGCGTGCGTGAGCTCGTTCTTTCTAACCGAAAAAAAAACGGATTAAAAACTGAGGGTGAACTCGGTATTGCTGTGTGTATAGTTTCAATATGCTACATGACGATTTACACACCAGGAAGACGTGTGCAAAGTTTGTTTTGCACTTCTCGATACTCGAATAAAAAGAGCAGCGCATGCAAATCGTGCCCAAGAACTTCGTTAAGGCGGTCGATAGGGACCCGAGCTTTTCATCTGCTGAACATCATCGCAGGTGGACGAATCATGGACTGTCCAATATGATTCATGACTAGAAGAGTGTAGGCCACTGGTAAACGTCTGCAGGTGGACGTCCCACAAAGGTGCGAGTTCAAAATTCAAGGGAAGACCATACTGATCACACCTTCCAATTCATAAGAAATTGTTCACTGAGAATTTGTTCCTTCTGGTTGGGCCGGATTAGGGCATTCAATGTTAACGTTTCGTGAACGACATCCAACGTAGCTGGCGAAAAATCCGTATTGTCGACATAAGAACAATTTGCAATTACTAAAGTCCTGTGATGCCTCAGCTATATTTGTCGTCCACATTCAACGTATACAAATGTTACTATTACGCTCGTATTCGTTCAAACACGTTCCGAAAAAAAATGCGCCTTTCATAAGGGTAATGTTTATACCAAATCGATTGTGCTTCGATGATTCGTGATATGACTAGCGTAAGCCGTTTTCCTCTGTCCGTACCCCGATGTCGAATTCTTATCATCAACTCCCATGCTGACAAAGAGGGGGGGGGGGGAAGGGCGTTGTTAGCAGCAGCCAGATACGGACCGTTGTCAAAGAAGCCTGCGCGCGGGAAGAAGGGGTAAGAATACGGTGGGGTTAGTGGGTTTGTGAGTGCCACACTGGTTGCCACTTAGCTGTCAACGATGAATCAAGGTGCATCAAACGCGTCAAAGATAAAAGTAAGATACCGATCGTACGCCAATTGCTAACGTTCCGCCCTTTCTTAACCCTATGGGACCCTATGGAAATCGAACATTGGGGGCGCGACGGACGGAAACGGCTTGCACCCCTTACACGCATAAAAATTATCAGACACATCAAAAATCGAATCGCCATCGTGATTGGCGACCAGTGCCTGCGTGGACGTTGGTTGATGTCGCACGCACACACAATCACAACGATAAATAGCAAGCAGCACAGTAGAGCCGAAGGCGCGAAATGAAGACGCACTCTTGAAGAAAAGTGCATAGTAGCGTTCGCCTGGCCGTTAGTGCAAATAATCAGTACGAGTTGCACAGCAGTTTGCAGCTGTTGTTGGACGTGGTGCGGCTGTCAAGCAATGCTGATGATCGTACGTAGTAGATCTGGTTGGTGTGTTATGCGTCGGAGTTTTCGCTCGTCAAAAGGGGTTTTTGCTGCTTGCGACATGCCCCACGCTTCCACGCTTGCTTCCCTGCCCTGCAGCCTCTCTGACAAGCCGCACAGCAGCTCGACACAGCAGCTCGACCAACGCTTGATAAGAGCGCGCGCGCGTCTGTACGCAAATGACGCAAAGCAAACAAGATGTAGAGAAGATGGCGGGAGTGCTGAAAGAGAGAGGGAAGCGTCTAAGAGCGAGAGAGAGTGAGAGAGAGAAAGAACATTATGGCCGTGCCTTGGTGACGACAAATATATACGTATGTATGTATATATATGTATGTATGTATGTATGTATGTATGTATGTATATATATATATGCACAGTGTTTGACCACACCTGAGGGGGTCGTAGAACTCATTTAAATAGGCGTTTTTTTTCAATGGAATAGGAGCTAAAAATGTTGCTTAGCAGTGACGGTGAAATTACAACTTATTGGTTATACCGGTGTGACTGGCCGACACTAATTCAAAAATGTGCGACTTCAAGGAAACTATTTGTTGTCTTACTGGAGACGGAACAAGGTGCTCAAAATAAAATGCAAATCTATCTAAGAGAAGAAATCCAACAATATCAGCAACAACAACATCAGCAACAACATCAGCAACAACAACAAAAAGTTGTATTGAAAACTGTTTGCAAAAATTGAGATCCCGTGATGCTTATTTTTTGTTTTTCAGGTTACCTATATCAAAAATTTGCCATTGCGCTCATAAAACAAACACATTTAGAAAAATGAGCATATCATTGTATTAGTTTGGTAACAAGTCGACGGTGATTCGATTCGTTATACGATTACTACTGTATGTTGTTGCTTTCCGCCCCGTCCCCAATATCTGATTCGCGTAGGGTCTCTTGTAAACAGATGGCGGGGACAATAGCTGCCGACCTACGGTCTGTATCTGTTGGCCACTAACGTTCTTTCCCTCTGATCTTTTTTTAACATGGGTCTCTCGATGCGCGAGGGTCCGACATGGGGAACTACTGTTCCTCACTCCCGCTACCGTTCCCCCTATTTTGTACTCGTTTTTCTTTTTTCGTGTGGTCATTTGCGTAAAAGCCCGCACTGTTATCAGGCGTTTGTTGGCCAAGCAGCTATGCAGCTAAAAATACGCGCGGCCCGTTACGAAGGGCCGATTTCTTAGCAGGAATGCAAGCATGCAAGCAGGACGGGGGGGGGGGCGGGGTTGTCACGAGCACGAAAATGCATTTTGAAACGAAAACTACTGTCTGTCGAGCGCCTACCGCGCACCAGATCTACGTACGCGCTTAACAGTGCTCGCTGCTGTTGTTGACAATTACTACGCTACGCAATAGCGGCTTAGCTATGCAACTGCTGAATTTACTGAATGCTGCTATTATTACTATGGCCACGCGAACGCTAAGAGCAGCTGTTTAAGTGTGCGTTTTTCGTTTCACGTGTCGTTCTGGTCGACCCATCAGTGAGTGGCAACACCAACCTGACCGTGCTGTCCTGGTATTGCCGTCATCAGCGGCAGCATACAGGTATCACTACCCCACTAGCAAAAAAAGCTGCTGCTGCTAAGTGAAGACGCGGGAAAATGCATGCGATTTCAACCGCCACAGACGCCGATGCACTATGTCCATAGCACGACTGTTGCACTAGCATATTATCGTGGATGATGATGTAAGCTCATTTGTATTATATTATATATAATATATATATATATATATATATTATATTATATATGTATTATATTGTACTTATATGTATATATGTATATATGTAATATATGTAATATTTATATCTGTATATATGTATATATATATATATACCTACATACATCTATACCTATATAATATTATGTATATAATTTATTATATATACGACGAGGACGACCAGTACGACCGTATACGATAAACTGCATGGTTTTCATGGCGATTGCGTGTTTGCCCAGGGGATACCTCTTGCCTGTGTTTAAAACAAACGTTGATTGAAGTATTTAGGTACAATTTTAGTCGTTTCGGAACTTCATAAGTGAAATGCCAAAGACAACGTTACATTTGTGTACCAATGAAACAGACACACTATAGTTTTATGTGCACTAACACTAGTAATCAACGTATATAAATGACATATTGCAAAGTACTGCAGTAGCTACAGGCTAGAAGCAAGCCCTCGGCATCTAAGCAACCAAAAAAAAAAATAATAATAATAATAATAATAATAATAATAATAATAATAATAATAATAATAACTGTGGACATTGTTTAACATGTAATAAATAACAATGATAGTACCCATGTATTTATATATATTAGTAGCCAAGCTATAATCTTGAAAGAAGTCAATCAATTATAAATGTGTTTGCTTTAAGTCTCCTGCGTATCACTTCTGGCACATAGCTGTGAAGTTCGTGGCCGTAGAGCTAGCAAACAGTTAGCAATGAGAAGATTTCGAAAGCTTTGCAAAATGATGTGTGGCGTCACGGGGTGACATCAGGAAAATTGTGATTTTTGTGTTCCGATTCCCACGGTAACTGCTTTGATAATCTGTGTAAAGAAATGTAGAGGGGACAGTTCGTGTCAATTCAGTTAGTGTTCTCAGTTCTTCTTTCTGCAGCAAGCTGTACCTTCAATAACATCAGCAACTATAAGAGAGGTAAAACGGCTAATTGTCATAAGGTAAGTCGCTCAAGTAAGTGTGCGCTTACGCAGGTTTTTCATTAAATAGAACAAATAATAACAAATATCCTATTAGAGCCGTGCTACGCTTACCGATTAGTAGAAGCTTCTATTGTTCTTGTACACCACAGATCTGTTTTTGCTAGATAGTGTCCATGTTTCTTGATAAAGTGCAGAGTGGGAGGCATAAAAAGCATGTACGTTTTCTATACAGAGACACTGTATTCCAAACGTTGAGAAGGAGAAATGTTTTGACTTTAGGGAGCGAAACATCGAATAGCATGTCGGAAAACTGTATGAACGATGATCAAATTACATATATGTCATGCTGATTATTTACACAAATTAGATGCTTTACTTAAAGTTCGCCTTCAATGATCTTGAAAATGCTGTAAGCAACTAACGTTTGTATACTCTATCTAAATGTGTAAGTATAGAGTTTATAACAGTGAAAAGTTGAAAACAATTGTAATTGACGTTGTGATGTTTTTCCTATATATACTGAACTCAGGGGTTACGTCAACGTCGCAGTTGCGTCAACAAAACACAATTAACTAGGAAACAAACGCATATAAGTTCGCTTGCACTAGTATTCAAAGTATATCTTGCAGCTGCTTGCATAGAATCGGCGTTAGCAAGTACATCAAATACCGTTGCGTGTCAGCCGTGTTCGTTTCGATAGATCATAATTGTTGCAATGCCCGACCTGACCGAGGATAATGTCGTTTCGGTTTGGCCTGGCAGCACTGCTTAAGCTTATATCTTCGTCTCATGACCGTAGACATTCTGCGTACCGTCTCACCGACTCATCCCTGTACGCACTTATTCCGGATGGTCTTAGCATGTGGGAATGTAATATTTGAGTTCTTGTTATCGCTGCCAGTCGGAACCGGGCCCGTCAAACTGAGAGGTGGCCCAGCAGGACTGCATAGTGAAGATTGGCCGACGCGGGTTTCAATTTTGCTGCGATCTGATTTGTTCTTCAGCGTTTGTCTATTGGATTCCGTTAGGCATAGTTCAACTACCACGTCACTGCGCTGGAACGCAAAGCCCTTGAACAAGCCACCGTGAAAATGCTATGGTTTGGACCCTTGAAGTGATGGCCACCGCAGCCTTTCAGAGGGAATCGCCGCAGCCTTCGCATAAGTGTTGACGCTCAGTAGTTTTAACTGCAGGTTTGAGGTCATTTTTTATCTCTGATATATATATATATATATATAGATGCATATATACAGAGATGCAAACCACCAAATCAAAATATACTATATTATAGAAAATATTTAAAGACAGAATTCTATATAGCATAGTGTACATATATATTATATGTACATATATATATATATATATATATATATATATATAAATATAAAGTAATGTTTGAACATGAATGATGCGTGTTCCTTGCAGTTCCAATGCTATAACTATACCAACTCAACAATAAGATTGTGGATTGGCATATTGACAAATTGCAACGGACAATATGCACAATTTCTCTAAAATCCAATTTTGTTTACTGTAAAAGCTCGCAGTAAACGTATATGTACGTAATATTGGCGTTTTATACTGCACTTTCGATTTGAGTAGTTCTCTAGTATACTAGAGTGGAAGCTGTCTACTGTTTATACCCTTCCACTTAACGTAGTAGTGGCTATACGTAATCTACAATGCACCTTTATCAGTTCTTGTGTCGGTTCTTGCATTTTGACTCGTTGACTACTTAATTGCTCCACTTTCCAAACTACTTCGTAATTTTGTCTAAATATATTATCCCGAGTGTGCGGGCAGTTCAACATGATGTGCTCCGTGTAGCCAGTTGGGGTTAAAATGGTCGCACACGCCTTGTTTATTCGAAATGTAGTTTTAGTAGAAAAATAATGACAGGAATACAGCTTTTCTCCGACAGGGTTCCAGAAATGTGACCAATTTGTCACAAAACGGTTTTACCGTTGTCAAGCTGAAGCATCAATCATTTCTTACCCTCTATAATTAGTCCAAGTCGCATGCAAGCACGACTTGCATTGGATTTAAGTAATTATTCGAAAGGGACAGATGCCAAGGGGTCTCAAGTTAACTTTACAGTGATACGCTAATAGGGTACGTTCATCATAGTAGTCAATTATCTTGCTGCAGTAGTTTATTCATGGCCATTATAAATACTTTATTACCCCTATGGACCTACTTTAAAACGATTGCCACACATCAAGGAATCCACTTTGTTCTGTACAAGATAAGGCCATATAATTTATTTTCCTCTGTCACGGCCTTGCCGGTTCGTTTTCTATTTCCCGCCAAAAGCGGGCGCTCATGATTTGTGCCACGGTCCTATACATTGTGCCTGTCACAGCTGTCGGCTGGCAATTTGTCATATCCGCTTTGTCAGCTCATAACGTCGAAATAAGGGCAGACCGCTTGTTTGGCAAATCTTGGAGTATCGAAGAAAGCTTGACAGAGTTATATTAAAGTTAAGAGACAATTTATGGTCAATAAGAAGGCAAAGTTATTACAGGCCGATAAAAAATTGGACGTCACTTTTGTGCTGTGGTGGATTGCGATGGTTGCAATGTCTGCACAAGGTTCATCGTACACGGCTATCATTACATGGTGTGCTTAAATATTGACTTCCATGGGAGGGTCGTGTGTGTTCCTGTCGGTATTGCTTGCAACAATAGGTTAACTAATAGCATGCAATTGATCGTCCAACACTCACAAAGCGCTCAGTTGAGTAAAGTAAATAATGAAATATTTTGATTAAATTTTTTTCTTGCATTTGACTAGGCAGAGAGTCAATGTGTTCAACATTTGCTCCCGCTATTTTGATCCGTTTACCCTGTTTAAGTGTGACAATCATAATAAAAACTACAACCTGCAACAACTGAACCAGGTAGTGCTGCCAGGGTTTCAACTCTACTCAGCCTCTTAACCTGACAGACGAACGTGTTAGATTTACAACGTTATTACAACGGGTGTAAATTACTTTAAATAATTGTAACTGTATTAATTTTATTCTTTGTTTTCCTGAGTAGAAATTATCACCAAAATACCAATCAACTGTCTGCAAAGGCCACGATGCCGCCCAGCGGGGTTACGACTGCTCCGCCGCCCACCTAGGATACATCCAGATTACGACTCAGCCGACGTGAGCACGCGTGCTACTGATCAAACCGATGGCCCAAAGGTGGTCGCAGCAAGCTCCCGCGATGCGATGGCGATGGATGTTTTAGACGAACCGAGCCCATCCTCAATAACACCCCAGCGCCTGGTCTAAGTAGTGGAAACATCACGGCAAAAGGACGCATCATAGCCTCCAAGCGTAAGATGCTGTCTTCATTCTCTACGGACGCTGATGATGAACAGGTTGTTGAGACAAATGACGACGAGTTCACTGGGCTGGTAACCTGCAGGGAAAACTGATTGCGTTCTGCGAACAGAGGAGGTTAGCTAAGCTACATGAGATATATAATGTGGTGAACCAGGGAAGTTCAAGGTGATCATCCGGTCAGAAATATGCGAAGACAAAGCGTTAACAAAGTTCTCTGAAGGTTTGCTGTTTTCGACGCATAAACGCATACATGAATGCAGAATATCCGGTGACAGGATGTCCATTATCATGTGGCTTTCGCAAATTGAATTTGTATGCCGGATGCTTTCAATATCAGCTGTAGGGATCCCAACGGTGGTCGCACACAGCCCATCTCTGTCGATCTTTAAAGCCAGGATACACGGAATCCCAATATCAATTATGGAAGACGAGATACTGCGCGAGCTGTGACCATTTGGAGTCAAATACGTGACGAGATTATCTCACATGCAAAACGGAGCGAGAATAATAGTTAGCCAGGTGATTCTTTTCTTCACTCGCCAATCTTCCCATACGTATTCCCTAGATACCGAGCTCACTAAATAGTTCTCGAATTCGACCAACCCAAGTTATGTCACAAGCGTATTAGGCCTGAACACTTTGCCGACAGATGTACCATGCTCCAGGAATGCAAGAAGTGCGGTAATCCCGGACATCTAGCTGCAAGCTGCAACAACTCAGCAAGATGTGTGAACTGTCGTGGTGCTCGCGCGGCAGATTCATCTGCCTGTCCTCCGCTTGACTTACCTTTGAAAAAGAAATCGTACTCGAGGGCCCGCACACTGCAACAGAGCTGCACCCTACGACCGAGATCACCGACATGTCCCACATATCAGCCCTGTCTGTAGACAACACATTTAAGGCTTCAAAACAACCTTCGCACGCTAGCGTCGTCCGCTGGATCTCTTACACGATGACCCTACGCCACTGCTGCTACTCCCAGCTCCCATATCAATCCCCACCAGAAAAGGCAGGGCGGTTCTTCCGGAGGTTCTTCCGTTATAAGCCCGGCTTCAAAAGCACCTCCCTCGGACTGTCTCAGACTCTTTCAGGCTTAAGTCTAGATTTATCGGCCAAACTCAAGGCCCTATTAGAGCTTTTAAAGTCGCTGTTACAGCTGCTACCGTTAGTGGACAATCTACGGCGAATCGTAAAATCATGAATGATCATGATTGCACAGCTCACGGTGATGATTGCTCGCGAAGTAACGTCACAGACCGGAAGCTGGCTATGCAGCCCACCTTGCGGAGACCAGCAAGATCATAAAATACTCATCAATCGGGTATTTTGGCAAAGTTCAAATTACGCTCTTTTCTGTAGGCGCGATATTGCTCTACGACCAGCGCGTTGAAATCGTATTTGTCCAGAATAAGATATTCCACAAGGCTTAGCTCTTCGTATAGTTCCAGCGCCAAAGTTGTCGATGCCTACGAGCCATCCGAGCACATACTTCACAAAATTTGCTTTTACTGTGTCTATTTCTTTTATTTCGTCTAAGATTAAGTTTGGTGCAATAGCAGTAAGTTCTAATTGTAGCTTTTTTATTTTGAGAAGGTTCATTCCAGTCTTAGTGTCAATCTGTGTAAGATCTCTGAGTAGCGTCATGGCCGATGTTGTTTTTGCACGCCTGTTTTCTCTGTAAAAGATAGGCAGGCCAAAGTTACATGAGATAGCTAATTTGACTTACTAATTCTACATCTTGATTATTGATCCTATTGTTAGTGTAAATACTGGCGTATCGACCTCCTTGGCAAAATTGTAGAATTTTGTCTTAGATACGTGCATTGTCAACTAATACGTACTGTGCGCACTATTAGCTCATTTAATTAATTCAAAAGGTAGGCGTGGTCTCAACTTGACCGTTATGAAAAGATCGTCAATGCTTGGGGATGTGCCCATGTTCCAAGCATGCACTGAGCAGCACTGTTAACTTTGAGACCACATGGTCGTAGTAAACATCATCAGGCTGACGATTTCCTGTTATTTTTTGCTTTGAACCTCCCCTTCTGTAAAGTCTTCCCAGTCAGGCTCTATGTGAGGTGCGTGTCTCTTGTCAGACAGTCGCACTTCGTGGCTCAGTAGAGTTGTGTATTGTGCCCACTTTTTGGTTTACAAAATGGCAGTAACCCCCTATCCAACCGCAGGTAGATATGCGCGATCATAGAGAACAATAAAGCTGAGTAGAGGAGAACGGCAGAAACGACTCTCCCACGGCTTCGAAGTAATGCCAAAGTAGTACCGAGCTGGGGGGGGGGAGGAATCCGGGTTTAGTGGGTATATGAGTCCTACACTAGTCACGCAGGCTGCTATCGCGCATGTGCATCATTCATTCCCGAAACCTCCCAGATCAAAAAAGACGCTCTGCTTGGTTGTCCTCCACCGGGGCCTTTGCCACTTGTACACCCGAGTAAGTACAAACGATTTGGGTTACACAATCTTGAATATCCGACCTGTTTATATGTGAGTTTAATATGACTCATAAATAGTATTCGTTGCCGTGGTCTCTCAGGTACGTTTTCGTCTTTGACAACCTGCAGATGTGTCATGTTGTTTGTGTGAATTGGCTAATAACGGGTGTCTCAAATGTCGCAAAGTTGTTCACCGGAACTTGTTCGAAACTACTCTTATACCGTGCCCCAACATTTCCCCAAACCCATTCATCAACGATACTGAAGGGGTGCAACAAAAATGTATTGACAAAAGGTTAATGGTCAAACGTCGATATCTGTATCCATACTTTGTGTGTACCTCATAATTGCGGCGTTTCATTATCATATTTTTTTGGTTATCATCATGTTTTTAAGTTTGAAGAACTGAAACATTTATTTATCAATCGATATATCAATGTTGTCTAAGTGAACGTGTTTACCTAATGGACGATATAACATACTCGATTGTACAGATATTGATAAAATGTTCCTATTGGCCAAAGTTAAATACTTGCTGCCGACATGACGATTATATATATATATATATATATATATATATATTCTACAACATTGTAACTCATAATTGGGTGTAAACAATTGTCCCTCAGTAAACGTGACGACAAACTACATCAGCACTAGTTCCAAGCCTGGTGTCGACTACCTGGACGACAAAGTGTCAAGCGCCGCCGTGGCGTTACTACGTTGTATATCCAATGAAAGCCTTTGCAAGAAAAAATCACCAGCGCGTAGGTCCCCCGTGACCAATCTGAGACACTTGCATACCTTCGTAATAACTCCCTCAGTCAATTTACCTGGGCCCCCTAAGGTCTTAAAGGCAAGAGATCGAAAATCCACAGAGTCTCCGATAGATGCATACTTGCGACACTTATTTCTCTCCGCCTGCGAAACAACATAACCAGTTTAGGCATCGCTGTATATATATATATATATATACCAATTCAGTGAATACAACTCGATTATTTAGTTGAATACAGTAGGAGATCACAACACACTTTAGATCTCAAAGTCACGGATATCGGACGTGGAACGGTCTATTTAAATCTGCTGCCTCGGATAAAGAACGTGCGTGCTTGTTTTAGCAGCTAAATACAGATGCGGTTTGCGTTGGTTAGACAAACACGCAGCGTTAATGGATGCTACACATTTTCAGACTTGCCTTGGGTTTGTTTAGGCAAAAAAATTACCAGGAGCATGATCGCGCTCTATGCGGAGTAAAATTCTTACAACCAAATTCGCATAGCCTAGCATGCAAATCCCGGGAGGTTCCTACGGTAAAAACAATTGAATCAACTTATAGCCAGAGGCTTTTGACAGGCGGGCCTTTAAACGAAGCTAGAGCAAACCTACCTTATTTAGAATTTGGGCTTTATGATTTAATTCAAGTTCGTTATGTTAGCACTTTGGAGTGGACAATTGTCTCCGTGCGAACGTGTGATTACGGGTTCTCTAACCCAGGGTTAGCCCAGTTCAGCAATGTGCCCCGAACAGACGCTGCATTTTCTCGTTGAATGTCAAGCGACAGCCTCTGACGCAAGAATCCGGATGCTCTCGAGTCTCCTGTTGAAAGATTAAGGCTTCTGCCTACGCGTTGAATCAGTTTGAGTGTAAGGGGGCCTGCAGATCGAAGTGCGGGACTAAAGGTGTCATTTAGAGCGGAGTGACGTGCTCGTCGGCCTGCACTTAACGCGCATGATAGGCCATGATGGGCCAACGCGTCCGCAAAATCACCACAACGACATCGGTGGGGCACGACTAGGTCAACACCAAGCCGCAGCCCTGCGCTTATGCGCGTGGTCTCGTCGTCCAACAGAGCTCCAATTCGCGGACATGGTAAGGCGTGTAGCCAAGCCCCAGCCCCTGGACTACTTACAGCTCGAAGCCTGGCTTTATCGGCAGCAGACGGTGCTCTATTAATCAAGTCTGCTAGTCGCTTTTCTTGTAGCGGGTTTGCTTAATTGCCCTGGTTAGCCATATCGTCGGGAGGAGAATCAAATAACAACGACAATTCGTCGGTCAGTCTTTGAAGTTCACCGTTATAGGCGTCCCACCCATCACTGTCCAATAATCCTTCAACCCTGTCCGCGGCCTGGGTCAATGACGACACGATTGCAGGTCCTGCCGTCATGACCGCGTCCGGCACACCTAGGCCTACCTTATTTTATAATACAGAGAATGGCCTGATATCATTCCCTTCTATAGTAAAAAAAATGAATATAGATAAAACGATAAATATATACATTGTTTGGTTTTTATGCTGCTACTTCAAATGGGTCCTTTCTATATTGTCTGCACAAATGTATAATTCAGTTTTCAAAGTTCCTTTTTTTTATCTTGTCAATGGTGAATCTCCAAAGTTTAGATAACAAAAGACTGGCTGACTGACTGAAGACATTTTTTTTAAATCCTAAGAGAAATGCTTATTCTTTAAGCTCTCTCTCTCTCTCTCTCTCTCTATATATATATATATATATATATATATATATATATATATATATATACATATACATTTATAAACAGTGTATCGGGCATTTTTGCTCGAGGCAGATGACAACCTTGGCCTAAAGCAGAAACGACATCTTGGCAAGCCTAGTATCAGAAGTGACGGTGTTCAGGCTCGGTCGTATCGCGCCGTGTAATACTTGCCGAAGTAATGGTTCATCGCCAGCAGATTCGACTTTTTTCCTCATCATTTCCTTCTGTCGTCAAAGCGAAGATGTCGTGCCAGCACTCACACATTGAGATCTACATACAGTGTCGAAGGCGCAATCGTAGTGGTTCTACTATTGCACTCTTCTACCACTACACCTCAGCGCTGCGCACCACAGTGTCTTGTCGCCATTCAGGACGTCGTCTTTATCCAAGAATGAAGTTGACATATATATATATATATATAATCGGCCAGAAAGACGAATAATGGGGGCACAAATGTGTCAATCAAAAAGATGGTGCATTACCGTTCTTTTCTATTAAAAAAAAAAATATATATATATATATATATATATATAGGGAAAGGGAGGGATAGACAGTAAAACGAAATGAAAAAAAACGAGCGAGAGTTTGCCTCGAAAAGTTGGCCAACATCATCATCATCATCATCGCCACTGTAGCCACTGACCAACTGGGGATCACAGCGGGTGGTTTCTTATCAATACCAGCGATATAAAAAGCTCAGCAGACAAGTGCGTCTTTTTTTGGTCAACGTCGTCATTTCTGCAGCTCCCGCTACCGCAGCGGCGTTAGGGCACCTGGCAGAAGACAAGCGAGCAACGAAGCAAAAATCGTCTCAACGTGGGAGCATCATTTCGTTGTAAAAGGCGTCTTGTGTTCGATTTTGCGGGCCCGTACAGGTCTGTGGGTCCATCTCCCGCCCTTCCCCACCCGTGCGCGAGCGGGGCTATGCTTGCATATATATATATATATATATATATATATATATATATATATATATATAAATATATATATATGTATATAAATATATATATATATATATATATATATGTATATAATATATATATATATATATATATATGAATATAAATATATATATATATATATATATCCCCAAGCGTGTATGTGTATCTGTGGTGTGTTTTCTACACCACGTTTTCCTTCGAGTTCTTGAATTCGCGCGTTTCGAGTTCGCAGACTACAGACGGGAAACAAAACTGAACTAATTGGATGGATAAATGCACGCTATGCATTGATACTATCATTTGTAGTCGTAGTAGTAGTACGTCACATTTCGTCATAGTCAGAATAAATGTAAAAACGATGAAGAGTAGCAGTGGGCGTATAGGTAAAAAAGGGAAAATATTGTCGTAAAAATGATAGCAGCAGTAGTAATAGTGGTGGTAGTGATGGTGGTGGTTGTGGAGGTGTTGATCATATCGGTATCTCTCGCTGATCGTTTTTGCTGTCGATTGTAGGAGCTCGTCGAGGATCATTGTCGGCGTCATTGTGATCATCATTTTCTCAACGCGTTCCTCATTACACATCACAGAGTCTCCTCTGCACAGCTATGGTCACGCCGTCGTGGTCACACCATCCTGCTCATGATCGTTACCCCAGCTAGCCATTGCCCGAGCCCCTTACAGCACCCCCCACCATGGCCAACACCTTCACCAGCCCCAGTCCATGGTCAACTTCCTTTTTTCGTAATTTCGTCCGATCGTACTTATTCGTCGCGTTGACTTAACGCTACTCTCAACGTAGTCACTGCGTGAGGAGAGACACGATTTTGCTATGTGTCGCTCGAGAACACAACGAGCGAATGTCGCGCACATCGTGAGCGTTGGCACGTTTATTTTTTTTACTATATTTTTACTACGTTTTATTGGTGATAGATACTATCAAAATGTGGCGGCGTAATGGTGATTTGCTGCTGCTATTGCTGCTGCTGCGTAGTAGTAGTAGTAGATCCCAATCCGCCCGCATATAAATGTTTACTCTATCACGAACTGTTTGGTTGCGGTCATTGGTCAGTGGGTCTTTTCGAGATCTACCCGCGGAAACGGCGGCCTGTCACGCCGTATGTTCCTGACACCGTTTCCGCTGCCTCTGCAGATGCGTGCGTGTAGTGCCCAGAAACGGTTGTACGGAACCGAAAAGCTACAAGCCTCTTCCAGATAGATCTGGTCAGAAAGATGGGTTTTTTTAGAGGGGGAATAAAAAGAAAAGTAATTAGTTAGAGCAGGTTCGAGACTAGGGTTGGTGTCCGTCAAGTGTGTTGCGTTTTCAGCGCTCCGCTGCTTGCCAGTTTGACCTTGATTCGTGTATAATGATCAATTCACGCTCAAACAAGGCCTTGAAACTTGAATTCCTGCTTAAGGTCCCATTGCAATAATAATTATTATTATTATTACAATTGTGAGGCATGATTGTCTAAATCAGATTTATCATACTCGGTTTGCTTCCTGGCAATTCATGGCGCCTATGATAGAAGCCACGCTCCCTCTACAAACGGCCGAAGACATCATCTATCTCAAAAACATGGCCTGGCGTCGATCGCTCGTAAAGTCTTCTATACGTTTTCCGATTTCTTTCAGGATTTCCGCTTTACCTGTGTCGATGGGGCCGAGTGTGTCCTGTGTAATGTGTACAACGTGGTAGCTCCTTGATAACTCGAGATACTTCCTTCGTTTTTCAGAATCCGCGCGCCTTTCAACCTATCTAGAATTAACTGCGCTGTGGCGTAGATACGAAAAGGCCACCGTGCATGAAGCGGTTACATCCCATATAAGGCTTTTTGTGTGACCTTAGCGGAATGGTGACGCCGTCAGGTCACAGCTCACTGCTGCCATTGAGTTTATCCTTAGGGCCGACACCATGTGGAAGGAATTTGAATCCAGCATAATGACAAGCTGACGGGAGGGCAGCGCTTGGAGCCAGCCCCCGCTAAAAGGATATTGAGCCGCTAGAAAGACGGCACGCTCTCCCGTTGATGTTAGGCTATTCATTATTTCTCGAGCGGACTTCTTAGTTTTGTAAGTGTCAAGAAGATGTTGGCTCACGCGCTCTTTCAGAGGGCCGAGATCGAGTGAGTTAACTCCTGACAGCGATATCTGCCACCATAGTTGCCTTTTCTAGTTCAATTCTTGCATCCTTATCAAAGACTGGTTCCGTAGTGGGTACCGACAAGCATCGGTGTCGCTTGGCTGCTTCAAGAAGCATAGTGCGGCTTGCTGAGATAGGTGCGACATATAGCGACGTCGTTGTGCGACAGAGCCTAATATAGCTCGCCATACACTTAACTTCCTTACATCTGGCACTAACGAATACATGAAGCTTGTTAATACATACGCATATATGCATGTAGGGTGTTATCATGCAATTATCTTCAGTAGATTGTTTCTATATATATATATATATATATATGTATATATATATATATATATATATATATATATATATATATATATATATATATATATATATATATATATATATATATATATATATATATATATATATATATATAGGTTGTCCGCATAAACTCAAAAAACTCGGGGGTATGGTCAAGCTCGGTGAGAAAATAATTTTTGTACATGGAAAGGTTAAGCGGAAATGTTTCGTATAGAAGTGAGATTATAAATTTGTTCTAAGCTGTTATTTTAGGTAGACTGTTTGACATAAGTTTATAAAATGCACGATTGTGAGTGAACGCACTACTCAATTTAAAGCAAATATCGGCGTTTTCCGGAGAAAAAAAATATAAATAATTTGAATTATGATCGGTCTTTGCTAGAGCAGGAACTCTATATACGATAATACCATTTTGCAAATTCCCCTTAATATCACAATAGTTCCTGCTTTAGCTAAGACCAAAAATAATTCGGATAATGTGGACATTTTTGCCGGCATGCCCGGCTTTTGTAATTAAATAATGCATTCTCTCACAACCGTGCATTTTATAAACTTATGTCGGACAGCCTACCTAAAATAACAGCTTAGAAAAATGCATTAAAACATCTCACACCTTTACGAAATATGTTTGCTCCCCCTTTCCATTAACAGTAATTATTTTCTCACACCCTAGACATTTAGACGAGATTATCCGGACAATTCTTAAGCAGTTGTATTTGTTTCTCAGTTAACAATTTTGTTGACTTCGTGATGTTCTGTCATCTTCATTAGGGTGATATTGGAGATTTATTACAAAATACGTTTATGAGCTCACGTACACATCCAAGTGTAATTACGTATTATTTATCTCACCCTCAGAATCATTTCAACATTAGCTCGAACCGGTCGCCACCATCGCCGTGAGACGATGAGACGCAGAGTGCATTAGCTAAGAGTATGCTTATCACGAGCTTATTAATACAAATATTATTGTAATTACTTGGTGGCTACATGTATGAACACTACAAGGAATGTGCAACATCAGCTTCTGGGCGTTGTAGTAGCGATTTGAATACGCTTATTACGCTCCAGTAGCTTTCGTTCGAAACCACAGTCGCATCGCGTGGGTGTGCGTGCGGAATGTTGCTGTAGGTGGAGTCAATGTGTCGGCTGGCGCGAAGCATTTGGTTGGAGCAAACCGTTCGCCGCCTGTCCCAGATGACATGGAACTGTTCAACACTGCGCTGCGGCCGAGAACGGTAGCAGACCCTGTTTAGGTTTATTTGCTGCTCCTGTGCCGACGGGGCGGACGCATTTCGAATGCATAGCTTGATATAACCGCGTTTGGTGAATTCCTAATAAGACATATATATATATATATATATATATATATATATATATATATATCGGTGGCGGGGCGATCTCAGCAGGCCACGCTGGTAATCTAGCCGAGGCGAAGAAGCTCGCAAAATACGCCTCAATAGGTTACCCACATGAGTTTCAACCGCTAGCGTTCGAGACCTTGGGCGGTCCAGGCAACCTCACTCGCAAACTCCTTCACAGAGTCGGTGAGCAGCTGAACCTCGCAACCGGAGACAAGAGATCTGCGGCTTTCTTGAGACAGCGCCTTGACCTCGACGCACGCTGCTGAAGTGGTCCCAACCCACTCTATACGAGTAATATCCTAGTGCACACGTTTGCGGGAGACAATTGTAGCTCCATTTGCATTCTTAATAAATCAATATATATATATATATATATATATACAGGGTGTCACAAGCCAGGGTGGCCCAGACTTGAGGAAGTCGTTGACGCTTTGACGCGTTAAAAGAGATATGTTTTATTAAAATAAACAGAAATGTCTTGATTAGGAATGGCAGTGGCGTTGATCAAATTTGTTATACCTATCTGGCTGGACGGTTGTACGAGAACAAGTTGTTTGATGGAAAAAAGTAAGCATATCCGAGTGTTTGTGCTACTCCGCCTAAAATACATTTTTACCTAGGCTAGCGAAATAATAGTTGTATTGAGAACGGTTTAAATGTTTTTTTTTTATTTTATACGATCAATAGATGAAAAGAAATGTTGGTAATCCTGCTCGTCTTGCCGTGAAGACTTTCACGGTGACGTCTGTGATCTTGAAGTCATACGGTAAATTTGTATGACACTTGATGTATTCTTTTTTTCTGAAGAGTATATGATATATATATATATATATATATATATATATATATATATACATGGTTGCATAGATGTATGGTTCATGGCTATTGTCACCTGGGCTAATCGAATACGAGCTTCTACGAGGATCACACACAGAATGCGTTTCTCCACTGTGTGCTCTAAGGAGTGCACAAAGTATATCAAGCGCCTGCATGGCCCTTACGAAAAGATTGTTGCACTGCCTCTCTCGAATGACATGCCGACATATCAACTGATGACAACAGTATGCGTATTAATGATATGTTCATACTCACTGTGAGTGACATAAATGTGATGATGATACATACAGAAAAAACATGTCGCCTACGGCAAAGAAGCAAAATTTCAACAAGAATTGCAAATGTCGTCACTTTGCTGGTGGTGCTTCAGCTTTATTTGCTAAGGCAACATTACAAGCGTGCGATGTTCGCTATGGTGCGTTCGTATGTTGCCTCGCTTTTACTGAAACAGCCGCAATAAACGAGTGTTTCACCTGTGCGCATATTTATCGAAACGCTATCAGGGCGCTCATGTTCACATCGCTGCGTCTTTGCATGTCTTTTTGTTTGCTGTGAAAAATGAATTGCATATATCTGTACAAAGTATACGTATGTATGTACATGTGTGTGGCCATAGTTGATCTGCTACGTTGTGGCTCACAATCACAGCAGCATTCCAAGGTCGCCATTATATAGTGTTTATTTTGCAACAACTTTGCATTTCATGATAGTACATAATTATAATATAGTCCCTAAAATATATCGTCATTATATACAATTCAAACACAGCAGCAGAAGCAGTCCCACCGGACGAAGACGTGCCTTTTGTCGAATATACCACGCCATGCACAATGTACCTTGTGTACACGGGCCGACTAGTGCATGCCAAATCATACCAAAGCCCCCTGGCGAGGTACACATCTAACTGTGTCACTTCTGTCGAGGTCCCGGTCACTTTTCCCTGTTTCTCCAACCAAAAATTGCTGAAGTGGCGTTTTAATAGGTGACTTAAGTCTGACTCTGATTATTTTCTCTGCCGGTCCACAATCTGCTAGCAGGTACGCGAAGCGGTTTCACGAAGGTCACAGGCCACTTTAACGTGTCATTAAGGCTGCTCGTTCGAGTGCGGTGCGAGTCTGTTTTGCTTCTGAGATAAGTTCTGCAAAGCTTCTTACCAAATATATGGACCCATGGTCCTTAAGAAGTGCCTCCACAAAGACTTGACATGTCAAAGGACTTGCCAGTCTTGGGTTATAGTAGAGCAGTTATTGCTCACCATTGAAACGGGTACAGCGCTGACAGAAGTGCTTCACATCATCAGCCTCTTGAATTGCACATACGGCATAAGGGGGAGGGTGTATATATATCACCGGATGACAGATTTAGTCAAGTGTCGACTCTGGGTACTGACTGTCTGGACTGAACACCAAGAGCACCTAAGGTTTCGAACGCAACAGGGCAGAATTTACACTAGCAATTTGCCTTCGCTTAAAGGGCGCAAGTGTCATCCTGTCTGGACATTTGCCGTGCTTCGGCAGGCTCGCTGGTTCTAAGATGCCCGAGAGCGGCTGAGTGACCTATGTGCTCATATGATGATACATGATAGGCCGTAATGTTTCAGCTTGTCGGCGGGGTGACCACATTGTCACCGATGAAGGCTGATTAATTAGACTTGCTTGTAATCGTTGGCCTACCAGACACCTAAGTTCTTTGCGGACACGGCGTTTAGACGAAGGTAGGTGAGTCTTGAGGCCTAGAAAGAGCGCCTGAGCAAGTAAAGTTCTCGACGGGCTTCCAGAAGAGGTAGGCAAGCGGCAGAAAGTGTCAGCTTTGATCGGCAGCGCCTGATTCATGCTGCGAATCTACCAAATCGCCGATACGCAGACAAAACAGAAAAGGCGCTAAGGGTTTCCTTGCTGCAGTCCGGTGGCGAATGATAGAACTTGGTCAGGCAGAATCAGGTGGACAGATGCCTAAGATAACCATATAGCTTACCCAACGTGGTGTAATAGGTGAGGGGTGTGAGATGCGATGAACTTTATCAGGTGATCCCGTTCTGTACCATTAGAAGTGTCTTTAAAATCGAACTTCACAGAACCCCTAGCGAACTTGGACAGGCGCGGGTGTCGCGAATGGCTACCCCAATCTCAGCCGGCGTCATGAATCCCGGTTGGTATGCACTGAAGCCATCAGAAATAATGGCTTGTCAAATATGGCAAAAATAGTTTATATTATTGTATACTACCTGCCCGGATTTGATAAAGTCCAGATAAGTTCATCTGCGGCGGAGCTCTTGAGGAAGTTTGTCATGACTACCAGAATGGGTTCCTTCGACCTGATAAAAGATAACGGCTTTCTGGTCAGCATTGGCTATTCTCAGTCCTCGGGAACTAATGGGTTCTCCCGCTAGTGTGTTAATCACGCTTGTCATTTATGGTTGCCGCCGATTCGACTGTTGCTGTCGATCTAGGTTTTTTGGGCGACGCTCATTGAGAATACATGATCACCCATACTGCTAAGAGTCAGCGACTATGCTACCACAAGTACTAATCGGAATATGCACGCTTATGCTGTCGCTCTAAGCGCCCTTAATATAAAAGGGTGATATATATATATATATATATATATATATATATATATATATATTTATATATATATATATATATATATATATATATTAAGCGAATGATATATCCATACATATAATGTATTTATATAAATTTGTTACGTTAGCACCTAGGAATGAATAACTGACCTCGTGTGAACGTGTAGGCACGGGATATAGAGTATTTTAAGTTCCACTTTAGACATTTTAAAATGTACCACGCTCAGTTCTGCGCTCTTGGCGACCCGCTCTCTTCGTAAGCAAAACCAGTTGGGGCTGCCAAAATTTAAAATGGAACGCCGTCCTCTCAAAAATGGTCGAACATGGTCGGTATAACCGGCTTAGTGAAAGAACCATTTACGCGCTTGTGTAAAAAATACAGCGCAGGTTCAGTAAGTAATGCACCAATAATTAAGGGTAACGAAAACCTCGCTCGGCTAAAATTATAACCCCTGTGACCGACAGTATGCAACTAATTTGTTTTACTCTAGAGTGAATGGCAAGCGTTATCGCAGCATAATACCTAAATATATTTGGCCCAATTTCGACGGTATCGACGCAGGTTCACTTTTATTCCCAAGATGATACCACATAGCCATCGAGACAATTGAGCTTTTTAGGATATAATGCCCTGGAAGCGTAACCTTTCGTTACGGGCGTATTCATTAGCCTTTTAGATCTTGCGATTTAACGCGGCTAGACTTTTTGTAGGTTGTTTTAGTAAGTAAAATATATGTTGAGATATAGAATATGCTGTATACGCCTTGTAGAAACAAAAAGGCACTACCTGTTTTGTGATTTATTCAATAGATTATGATATTATGCCTATATTAAAAATCTAGGAAATCAATAAACTATATTAAACATTTATAATTTTATGTTATTAATATTTTAAAAATCTGAAGTGACTTTTGAAACAACTTGTGTGTATATATATATATATATATATATATATATTTATGTGTGTGAAAGCTAGTAGAACACAGTTGCTATTTATTGACACGACGAATAAATAGATTTTTTTTCGCCGTAGACAGACCCAATAATTTCTCATCCCACTTGCTTCAGCGCCGGAGATTCTTCCCAGGACGTCGCCGAAACACACACACACGCATTTCTGGCTCGCAGCGAGAGTCTGTTAGTGCAGCATCGTCGTCGGCAATGCGTTGTTCGTGTTGCACTATTTGTCCTATCGGGGACTGTAGACTATATACGATAAGGAACGAACGAACAAGAACGAGCTTATTCCGAAGCGCGGCAAAAAAGACACAAAACAAACCTCCCCCCGCCCCTTGCCAAAAAAAAACGCATCAAACACGAGTCATCTGCTGGGACAGCGCCATACTGTTGTGGCACGTTATTGACTTGAGTAGCCGTATGACGCTGCGCGATGGGACATGCGGTCTGACGACGGTCGAGCGAGCGAGCGAGCGCCGAATCGCAGGCCCCCCTTACGAACGAATGCATTTTGTACAGATTGGCCGGGCGGGCGGGCGGTCACACATTGAACGGGCGAGCTTGGGCTCTTCCTGTACACGTGAGCGAAATTTTCGATGATCATTACGCCGACAATGATGATGACGCCGACGCCGACGACGATGGCAAAGCAGCGACGGTGACTGTGGCAACATATGAGCACGCACGAAACACCAACTCCGCTCCTTTGGTCGATTCTCATGGGAGCAGCCTCCCTACAGTGTCGGCGGCTGGCGAACACGAACATCATCATGGTGATGATGATGAGGAGGATGATGATGATGATGATGATGATCGGCTCTTATTAAATACAAGTGGTGGCCCCAGCAGTCGTCTTTCGTCTGTGTGTTCGAGTATAATATGAATGTGTATATAATTTAATAATGATAGCATATATATATATATATATATATATATATATATATATATATATATATATATATATATATATATATATATATATATATATATATATATATATCCTGCTAACACACATACATATAGCGTAATACTGAAAGCAATTCTTTTTACCAATTAGGGCCCATCTTCATACAGCTAAAGCAGTAGCGTCATGAAAAGCGGTGGCTAGTGTGCCACGACGGGCCGGGATGGCCATACGGCAAATATTGATTGATCCACACGCAAACATATGTATATATATATATATATATATGTGTATATATATATATATATATATATATATATATATATATAGTCTGAGAGATGGCGATCTGGCGATTGCACGAGCGTATCACCGGGAGGCATCACATCGACACAGCCGATCAAGGGGTAATTAACTCTTGAAGATGCCGAGTGTCAGTGGGCATTTCCTTTTCGCGCGTTCGTTCCCTGGATGCGTGATTTTCCTCGTGCACCGATAATTAGACGGTGGCAGGTTGGTTGGCCACAGTCGCAGGGACTGTCGACCAACCACTGTCGCCGTCAATTCAACTGCTGCCGTTGTTGCTGTATATGTTACAACAACCATTTCCCCTTAGAACTACTTTTGTCTGAGTTTGCTGATGCTGTTACTGCTTCGGTATTGGTACGTTTGATCTTTATGACACGTGTACTCAACGCACGTACTGAACTTCTAGCCACCGTAAGACAAGCTCTAGCGTATTAGATGTTACCACATTGTGACGTCACATGGCATTGCCATAATGTGGTGGCAAACATTTTTTAAAAAGGTTGATTTTAATGTTGTAGTCTGGTGTTTGTGTCTGCCTCTCTTTCGACGTTGTATCTACCTATTTATCAAAACTGTTTTGGGCTGATCCTCAGCCAACATTTGCCGTCCACGGGACTGCTTTCGCATTGCTTTGTCAGATGCAGCCCATAAATACAAATCTGCAACTGTGGGGATCGAACCCGTGTACCTATGTGCTCCCTTCGGTCGACGCGAGACGCACGCGAATGCACCACCATGCTCGACAGCTTTTTACTTATTTATTTTTCTCTAAATTTTCCTTTTCTCCCCTTCCCTTGTTCCTTCTCATGTGCGCCCATCTCTGTGCAACGATCTTGCAGACTAGCTCAATCTTGTTATTAATCTGATTATCTAAGCATGCTCAGTAAAACGGCAAATTCTTTTTATTGCTCAAACACAAACAGCTGCATTCGTATCTGTTTTTTTTTGCTTTTTCATTGCTAATATTTGGGAAATTACATTAGTACGAACTCATTAGACAAGCGTGGTGACCAAGTGTACGACCAGGCTCTGCCAGTGATACGGCTGGCAAGTACAACTTGTTTCGCCTGCAACAACGCATTGCTAATATTATGCTATCACTCGGGAAACTGAGCGAACGCCGGAAGTCAATGCGGAGCCACCGCATTATCACCTAAATATGTTTTACATACGTAACGGTAATATATACAGGTGTGCGTAAG
Organism: Dermanyssus gallinae; assembly: GCA_003439945.1. Classification (NCBI taxonomy): domain Eukaryota; kingdom Metazoa; phylum Arthropoda; class Arachnida; order Mesostigmata; family Dermanyssidae; genus Dermanyssus; species Dermanyssus gallinae. Next base: position 212,561 of record QVRM01004222.1, read on the forward strand.
ACTTACGTATCTATGTATTGTGGTACTACTATTTATTTCTTAATGCTATGGGATACATGGGGAAGCTCTAATCAAATGGATCACATCTTCAGTGAATGTAAAGCGACAAAAAATATCACCAATATTTGCCACCATAAATTGTAACGTAAACGGTATATAAAATCAAGGAGTGGCTGTTGGCATGTCCGAGTTATCGTATATTTGTACGTAGAGTTTGAGGTGCCGAATATAATACCGTTTTCCATCACGTCTAAACGTCACAGTGTTTAGATTAGTTACGTCCTTAAGTGGGTACACGGGGGTATTTTAAAAATAACCATATATATTTATATAATGTATCCTACAAATGTGCCACTTTCACTCGAACCTTATCAGAAAGTTAGATTTTAGCTTCTCTTACAACCTATTAATCAGATGGAACAAGCCAAACCAACTTGTCATTGCTTTGAACCATTGTAACGAACAACATGGTCCAGTAAACACCGATTTCTATACAAAGACATACCCGGCGACAAAGTGTGATAATCCGATGTAATATATGGCTGCTGAAGTACGCCGCAACTTAAGAACAAATCAAACATCCACCTAAATATATTTAATCATCCGCGTCTGGTAACCATAACACCAGTAAAAACTTGAAAAGTCTTCTATTTGCTTTGCAACTATATGTAGAACACGACCTCTGCTGATAAGAGACGAGCGGAAACTCGAGAAGTACTTTCTTGAGAACCAGATCTGCTGATTTTTGAAAACAGGAAATCGATAAGTTGGCCAACAAACAAACAGCTCATAATGTGTAATACCAATAATTTTATATAGTAGGTTGTGCAGAAATTTCCCAATTAAAATATTTTAAAAGTTCAGATTTTCTGTTCATATAAATACAGATTACTACTAAAAGTTAATAACGGAGTTGAAAAACTGTATATATTCATTCATAGAGCCCTCTACGGTGTGGGTTCTGCAAATCGTGTGGAATGTTTTCTAAACGGTTTGCCGAATCTGCGCTAGAGAGCACACGTAAACCCGGCAAGCTGAGAAAACCCTAAACAGGGGGGCGACTGCTAAATAGTGAACAGAGTCGAGGTAACTGCTGCTCTGGACGAAGCCTATCATGGGCATCTTTGGATCATTCTCGATGATATATATATATATATATATATATATATATATAGCAACGGTTTGACCTTAAATGAGGCTACATCACGCAAAAAAGTTGTGTCGCAAACAAGACCAAACTAGTCAAAGGGGGTCCAAACTAGGGTCCCAGAGGTAGGCAAGGCAGTGTCCTCTTTTTTATGCCAAGGTTTGGCAAATACCACGAAAATGTATCTGGCACTGCATAACGAAGATTCTTGCAAATCACAGATGCTTCCAGGTGTGCCCACAGAGGATTGCTAGAGCGCCAAGCCTTATCTGCGCACTCTGTGACAGACACGAGATGGGTAATCCGACCTACATGTACATACTTTGAAAAACAAAGCTCACGTGAAACAAAAGCTAGCGTGTCCATTCGAGACTGTTTCCATGGTAAGTTGGTGAAAGCTACGCGACTTTTGTCCTATGTTATATGTTTTGGCAGTCATGAGAAGAAAGGCGGAAGGAAAAAGTACCGGGCAAGAGGCCTCTTGCCCGGAATAAAACTTGCTTGCGAAGAAGTCCTTGTGGCTCCGCCACAGTAAGGCAAACTGGTTCACGCGAAGAAATATGTGATACCGTCGTACCACTCAAGTCGGGTCGAGCTATCCCCTCTATATCCGAGCTATCCAAGCTAACCTCTCTACAGAGGGAACAACTACGTCCACCTATCTTGTCCCTATGATTTCAGTCTGAAAAGAAGTACGTGCAAAGTCCAGGCGATCTGTCAATATATATATATATATATATATATATATATATATAAACTAGAAAGATATGCAGTCATGTTTCGTTTACGCCAGCAGGTGTTGTTTATATTTCTTTATTAATCTAAGCTCAGCATCAAGCCAAGCTAAATCATTACTCAGTTTGATCTATTGATGTGTGTTAAGTAAGACTGAGCAAGGCAACGTGGCTTAGCAAATGAACGAAACCTTGTCTTGCATGCCTCAGAGACGGCAGGCGGGTTTAAATCGAAAAGCGGGCACTCCTAAATTGTGCTTAGCTTCCAATTGAACTAAGGTGAGATCTGTAATGAATGCTAAGCTATACAGTTGTCGTAACCGTTGGTATTTGTTGTCATTTTTGTCGTTGTTAATGTTGCGGTTATTGTTGTCGCCGTCGTATCATTGTTGATGTAGTGTTGGTTGTTGTTGTTGTTGCTGCTGCTGCTGCTGCTCCTGTTATTGTTGTTGTTGTTGTTGTTGTTGTTGTTGCTGTTGTCATCGCAATTAATGTTGTTAAGGTTATCGTTTTATTGTTGTTGTTTTCGCCGTAGTCTCAGCTGTGCCTGGTAACAGATAAACGTCAAAATGTAACGTTTCGCAAAAGGAAAAAGACCAACCATCGGTATTGCCGAGCCGAGGAAAGCGGTCGAATCGAAGGCGAATAGCGTCGCTGTGCGGATCAAGCCGCTGAGGTTGTAATGGCGCTACATGCTTTTGCTGGTTGATGTTGTTGTTGTTATTGTTGATGCCACCGTTACCACCACATGTTGCTCCTGCTGCTGCTGCTGCTGCTGTCGAAGCGCGGCAGTTCTTGGTTCGCTTAGGCGGCAGGGCTTTGGCTGCTGCTGCTTCTACCACCACCATCACCACCACCACTGCCATCGCTGGGCCATCTTTCTGACGTAGCGTCGCCCCGTATCACTTGTTGTTATTGTTGTTGTTGTTGTTGGCGTTAGTGTTGTTGCTGTTGTTGTTGTTGTTGGCGTTAGTGTTGTTGTTGTTGTTATTGCTGGCGTTAGTGTTGTTGTTGTGTTGACGTTATTGTTGTTGTTCTTGTTGTTATTGGTGTTGTTGCTGCGTTGACATTATCGTTGTTGTTGTGTCGACGTTGCTGTCGTTGTCATCGTCGTCGTCGTTGTCGTTGTTGAGGTTGCCATCTTTGTTGTCATTGTCGACGCCCGCCACCAGACGGGATGGATGGAATGCCACGAACGGAGGCCCCCGTTCACTTGTCGCTCTGTGTCGCTGCTGTCGTCATCCCGCCCCACATTCCCCATCCCCACCACCCCGCCCGACCGCCCGCTCCTCCATCCCCCCCATCGTCTGCTTCTCCATTTCGTTCCCGCCGCCGCCGCTGCTGCTGCTGCGTCTGCGTCTGCTCGTCGGTAGATATGTTGCTTCTTAACCACAGCATAGCAGCATCGTAGGTCGCCTCCGTTATAAGCACGTACGCACGCACGCGACCCGGCTGCGGTCTACGGAATGTCTGTCTGTAATTCTGTCTGTCTATATTTCTGTCTGTCTGTATTTCTGTCTGTCTGTATTTCTGTCTGTCTGTAAATCTGTCTGTCTGTATTTCTGTCTGCTTGTCTGTTTATCGACCACCGGGAAACGGACAACAACAACCACCTACTACTACAACTCGCTGTTAATACCAGCCCACTGGTAACAACAGCTCGCTGCTGGTACCAGCCCGCTGCTGCCACTGCTAACACGAACCGACATAAGCGTCATTTCATTTCTCCCACCATGACCTGTGCGCGACTATCGCGGCAGGCAAGCTGTGCTGCGATTCTGGCTGGTGGTGGTGGGTTGTTCGTCCTCTTCCTCCCCGATTATTCCGCTGTTTGTGTCGGTGTGCTCGGACAATATGGCCACCAAGATACCACCCCTGCTTCGTGCTGCATTATACACAGACGTGTGGGGGCACCAACTAAGCGGGGGGCGGGGGGTATCTTGGAGCTTCTCGAGCCAACCTCTCGTTCCTCTCCTCGCTGTCTTGCCTCGCCTCGCCTCTCGGTCCCCTCTGATGACTGATTTGCGCGCTCGCTCGAACCAGTCGGCATGCGTCGTGTTGTGACGCCGCAACCGGAGCGGAATGAGACATCTAGTCTTTCGTCTATCCGGACTTATTAGCGTGTCTGCACCTCGCCCTTGCCCTCCTGCTGCACCTAATAGACCCAGACGAGGCTAGTCTAGGCTACGCCAGGCCAGGCCAGGCCGACCCGGCAAAACTATCCAGTCTACCGAACGTCCCGCCTCTTTTTCTCCTTATCTCGCTCTCGCCTGTGTCTCTATCTCTCTCTCTCTCTCCACATATACAGGTAGTTCAATAAGTTCTTAGAATGAAAACCAAGAATTTTCCAAATCATGTTTTTAAATTTATCTTATTCGATATACTCCCCGAGATGCTCAATACACTTTTCCCACCAAGATTTCAGAGCTTTTATACCTCTTAAGTAGAATTCCGCGTCTTTAGACTGAAAATAGGCATTGACAGCAGCCTTAACCTCTTCATTGCTGGAAAAACGCTTTCCACCGAGACTATTCTTCAAATGTCCGAAGAGGAAATAATCAGAGGGGGCCAGGTCTGGAGAATAGGAAGGTTGTTCAATAAGTTCGAACCTCAGTTGGGCCAGTTTTGCCGATGCTTGCCGGGACTTGTGTGCAGGAGCATTGTCCTGGTAAAACAGGACAACCTTCTTCTGCAAAGCGGGCCGTTTCACGATGAGTTCTTGCTAAAGGCAGTCTAACAGTCTTGCCTAATATTCTCCTGTGAGCATTTTACCGCTCTCAAGGTAGTCGACCAGCATTATTCTACGTTGGTCTCAAAAAACTGTAGCCATCACCTTTCCGGTCAATGCCGTTGTCCGCACCCTCTTCAAAGGTTCTTCATCAGGTGCACACCATTGGCAAGATGCTTCTTGGGTCTCGGGAGTGTAGTGATGGACCCAGCTTTTATCGACGGTCATGAATCTGCGCCAAAAATTCGACGGATTGTTCGACATCTTGGCCAAATTTCGCTGTGAAGCGAAAACAGGCGCGTTTTTTGGCCTTGGTTGAGCAAATGCGGCAGCCATTTTTCTCTGAGCTCTTTCATCTTCAAGTTTTCGTGCAGGATGAAATGCACACTACCCAAACTGATCCCCAAGACCTCCGCTATCTCCCTAATGTTCACTCGCTTATCTGCGGCAACGATTTTCCGCACCTTTTCCACGTTTTCCTAATCAGTTGCCGTTTTTGGGCGTTTTGAACGTAGTTCATCCCGGTGCTCCTGCGACCTCTTTTTAACTCATTAATCCAGTTGGAAACAGTGGCAAAACATGGCGCAGAGTCACCGTACACCTCGTCTAACTCAGTTTTCACTTGGGTCGCATTCCAACCTTTGAAATAAAATGCTTGATAACCACTCGAAACTCTTTTTTCTCAATTTTTCAAAATCACGCTGATACGTTGCACGGGAAAAGCGATCAAACGAAATCGCAACGGCCAATTACCATAATATTTTGACTGCTGGCAGTCGAAAAGTTGCAGTTCCTAATAGCGGTGGAAGCGCGCCAAAATTCGAATTCTAAAAAGCTCATTCTAAGAACTTATTGAACTACCTGTATATATATATATATATATATATATATATATATATATATATATATATATATATATATATATACCGAGCAAGATGGCTTAGTGGCAAAGCCTTTGCCTTGCATTCGGGAGGACTGGATTCGAGACCCAGACCGGCCACTCCTAAATTGGTTTGCATGGTTTCCCATTTAGACAAGGTAAATGCCGGAGTGGAGTAAACTAAGCCATGACATGAAAAATCCGTACACGGGCATTGCCTTACGGGAAATCTAAAAAAAATCAATATATATATATATATATATATATGTCGTCTAAACGAAATACTGTATTATTTTTACATGGGGCAAAGTACTGTCATGGCTTTGCAGGGCAGTGTGGTAGCAGCAGCAGCGGCCGCTTCGTGCTTCGCCATAATCACGATAACGACGGCGACAACATCAACTCCAAACACGACATCCCGGTGGTGTCGTGCGTTTTAGCAGGGTGGTGGCGAACAGAAAAACAAACGACAGCATCTAAGGTGACTGAATTCTGATTTTATATTATATACATACATATTTGTAAATGCCGAATCATACTATATTTGTGACTTTCCAAATAAAGTAGGAACGAGAACATATCATTCAAAAAGAGATGCCTAACTACCTTTTTGCAATCATGTATATATACATACATACATAAATACATATTCAGTGAATTAAAAGTGTTAGGTAGTATTGGTTGGCATTTCTGAATAATTTGACAAGTTCAATCAAAATCCTTCCCGAAAATGCGCGTACTTCGGCGCAACGTCAGCCTCCTGTAAATCAAACTGGGTTCAATGATACTTGCAGATGTGTTTAAATAGAAATAAATGACACTTTTATTTGATGACAAATCAAAATTTTACAGGTCGTTTTCCAGGGCTACACAGTTAGGCTAGCTTAGTAGTAACTTGTTGCGTTTGCTTGTCAGATATAGAAACATTAGGATCTACGAACCGCTAAGCTTGCCTTCTGCAACGGGGAGAACTACGGTTACGAAGAGAAAACTTGTGCAATCCGAAAAAAAACCGCATGAACAATGAAATGTGCTCTAGCCTAAAATACAACCACCAACGCGACCAGAACGCTCGATTGAATGTATAATCCCAAAAACCATAAAGTTTGGTAAGAAAAATGACACGGTTCGCTAACCTTTCCGCTATCCCATATGTAAATCATCCATGGGTCCTTCTATAAATACCGTTACGGCCTTGGCAAGACCGACTCGCTATGGTGCCAACTGCCGAGCGGACAACCTACGACAGAGTTAATGCGCAATATACTTTCAAGATGCGCCTCTGTTTGGGATCTCCCTATTTGCCAAAGCTTGCCTCAGGCTTCAGGTCTACAGGCCCGGGTGGCATGCGTTAACTATTCAAAAGAATTACTAAAAAAAAAGGTTTCCTAGAGGCCCATACAACAAATTGTCGGCCCACCGTCTTCTATAGTAAATGAATGAAGGGTCGACCAAGAATCTTGACCGTCAAAAAGTAAAAGAAAAAGGTAGCCTTTTGGTGGATCGTCAAATCTATCGAAGTTCCAATCTGCCTTGTCATCAAACGCGCATAAATGCACTTCGTTCTATAAACATAGGGTAAGGTATGTAACCCACGGATAACGTAGTTCCCTAAAAAATACACATCGCTTTATTTAAATTGGTTATTCCAATTGTTCATATCAGTGTGAGAACTTTCACGTACATTTTCGTTGATCATCATGCCACGATTTGGTTTGATCGATAACTGTTTGAGTTTGTTCATTGTTATGCCAAACAGTTTGAGAACTGGCGACTTGTCAATACGTTGTCTTTCTTTCAGTTCTCAGGTGCTTAGAAGAGACGTTATGAATCAATTGGTAGATGGTACCTAAGTATGCCATTGTCGTTTATTGTGGAGGTTTTACTATTGTTCTTGTTGTTGTTGTACTCAGTGTCGTTCTTGCTGTTGTACTGAGTGTCGTTGTTAACGCGTCTTTTTACTGTTGTGGGGGGGGGGAGGGGCAGGGGTGATGTCGGTTGTTTAGTTAGTGATGGTGACATCGTTGGCATTCTTGTTGTTGACTTTAGAACCGCAGGTCTTTTTGCCGTCTTTTTTTTCGTTCATGACCGACAACTGCCGACAGTGTCATGTTGCCGAAATGTTGTCCGTTTAACCTTCGATCTGCGCACGTGCCAACAGCCAACAACAGGTCTGTTTCATCAGATTCGTCAACCACAGCAACAGCAGATGCAGCAACACCAGCAGCAGCAAAAAGTCAAAACGCCCCAGCACAGCCAGCTCGAATGGCAGCGTCTTGTAGCATTTGCGCTAAACATGGCGCCGGGGAAGACGCACGTCGACGCATTCCCCTGGCGGGCTGTTTCTTTGTGTTGCGTCGCTGGTTGCAGTGGAACCGTTCGATGCCTCCGGTCGGTGTTCGCCGAAACGCCAAGCAGGCCAGCCCCATCTGGGCCACATCCCGTGAGATGAACACCGTCGGGCCCTTCTTGCTGCAGTTGGTCCATTTCCAGCGAGAGTGGCTTAGAGAAGGAAGGCAGCAAAGCAAGAGAGAGTGTGTTTGTGTGTGTATAGATGGGCGCTTGAAAGTACATACCATACGCAGAGCGTACATGCGTGCCATGCAATTGAACATGCGTTGCATTTGCACTTGCTCGTCGAACTGAAGACTTACACATGGAACACCGAGCTGCCCTGGCTGAAGTACGGAAAGGCCATCATGCTAATGTCAGTAATTATTATTACTATCATTACTATTCATGAATGAGTCCATTCGATGCAGGAAATCAACAATATAAATCATAAGTGTTATAAGATGTCGCTTAAATGTAGGTTTTTAAGACACCAACTTTCGTGAGCTCGTAAATGTTGAGGCTTTTCTGTATGCTCTCTCGTGTAACACGCTTGTCTGACACCGAAAGTCTTTCAGACTTCAGTTTTCCAGGTTCGTCATCCAAGTTGAAGTTCTTACTACAATCAATATTTTGATAATAATATAGCATCAGCGTCGTCGTTGTCAAAAGCGTTATTGTTGGAAAAAATGCCTCGAATGATAACGACTGCAATCCGACGAATGACGGCAATCTTGACACCTTTCTGTAACTCGTACAGTAAAAAAAATTAAAATTTGACCTTTTCGTCCAATCATTCATCGGCCTTCTCCCTCAGGGTCCATTATGGGCTTTGGGAGGATCAATGCATGCAAATGGCCGACATTTTTACATATTACTTTCGTATACATATACAAAACGCTTTTATCACTAGAAAAAAATATATATTCAGGTGGGTAGGTTCATGTGATAAACGTGTCAAGGGTTATTTGTAAATGTTTCTGTCAAAATAGGTAAATGCATATAATGTTTCCTAAGCGCTTTTTGCTGCAAAAGCATTGGGATCTGGCTAATCGACGATGCGGGATGAACTGGTACTGCTGTTTAAAGAGAATGTCCGATCAGCGTTGTGAGACTGAACTGCGCAGCTGTAGTAACGATGCCACCATCAATTGTGACAATGTATTTCCCAAGATAGAAACCGCAACTGAAGACAACAAGTCATGCTCCTCTCCACAGCTTTTCCACAGAAAGCTAATGATAGCCTGCACAGGCAGTAGAGGAGGCTATTTCTTCAGCTTCAAAACATATTCTACCTATATTTACGTTCGTACGGACGTTTATTTTGGTAATAGCAAATTTCGAATGCTAGGCAAATCGAGGTCAAGAAAACCGTTCCGTTCGATGGAGGAATAGTCTCGCCCCAACGAGGTGCGGGAAATAATGTTCAGTGACGTATGTAATGTAAAACCTTTCATTGAATCTTAAAAGCTGAATGTCTGCCACCTTAATTGAGAAGTGTGTTGCTGTTAGCAGTTTCGTGGATCGATAGAACCGTCTGCGTCAAGTTTCGAGAGCAGGTCGTAACTTAGGTGGGTGAGTGTTTTTTTTTTCGTCTTTATTCTAGCTTTGGAGTGCTGTGAATGTACAGCCGCTTCTTCTGTTTCGCAACGCTATGCAACGTACATACGAATACCTGCATCGTAAAGTTCTGCTCTCTGAATACCTGTTCGCTTTGCTTTTCTGACATTAAATTAGAAACTGGGCACAATACGTAGCGAATCAATGTAGCACCTAGCGAGCAACTATAATAGGTATCGACTATGCACTGCCTTGTGGACGTTTCGTTTGCTCCAGTTTCTGCACATGTTTTTTATTCCCCGTTTGTTGTGTGGCCTGGATCGCACACATGACGACGACGACAACAACAACAACGACGACGACGACGACGACGACAAGAGTTTGATCATATACGCTGGAAAAGCGAATATTGTGTGTGTGTGCGTGTGCATTCGTCGTCACCGCGAGCCTCAACGACGATCACAAAGAACATTGGTCGAAAAGAAAGCCGCAAGGTGTGTCGACATGTTCCCGCCCCAGCATACTACGTCCGGCATCGCCGTTAACCGTCTTTCTGTCGTCGTTGCCGACGTCAGAGGAGAAAAGGCAAGTTGGCCGCCAAACAACAGAAGAACAACAACAACAGAGGAATGCCGTTTCTTCTTTTCTGCTTCTTCGTTTTCTTCTGCTGCTGCTTCTGCGAGGCCTTGCCTGGCCGTGCCCAGCGCAGTCGCTCGGTCGGTCGGTAGGTGAGTGGGTGGATCGTTGGTTGGACATCAGTGACATGCTCCTACAATCGCCCCCCCCCCCCTCCCCCCCACAAGGCATCCATCTGACCGATCCCTGCTGCCCACGATCCGTGCGTGAAAGTGTCGAATGAACACAAGTGCTCCCCTTGTTGAGTGAGTCCAATGAGAGTGTATCCGTAGAGCACACCACAGGACATACCACATCGCACAGGGGGGTGCGGACACGCCAGTCGACGACAAATGGATGGATGCATGGATCAATCTATCCATCGATCGATCGGGGGAAGGAGGTAGGCCCCCGAAGCGGGCCGAACGGCAACGGGCAAAGGGGGGGAGATCATGGTCCCGCCCGGCTATTACCTACCGCTGACACTTCATAAGCACATCTAGCGAAGCAGAGTAGCCGACGTCTGTCTTCTGACAACGAGCTTCTTGGCGCGATTCAACAGACAACCAGCCCTGCCATCATTCGTCAACGAAACTAAAACGAAGCGTTTGCGGTGTGCGGGGGTGCGAGGCGGAGCGAGGGGGGGGGGGGGGGCGGAGACCATCGTCGTCCGCGGTGACAATAGCAAATCTAGCCGAGCCCGTTTACAGAATTTGTTTTTTACAATAATAGCACTTTATTTATAATAGAAGTGACTAGTCGTCCAAACTAGTGGTAATAGCAGCAGCAGCAGTAATAGTTGTTGTTGTGGCAGTAGCAAACGTAGTAAAAGTCCCGATGAAAATGGCTGGTATGGTAGTTGTAGTCATGGTGAAAAAAATTAACCACTATAAATGCCTTATTGTGTCTGGGTGGGTGAAACAACGTTTTTTTTTCGTCACATGTATAAGTAGGACGGTGGCTTATTTTCTATAGTGGGTCAGTTTCAGTTAGCAGTCAAGCACTGGTATAAAGGATATATGTATTTTACCCAACCTGGGTGATAATAAACCATAATAATATATGTATTTTATTATTTATAGCCGACAACGAAAATGGCGTCCGTTTTGGAACCCGATTTATAAGAAAATTTGTTGGATTTGATCGTCTTGTCGCTGATTGTATGGAGAGTGGCCGACTCTAAAAACACGCTGCAGTGTCATCTATGTAATTCCCGCTTTTCGGTGTACACCTGAGTTTTATCTAAAAACGGATTTTCTTCAATAAGCAGCTAATAGGAACGCGTGTCATTCATTCATAAATTTTTGTTTGTGCTTACTTAAAATATGTCTTACATTCATTATCGTTTTTTTGCAAGCGATTCTGACAAAGGTGAGCTGTGGTGCCTAGTCGTTCTAATATAAACAGTACTTGTATTATAATAGGCGTCAAGGTTAATTAGAGCCAATGTAACTCAGGCTTAAATGAATGCTCGTTACGAATACATGTTTCATCTGATAAAGATCTACATCTTAAATGACGTTCCGCCTCAGTTATATATATATATATATCATCACATAAAAACATATTTTTTTAGCAGGAGATCCCACTGATGAATACTAATTTGATATGGACCACGTTAAGGGCCATTCACTATTCGTACGCTTAAGGTGCACGTGTCAATGCGTGTCTGTATGTCGCGGGGCACCGCGAGTAGTCATAGATTCAGCCTCGAGCAGGATATTGAAGATAAGATTTTAAAGATGTTCTCTTACTAGACCATAAACAAATAAACTAAAAAAATATATATATATGCATACGTATATATCACTCCAAGAGTGATAGACTAGATTTACCTACCTGTCACTAAGCAGTTGACAGTCGAAGTTATCCAAAATATGTATGTTCCTAGTATATATATATATATATATATATATATATATATATATATATATATATAGCTCGTTTTTGATTATTCTTTGCCACATAGAAATCCCCCTTTGTAAATTATTTGAGAAGTGCAGGCACCATCTGTATGCATGTTACGAGTGGAACGCACCTGAGTCGGGGCGCGAAGAGTGCTCTCTCGGCATTAAATATCATGCGATCCTTAAATGTGATAGTGCTCATTTGGAAGGTCATGGGTTCAAGTCCTGGACCGGTCACTCGTTAATTTGTTTTTTATGATCTCCAATTTAGACAAGGTGCAAACCAAGGAATGCCGTAGTGGACTTTGATCGAGCATGATCAGACAAAGAGAAAAAATAGACAGCTCAGATGTCTCAACATGAGAGATACTGCGTTATCATTCAACCCACTTTGGTGTTATATATAAAATGTGTGTTGGGCGTCGTTTTCCTTCCCTGAGTAACAAAACAAGTAGATAAACGAAGGTGGTTGCTTGATATGGTATAGAAGAACCAAGCTCCGTAGATAACTGAGTCAGAAGGTAAGAGAGTTACCCTTAGCGTTTGTCGAGCTACTCCACTAGATCTTGGATTATCGAGCTGGTCCTGAGGCCCGGCTAATATGCTGACCAGTACTTCTCTCAGATCTCGAGGATCCGTTGTCGCAACCTGATGGTAGTTAGGGAAGGGGTCTTCCCGAAAAATTAAAACCTCCGAAACATGGAGGATTTAGGGAATTTTCCAGCTGTAGACCTGAGCCGTGTGATAGTACCTCACGGTTTTCAGATGTTTTAAGAGCCAGCAGCGTCTGAGACTTGGCCGGGATTTTTTTGGCAAGCTATGCGCCGCTATAACGTGACAATGCTATTGACGATATTGGCTAGGAGACGCCATCTATTTTCGGAGGCGCCGCGTGTGCAGGAAGTAGCCTTATTCAGACTCTAGACTTGCCGGGCAAGTCGACTTCAGGACGACTTCCGGCAGCGTGGGATCTATTGCATGCATCAATTGGTATGAGTATACACACATGATATGCCAAACTGATGGAAATCGCACTATGCGCATAGTTCATTATGAAATGCATTGCTTTCGGGCATTCCTACACCTCTCCGAGGGAGCCTGGGAACTATAGAGAGTACTGTGATGCGATACTATGGCTACGTCTTAACTTCGTCGCAGCCGTTTTTGTTGGGTTTATGTTAAAGCCAATCTCCGCAGACGCCCTGTGTAGTCTGGCAAAAGCCCACTAGACCTGGAAGTGACAGTCACCTTGAGCTCTGAGGTAATCTGTACTTAGAATAACTTTTACTAAGTTCCATTGCCCACTGGTTCTTTTTCGAAAAATTATTTAAACAATCTTTTACCAAGACTTATAACAATAATGTAGTTTTCCGCCTAAGCCAGCCCGCTAGTTTTAGAACAAGAGGGATTTTCACCAGATCGCCATAGACCATCATAAAATCCCTTATATACTCTTGTATGACCACCGCCCATATGACATCATCCAGATACGCCGAATATATGATTTTCGCAGAGCGACAGCTTTAGAATTTTTATCGCTCGCCCTTCTTCATAACCTTTGAGAATTCCACGAACTGGTTTAACCTGCTTGCTTGTATTTTATAAATGTTTATACGGTATACATCTCTGAGAAATGCGACGCTAGGGGCAGGGTTAAATTGCATCGCCCGTGGTAAAGTATAACTGAAAGAATGGTTTCCGGCCATTGAGAGATACGAAAACTAGCATGAAGGCATTAGTTGAAGAGCGCCATTCAACATGAGACCAGAACGAGGGCGGTTTTTATGTGCTCGTTTTAATAAGGCTTAACCCAGTCGCCTCGTAGAATTGCAGCTTTTTGAGGGACAGAAAAACGTCCCCTAACGGGAAATCGGCTTCAAGGCCGCGTTTCGCTTAGAAGGTGACTTGGTCTCACGCAGTTGCGATTAGAAGAGCGCGCTTACGCAATGCGTCGCTCGTGGCAAACATACTAGCGAGGCGGTCGGTTAGAGCGAATAATCTGAGGACGCATGATCGTCGATATCTAGCCAGCAAGCCATTTATGACGTCCGCCTTTCGGAAAAGCCTATTCCTCTGTCTTATGGATGTTGCGATACGTGGTCCGCGGTGCCATTTGTCTAGTTGTCGAGATAAGGAATATTTTTTAATATGTCCGCCTTACATGCATTTCTTTCCAGAGTATGCTGCTAACGATTGCATTGCAGCGTGCGTTACACGGCTAACAGTCTGCATATATTTTGTGCTTTTCAAGCAAGCCCACCGAGCATATGATACCACGGTATCTTTAGTAAGTAGGTGGAGCTGCTGATCGAATTATTTCAAACAGATGCCGTGTAAAGTTTTCGATATATCCATCGGATTCGATGACGATCTAGATACCAAAATCAGCCAACGCACCTTATGATGATTATTATTTAGCCAACGCCCTTAGATATGGTATTTTCTGCACGGGCTATATTAGTAAAGTTTTCGGGCTGACCCTCAGCCAAGATTTAACGTCCACGGAACTGTTTTTCACATTGCTTCATAGACGGAACCCCATAAATACAAATGTGCAGCGGTGGGGTTCGAACCCGCGCACCTATGTGTCTCCTCCGGTTGCGAGGCGGAGACTTAATCCACTACGCCACCGGGCTCGCACGGGCTATATTAGACCATGCACAATTAACGGAAGGATATCGGCTTCTTCTATCAAGCCCAGTTCCATAATATAATAAATATCCCCTGAGCACCTCTAAATGTAGACCCTCAACGTGCCGTCAAGACTGGCTGAGGCCAAAAGTCCCCTGCGCTAGGAGGGCAACTAAGATCTGGGCAAGAAAGACTTCGAGTGTCGATGGTGGTAGACGTTTTACAATGAGAAGATTTGGCAGCTCTGGTTTGCGCTTCCCTGGGTTGGAATGCTTTGTGGTAGTTGCTGTTGCACCAGCTGGATGCATTGCGTGACGTACTCACGATGATGGCTTCCGTTTTAAAGCGTTATATTTAGTTTTTCTTCTGTTTTATGGGTCTTTCAAAATGCCCATCCCCTAAAAGGGATTTCTCTCTCTCTCGGAACATGGTCGGCAATATTTTGTTGTAATATTTTCTTGTAGCTATACCAGCCATAACCTGTCTGTACGATCAACCGGAGCAATCAAGCAAACCTTGCAGTCCGCAGCAAACAGACGACCCGACAGAACTCAGGCTCGAATCGGGCGACTACAGCTTAGTGCTCAACGCCTCAGCTGCCGAGATAAACCTTCTACCTTGCCTGAAAAGACTGTCACGAAGCCGTTGGAGCCCTTAAGAAACTTTTCTGCCTCTACCACTACACCACTCTACAACATCCTGTTTCTGCCCAGCTTGGAGCGCTATCTGGGTTCTCTTAGAAAGGAAATTCTGTAGATCTCAAAAACTCCTGGAAATACATATGGAGTAAAGTATTTTTTACAAGTCTATTTTTTAAATGCAGATAGGTTTTTTGTCTATAGACTGCTGTCCAGTGAGTCAGGCTACATGCAACTAAATAACCAAACTAAAAAGTCAACATGTATATTAACAATGGTATCAGCATACCGCCCTATATACATATCTATGCCATTGCAACGTTCATTATTTGTAACGTTCATTACTAATGAGCAATTAAAGCAGTAAGATTAGTTGCATTGGAGAGTTATTTTCTTGTACATATATTTTAATATACAAAAATGAATGTATATCCTTATACATATGTGGACTTGGCACAGCGTACCATACATAACATTAGATCACTTTATCATATATGTATATATATATATATATATACATGTGTGTTTGTGTTCTGTACTCTTACGTGTACGTGTATCTAAACCACATGCCGAGATGACGCGTGGGCGATAAGATCAGAAAGTATATTAAGTCCCATATTCAAATCACAAAACGTGATTGTTTGGAGACAATTGTTTCTCCGCTACTAAGTAGTCTGAATGTCGGCAATAAGTGTTACACAATAAATAAAACAGTTTTAGATAAACTGACGGAACACAGAAAAATGTTTAGGACGGTGAGTAAATTGTTTTAAGACGGCGAGTAAATTGTTAATATATTAGCTCCAACAGGTAAAGTGTATAAAACGAGCCTTTGAAGCGAATTTAAATATTTCTATTATTTAATAAGCATTAAACAAACGTTTTCATGTCATTAGAAATACTGCATAGTAAGATTTGTCTGAAAAATAGGTTACACCGATTACTGACTATTTTCGAGTAAACTATGGTAACGGTAAAGGCAGTTGCAAGGGCTGTCATGAACATTTATGAAGCGCAATTAAATAAGTGTTTTCTTCTTTTTATATTTTGTGATAACAATAACGCGATTGAAGCGGATTCAAATCCGATAAACATATGCTTATCGATAATGCAGGTTATATTATTACATCACCAAATAACAAAATATTATTTCTACTAATGATACGAGTGCTTTTAATAAATGTTATTGAATTTTTGCTCGCAAATATTGGCTTGAATTATGTGTAAAAATGCATTTTCAAAAGCATAACGAATGGAATTGTGTGTTTGGCAACAGTTTGGCAAATTGAATTATGATCGTTGTGGTTGTTGTTGTTAGGTAGGTAGGCAAATCAAGCATATCACCGTGCAAACTCGATTAGTGCGACAGTTTCTTCTCTATCTTTTGACTGCACGCACGTATAGCGACTGCATGCTTAATTAGATGTTGTAATGCACGTTTTAAGAATCCAGTTTTCTCGTGTGAAGTTCATAGTCTAGGGGGAACGTCGTACGTCAAATTGTTGACGACACGCTGCCATTATTCTGAGCACGTTTCGCCAGACTACACTATAGTACGTCCATAAAAGGTGGGGCACAATGGCACAGCAGCCGTCACGCCGCTCTGACAGGGTCGCCTGATAATAACGGGCTCCTGCCCGCTCCAAACAACGAGAGAAAGAAAGCAGTCATCTCTCTCTCTCTCTCTCTTGTTTCGTCTCGATCTTAAAGCAGTAGTAGTAGTACAACATGTAGTTAGTTGGCCCTTAAACGATCAAACAGACAAACAAACAAGTGCAGTAAACCCTGTGCACTACTCCGTGGCGCTAGAAGCGGGCGGAAGCGTACTTTACTACCTCCAACTCTGAATCGGTCGTTTTCTCTGCGTTCACTCTGAAACTCTATTACTCTACGGCTACAGTTGACATGATTACGGTTATGTTGTTGTTGCTGTTGTTGTTGTTGTTGTTGTTGTCGTTGTTGTTGTTGTCGTTATTGTTGTCGTTGTTGTTGTTGTCGTGTCGTTGTTATTGTTGTTGTTGCTGCTGCAACTGCCGCGATTGAAGACGACATATTCTGCTCCGCCTTACGGTTGTATACAGCATAACAATTCTGCACGATCTGCCCAAGCTAGCTTCACCTGTCGTGTGTGTTGTTGTTGTTGTTGTGTTGTTGTCTGTTGCTGTATTGTTTGTTGTGGTATGGTGTTGTGTTGTTGTGGTTGTGTTGTTGTTGTTTGCTGATGTTGTCGTTGAAAGAAATTGTGTCAAACCACGCTGTGCGTGCTCTTCCGGAAAACAAGACACGACACGACAGGAAGAAGAAGACGATAATGGTAGTAGTAGTAGTAGTCGTGGCGATGAAAGAGATGGTGGCTGTTGAGACTCTTGTTGTTGTTGTTGAGGCGGTGATGATCATGATAACTATAATAATCAAAATCATCATAATTATAGTAATCACCATAGCGGTAGATAATGATGATGATGCTGATCTTTCCCTGTTGTTATGTTTGCTTGCTCAGCCAATCCCATCTCAGCCTTCTGCATGCGAATCTACGATTCAATTATGACCGCTACGACCACACGATTATTGCTGCTAATACTCTACCACAACAACAACAACCACAACAACAACAGCAACAGCAACAGCAACAACAACAACAACAACAGCAGCAACAACCACAACAACAACAGCGACAACAACAGTAACTACTACTGTTATTATCACGCTTTCGACAACGCTTGCCGCCGTATTTCTAATAGGGCCGCTCTACACGCGCGACTATGACGTAGAGCTCCGGCGTCACGACTGCGGTGGCGAAAAAAATCTAAATACACGCGCGGCAGCGTTGCCGAAGTGCGTTGTGTGAATTTGCCTCTACTGGGCAGGCGGCTGTTGGCGCCTTGTTCGCTATGCTGAATGAATGACCAGCAGCATCATCATGACCATCATCATATCGATTTTTCCAGCATAGTCAGCATGACCGAAATAGTTGATGATGATGATTATTATTATTATTATGGCCATGGTATGGTGGTTATGGTTATGGTCAGGAAGATGGTGGTTACGGTTATGGTCAGAATAATGGTGGCGGTTATGGTTGTGGTCAGGATGCTGGTGGTGGTTATGGTTATGGCAAGGATGGTGGTGGTAATCGTTATAGTGGTGATGGTGATGATTGTGGTTATGAAAGGAATGGTAGTAGCGAGTGTGGTTATGGTCGTGTTGGTCGTAAGGGTTATGGTAGCATTGATTATGATGGTGGTTATGGTAGTGAGGATTTTAGTAATGGTGGTGGTGGTGGTGGTTATGCTTATGGTGGTGATAGTAAGGATGGTGGTGGTGTTGGTGGAATTGGCTATGTGGGTGATAATTCGGGTGATGGTTACGGTTATGGTGGTTATAGTTATGGTAAGGATGATGATGGTGGCGGTGCTGCTGGTGGTGGTGGTTACGGTGAACATTGTGGTGATGATGGTTATGTGGGGAACATGTTGGTGATGATGATGATGGTTATGGTAAACGTGGCGATGGTGGTGATGGTTGTAGAGAAGATGACTCTGATCATGGTGATGGCGTGGTAATGATGTCTAGGGCTGCCAGGGAGCGCGTTGTACGTACGCCATGTCTACCACCGGCATGCTTCTGCTGGTACCACCACCGCCAACAACAACAACAACAACGGCAAAATGAGTAAACCGCGGTTTGGCCGTCCGCTTCGAAACGAGCAAAAGCCGGAGGTCATGCAAAACCAATTATCGAAACGATTGATGCGGATGACTTTCCGTGTCAAACAAAACACATGAGAGCGAGAAGCTGGCGAACAGACGACGATAGAATCAAGAGAAACACAGTATAGATAGTGCAGCGCGGGTCCGGATGGATGAAGTCCGTCGCCGACGCCGCCGCCACCACGGCCGGGGAAATTGAATCAACGATGAGGATGAGCGGGAAAGGGTGGAAGAAAAAGAAAGAAGGAAAACCAGGCGGGGGCCAGGCGGAGAGGAAGAGAAGAATCGTCCCATTTTCGATCTACCCCTTCCCCCCCCCCCCCCCCGGCTCCCATTCATTATGCTGAAATAATACGGCCATTACTACCAGCTTAAGCTCGTATCCCCTAATTCACTATCTATCTATATATATATATATATATATATATATATCTATATCTATCTTCATGCATCATCTGTCAATCTGTCCGTCTGTCTATCTGTGTGTATATGTATATAGTCATCTATGTGGCTGTTTTAGGCATTTTTTGTTGACCGACATATCAAAACATTTCGTAACAGACCGAATTGTAACAAAGTTTCGGTGCTCAGGTAAGCTTGCTACAGACAAATACTACAGCTTGGCTAAGTATTGTTTCCTTTCTACAAAGATGCAATGTGGCCGCTCACCTATCATCATATCACGAGCACGCGCACCGCGTCTGTTAGAAGAGACGCGTGTTTCGGTTTCCTATTCTCTGCTGGGGCCTTCTTCTCAGTTTATCTCGATTTCTATATCTATTAAAACACACACATATATATATATATATATATATTTGTTTTTTTTCTCTATATTGATTTTCTATATCCATTGTTTAGCTTTGTATCAGATTTTGTGCTTCTTTAATTAGTATTGTTTGTTCGTTATTGTGATGTGTCGGTTGTTCACAAGAAAAGATCAAACCACCATATGGTCGCGTGTATCGTATGTCGTATCTCAACAGGGTCATATGTTAAGACAGATTCTCAAAAATGAACCTTTAGTGGTTCTCCTCGCACAAGCTACGACGTAATTGATTATCATACGGGTAAGTTCTCAAATGTCACATATAAACATATCATCAAAAGTTTATGCATATCACGTGCAAACCTACATCTTCCATTATATTCATAGAGGTGCTTTCTATTTGCATATAGCAATGATACGAGTAAATCTCCAAATGACACATATATCATTCAAATTTCACGCACATCACGTAGAAATCTACATCCTCTATTATGCCCATAGAGGTGCATCCTATTTTTAAGTACTTGCACAATGGCAAGTCATCTTTTCTATTCTATGCATCTCATGACGATACATACGGTGGTGATGTTCAGCTTATATATATATATATATATATATATATATATATATATATATATATATATATATATATATATATATATATATATATATTTAAGAATGTCTTAAAGTTCGTGTTGTTCGCAACGCTATCCTCGAAGTTCCGCACTATAGCTCACAGGCAATTTGGCCTTAGTGCATCGTACGCTAAATTTTCCCTACATTCCACTGCTGTAAAGTCTGCTGCTCTTTATAATGTACGCTCACTTGCAAACCTTGTACATAAATTAATTGGCTTGACGTCTAATTAATTTTTTCAATTGATGACATTATGATTTCGTGATCGTGCAAGCGACAAAATCGATGCCTACGTATAGGGCTTGCCTGTGCGTAAAAGTTCTTATTAAAGATTTATTTCATTATAATTTAGAAGAATATATAAAATGCTTCACGGCGTTGCTGCTCGTCGACCTAGTTGCTCCTTCTGCGCGCCGTAGTCGCTCTATCGCTCATGCCCGTGAGGAAGTCCTGCCCGCCCCTGGCACGAAGGTCCGGGTCCATCCAGTCTCTCATAGTTCCGAGCACTGAGGTCGCGTTACCTCTTTGGATCTCCAGGGACAGTCGCTGGGAGAAGAAGGCGTGCGCCCTCTTGTCCATTGTCGCGTGCCGTAATGCGTCGCCAACCCGAGAGATCAATGTTACCGTGAGGGGCCCATGGCCCCCCATCGTCTCGAACGCGAATGGCGAAAGTGGTGCGCCCGACTTAGGTCCGCATACTTTCTCATCTTTGAGGTCTCAGCTCGCGTAACGGCAGTCCCGGGCGGGAAGCGCCGTGGACCGACAAGTTCTTATTAATGCCACGTAAATAATAATAATACTCACAAGAAATTAACTAATTAATATAATACTATCCATCACAGTTATACGATTAAACACTACCAATTAGAATTTATAACAGACTCGAGTTGCAAGGACGTCTATGCGAATGGTGGCTACTATATGAACAAATTTGAATATTATTTTTTAATGTATTTATTGACCAGAATTTAGTGAACACGCATCTTTACTACATCACTTTCGTTAATTGTATCGCTCTTATACATTCTTGAAAATGATACAGATCACACGATTTTCAGCATAGTTGCATTCGGTGGTAATTTCGTGGAAACCTATTTCGTGTAAAAATTGCAACCCGGCAACGAACCTATTTTTGCAACATCGAGCACAACATAACAGAATAAATCCAGTCAGCTAACAATGTTTGTAAGCAACCAAATGTCATCATGAGAAATGCCGTTCAGTGCCACCCAATTGGGTCGGTAATATTTTCCGGATATGAATAGACACCATATTCTACATATGCTTAAGATTAGCGAAAACAAATGCCGTATTTGAGCTGACTTAATAAACACGTGTAATGCAATGTAATTACAACAATACCAAAGGTTATGTTATAATTATATAGTATATCACATAATATAGTAATAGAAAATAAAACAAATAGTAGCCATTGCTGTGCTCTCATAAAAACGCCAATTAGCATCCGCAAACTTATATTTCTACTCAACGAGATGAGTGTCGAAGGCGTCCGTTCTCGGCAAGGCACATGTCGCTCTGAGAGGTCCTCTATAAAGAGTGGTGTCGAGTCCAGTATGTTAGTGGACTCGACTTCACTACCGATACATATCAATAACAGTACGATAAGCTGATTGCGGATAGTGCGGTGGACTACTAGTACTTTTTTTAAAACACTGGCTTTATTTTTTGTCGAATACTTTCAAGTTTGCTTCGGATACGTAGGGCCATATGAATTTTACATGCCGTAAGTGGCAATCGGTGGCGCAACCTTTAAATTAAAAAGGCTGACGGCGACTCTCAGCAACAACAAGGCTATGGAATGTACTATGCAATTACAAAATGTTCTTGCGAGCTCGTTCGTCTATATGTTTGGTAAAATCGTATCCTTGCATTTAAAAGACTACTAAACAGTATGAAAAATGCTAGCAAGCAACAAGTTCTATTGGCGCTCTGCATCATTTTCTGCGAAGTTGCCTCCGGGGCGAAATTTCATCGGGTTTTAGTTTTTGATACAGTTATCGCTAGAGAGTTACGATCAACAAACGCACGTCAGTGATACAAGCGATTACTGACGCTGACCTTTAATTATTTCGAGTTGTGGCTCGAGTGCTTGGCAAACAACTTTAGCAGTGTTCTTTAGTGTGCTTACTGCAATTGTTCATCCTATGCAGTAGGTCGTCGGTTTTTATACCTGTTGGTGTATAACTACAGTTTTGAGTGTAGTCACGCCCAGTTTCAACCATGCCGACTTACTTGTGTCGACTGAGACTCTATATTACCAGACCACGCATGACCGTATTGACTGTCCAATCAATCCCCCCTGCCCTAGGTACAATAGTCCTCGGCCTGCGCAAGTTCCTTTGCTTTCGATACATATCCTGCGTGCGTACCGAAGCGAACATTCTAAAGCGAAAGTTTCCATTTCACAAAACTTGTGCATGATACTTCACATACTAATCTCTGTGCACTACGTTCTGAGGACTTATTTTAAAGTTGTGCGTTGGCTTTGTCCCAAATCAAGCAAACTGCTCGGTTGTCGACCAATCAACTTCTTTATGCGTTCGTTTGACACGGGTGCCATGTTCCGGCAAGCTGACCCCACAGCCTAGGTTCATTTTAAACGTGCGTAAGGCTCTAGTCGGCGCAGATTCTCGTCTAAATTGTAGACAATACGAACATCTGGTATTGTTATTCAATCACTAATATATATATATATATATATATATATATATATGCTGGTATTCTTGTATTATCATTAACGTTGTTCCGTACATCAGCAGCTCTTTCTTCGAGTACCAGCATAGCGTTTCCTTGCTTGATAATCCCAGATCTACAGCTATAGAGATGCAGATCATGCACAAGATGTGCGTAGAGGCGTTGCGTGTGCACCTTTCGTTGGTGGATGACACGACCGGCTTTCTTAGATGCCCACTCGCAGCACCCCAGTGTATATATCTGACACGGTGACGTCTCGCTAAAGTGGCTAATTTCGTTCCCAAGTTCGACACGTCCGACCATCGGGGCATCGTCGGTTGCCCTTGCTGAGGTTGCTAAGCTGCTTGAGGATAACACTGTAGTCGTCACGCCGGATGGCTCGGCCGAGAACATTGTTGATGACGTCATGGCGATTTTGCGTCAGTTTGCTGCTAATTTGGTACAGCTTAGCCTGAGCACGCCCTGATGATCCAAATCACTTCGTCTAAATCTGGCAATGCCAAACCTCAGTCCACTAGCCATGCTAGGATGGTCGTTCAAGAGCTGAGTCTCCACAAGGCAGCTTTCAGCCACAGGTCGTTTGCAGTCCCAGCCTCTCTGTTTTGTAACCGGTTCATCTGCCGGGCGAGTCAACTGACATTTATTTTGCGTCCGAATGGCTACAAGCTGTTAACTCACGCTAATGTTGATAATAGTTCTTACGGCTGGCAAACAGCCATGTGTGGATTCCAGGACGACGGGCAGAATAAGTTCTGCAACGGAACGGACTCCATCCGACCCACACCCACAGAGGGGCTATCTAGCATCCAACAATTTTCCTCGAGATGGAGATCGAGTAGGCTTTTGAGAGTACGCCGAAACCTTGTCGTTCATCTTGATCGCTTCCAAAGGAAGGGAAGGAAGCAAAAAAGCAGGTGCGCGGTGTTTAAGACAACTCTGTGTCTCGAATAAACAGCAGTAAGCACTTCGTCGGGTAAAAGGTTGCAGTCCACTCCACCGTTCGAAGGCACGTAGGTTGTTTATGCCAGATAAGATCGCCTCTGGATTGTTGTCGAGCAATGTACCATCGTCCAGGTACAAAAGCAAGAACGGAAAATGGACGAACATTTCGGCTTCATTACTTGTAACGTAACCCATCTGTCGAGGTTGGAGAATGCGCTTTACATCAGTGCTAGAGCTTTTGTGGTGCTAGTTTTCTCAGAATGCACCCTACAACGATGGGCCTGTGTTCACCGGTTTACCTTTCCAGCGCGACTAATCGCCTACGTTCAACGTTTTATGCTTTCCTCCGCGTACTTTTCCGTCGCATATGATCTTGTAGTTGTATACTGGAACTTTCACGAGGGCTGCCGACATGTCGGTTTGATCTGTGTGTGCCCAAACAAGGCACTATGGCTGATTTGGATTTATTCAGCTTTTCTGCCGCCCCGCGAGGAAGGATCACTTGTCGACTCTTCTAAATGGCGATCGTACCATCAGGTGACAAAAGTGGACAATACTGATTGCACCGCGCACATTAGAGTCCATAGAAGTCTCGCGTTCTTCTATCTGTCAACGCCCTGTATCTGTCAGCGCCCGCATCGCTATGCGCGCTGCCTCTTAGCGCATCTATAAAATCGCCATGTTGGCGTCTACGCCAGTTCTACCCCCGTGCTCTGTAGTTAGTAGCCGAAGGCTTGCTGACCCACCCCCTACATAGCCGCTCGTTCTGGCTGTTTGCTTGTGCACCGATTATTTTACGCACCTGCTGACATATTGGCGACATTTTGGTGGCTGCAGGCTTTGCGTTGTCGTCGTCTACTCAGCTAAACAAACATAAGCAACTGTTCTTATTATTATTATTATTATTATTATTATTATTATTATTATTATTATTATTATTATTATTATTATTATTATTATTATTATTATTTTTCGGTGTTTCCCTACAATTGTGGGATCTAAACGTGTACCCGCCTAGGCTCACCCCCGCTCCTCAATCCATAGAGCCGATGACAGCGGCGGCGTTTCCCCTACACACTGCGAACGAGAGTTGCTGACGTAGAAACTCACCCTCGCGCTGGTCACCCGTGTTAGCACTTATTTTGATACCTAGGTCTTTGAGGAAGATACTTGTGTTCTTGCTGATTGGGCCCATCGTTTCCACGGCGACGGGTACGAATTATTATTATTAAAGCTATGCAAAGACCGCCGATGCGTCTGGCAATTCGTCGAATGATACTTAGCGCTCACTTTTTAATAAAATGTGATTATATTCAAAAACATGCCTTTACGCACACATTTACAGATAGTGTAAAACTTCACCCTAGTGACTTTAACATATCCTAGTTATTCTAGAGAGCCTGGACCAGTTACTATTCTAAGAAAGCAATAAGTCACATAGACGTTAACATGTGTGTTGACAGACTCAAGCAAACTGGCGGCGAAAAAAATGCGGTCTATTTGGCAAAACTTTTTGAAAGGCGCCTGATACAATAGAAATCGTAGACTGACGAAATTTAACTAAAGTTAGGCGTGTCTGTAGCTGTCGTTCTTATTTTCTATGTGACAATCAGCGCCACACTAGTTAACTAAGTAACTTATCAACCCCCTGTCTGCCCCAGTTAGTTAATGGCTAGTTCTCAGCAAAACTGTGTGGTATATTTCCAAAGACGGCTTTTTTTTCAAATTGCCTTGTTGTTGTTGCTGTTGTTGCTATTGTTGTTGTTATGGCCGTCGTTGCGTACACCGAAACGAAAACCAGAAGCGCTGCTTTTCGAATGCGGACAATTTTTACAAACAACTGTAGAAGAAGTTAAGCTGAAACAATGCGTCGCAATGTAAGTTGATCGATCGATTATAAAAGAGAGCAATTGAGCCGTATGATGGATGAGAATGTGCTGGCGGCTACTGCTTTAAGCTGTTGTTGTATAATTTTTTTAGCATTATGCTTTCGTTTAGCAACTCCAGAAAAATGTAAGTAGACTAATATTTCGTATTATGCATACATGTATGCGCTGCTGCTGCTGGTTGCACATATGCATTTACATTTCACTCGGAATCTTGTGAGGCGCTGCGGGGCGCTCACGGCCTTGGCATTGGAATGGCATGCAGACTATATTTTACAACGATCCGAACAGCCCAAGACGAAGCAAATGCTTGCTTAACCGCTCACTGCCTTGCCAGCGTCCGTGCAGCGATGTATTCTACATTTCCCTAAAAGTGATTCATATATATATATATACTATCTTGAAATGCAATGTTATTGCGAAATAAACAATATATATATATATATATATATATTCCACGTAAAAGACTAAATCATTGTTAAAGTCAGTATTCTTACTAAAATGCGATACAAATGCACACTAGGAATTAGGCGTCTGTGAGTGACATCTATTATTTGTTTGGAGAAATTATCTGTTGAGTTCACAACAAAGTGCTTGTAGCACTAGTGACGGACGACAATGACGATGCGGATCTGGCAAAACTTGGTCTGTTCATCTATAAGAGCAACACCTATAATAACTCCTTTCCATAGTCAGCAAAACACGCGTGTGTCATATCAACATAGAAAAAAACCATGTCTGATAGTATTTGCTATAACAGCTATAACAATACTAACCTATGGGTGTAAAATATTTAGCCGTTGGCCTCAAACACTCCTTTTGGTTGTGTTCTCTTTGTCAGAGAAGCGGTACGCCATCAATCAAAGAGAAATACGATTGGTGGAAAAGACGCCACTAAATGATTCGCGCTGCGAACGCAGACATTCTTTTCTGAAGATTCGGGGACTTAGACACTGTCGATGGAAACTCCGATGACCAAAAGATGAAAATTGCGGATGAATGAACAAAGACCACAATAAGGGTGCGTCAGACATTTCCGGTCTATTGGAATCGTTCGTCGAAGGCGCGGTCAATTCGCTATCCTTTCTGACTTCAAACTTCAGCCGCTGCGGCTTCAGCGATTCAAATTGCACAGAGCCATCGTATTCGCTCGACGTCGCGAACATTTAAAGCTATGCCCACAGAACGTCGCGTTCTGTGTTGGGCATAGCTTTAAATAGCGTTCATGGACCACAGTACTAACCAGCTCATTGAAACTCAATCAGGAAACGTGCCTGACATAAAGGGCCATTAACTATTCCCAGCGACAGCGACGTTGACTTGACCCACTCATCGAAACGAAACGCTTACGTGTGCGTTCGTCTCTCGTAAATCTCGCGCAGCGGAGAAAAGCAAATAAAGAAAACCTCAAGCACAAAACCACATGCGGGAACACCGGCATTCCGCAGACGTCGTGAACGCCAGCCAGAGCTATCAGCCAGAGATATCATCTGCCGTACACGAAGCTGCCGCATTAGCCCTGCGTATCCTGTCCAGGTGAGCCCGGTAGGCGTGCAGGTAAAATCGTGAGCGGGGGGGGGGGGGGGGGGTCGACGTGAAGGGAGCCAAAAAGGAAAAGACAAGCCTTTCCGTATTGATCACGCCACTGATTTTCAACTTAGATCGTCACGCCCAACGTAGAAGACGACCTGGCACCAAGCCGAATAGTCGTCGTTTGCCTATTCTGCTTTTGGGTATGGCGCGGTATGAACACGCAAACCGCGCATATCTCCGCTAAGTGTACAGCCGGGCAGTTGTTTTGCTGACCGTGCTGTCTTCGTTGCCGATCGCTGCCTTGGTTATTGAGATTATCGCGATGAGCGAGCAGTTTCTTATTGGAAGCGTATTTTTATTTCAAAGACTACCTCAAGGCTTCGGGCCAATTTGCAATTAGAGTTTGTCCGGATAGCTTGGTCTGCATTTTGCCTACATTTTTGTTTTTACTTCTTCTCTGCTCGTCTCCTTCTCTATATAGATTCCTCTGTGTTTCTCTTCTATTTGTCGCATGTTTTTTTCCTAAGTAATAATTTTGTCTAGTAATAGCTTCACGGTGCCTTTGCTTTGGTTTTCCTTGACCTGCTTGAAATATAAGCCTATGCTTACAAAGCAACCTCACCACAGGCGACTGTAGAAACAAAACGAAATAGACACTGCTATGTCGTTTGCTTTTCGACGCTTAAAAGTACAATTATTTTTTACACAAAGTACAAGGGGGGGACGATGATATATTTAGTGGTTAAAGAAATGCTGTACTGCAATAATCAAAAGGAAACCCTGCTAACGGCAAGGACAAGAATCATTAGTGATGTTGATTGATGTCGACAGCTGACGTGGCCGGGTCATAACACCAACATCAGAACCAAGGAAGAAAACGAATGCCTGTATTATATATAGTTCCTGGATACGACTAAGCTTGAAACAATCGCTAGAGTAATAACTCTGCCTAAGCGTCATCCTGACGCCAGGCGAGTATAGCCGTCTCGTTTCAAGCTCTCTTGTCTCTGACACACAGTATCTCTAAAACTAGAACTTGGTAAGCCGTAGTTAACACCAAATGAAACATTTTAAGCGCTTAGCTTTTGTTCCAATTCCTTTGAAACGAAATTTCGTATACATTTCAAAAAGAAACGCACCCCGGGACAGGCAGGCGAGATTCCAAACTTAACAAACTACCGTGTGCACCTATACCGTGCTGTGTGTCTGTCGTATTTAAAGACGTAATTACAGTACCAAAACAGGATCATTTGTATGTGGTATCTTCGCCGGTTTCCGAGCCAGCCTTTGACTTAAGATGGAAAAGGCTGGTACACAAGAACTTAGCCGTAATCTTGAATTCACCTAGAATGCTAGCCCTTTTTCATGGTACAAGTTGAAGTGTACCCAGAGTTGTTACGGTTGGCAGCTTGGCAACAAGCAACAGCTTGGCAAACGTGGCCCACACAAGATTTCCTTTGATTCAACTCTGCTCCTGCTTAGCATATATTTATGCGGATGTAAGTATATGTTTTTAACGATCTGACAATCATTTTCGAGACGCTCGTAGGAGGCTACGACGCTCGTGGCAAAATAGTCCTCAAATACACCTATCGTCATCGCGTACTTATTACCGGACTACATATATATATATATATATATATATATATAATTTTTTTTCACAATGGAACATGGCCTCAGAGAAGTCATGTTGCGGAATGAGAGTAAAATGACTAATATTTGTAACAGTGGTATGATTGCCCCGACACAGAAGCACAAAAGATGCGATTGCAAAACAACCAGTTCTCCTATAGCGAAACTAAGCATACCTGCAAGTTCGCACATTAAGAACATTCTGCTTCCCAGCTGGGGCCGGCCGGAAGATGCGACATAGTCGTTCTAAAAAATTGCAAACATTAAAATTCTACTATTAGCTTTCACGTTCAATACCTCAAAATCATAACCCTAAGGCCAACCCCCAGCGCTCAAGACTAACACGGCGTTTTGAATCGTGGTTACGGAGTATTTAAGGATTATTTGCGGGCATGTCGAGATTAAATGCATGCATAAATGATCGACGTTATCAAATCACGTCACTCGTCACAGCTTAATAGGCACGACAACTATATATTATCTCACAGTAATTGCTCGAAAATGCCTCCGCGAATCACCACACACATTTGGCAGAACCCACAGAGATCCCAATGCTTATATATAGCGAGCTCACTCCGCACTCTACTGCTTCACTCTGTCGGATGCCATATCGATGTCATATTGTGGCGGAGCTAGCCATAATACAAGAACACGCTCAAGCGACGGATTGTCAATTGAAGCTGGCTTCTGCGGCAATGCGGAGTTCCCTGCCCTTGTGTTGTTCACGGATGAAGCTTGATGTACACAAGACGGTGTGTAAAATAGGCACAACACTCATTACTGGGCACACGAGAACCCTCATATGACTCGCCAGCGTGGACCCCCAAGACGTTTCTCCGCGAATGTGTGGGCTGGCATGACAAACAACTACTTCATAGGGTCACACATACTTACTAACAGGTTGGATGGAAAAGTATACCGTACATTCCTAAGAGAAACATTACCAAAACTGTTCGAAGTAGTTTCTAAAAACAACCAGGACTCAAGGCTCGGATCGTAGAATTAAAACTAAAGTGGTCGTCATGAAATGCGCATTTCCGGGAGAGGTAGAATAGATTGATGGAGAATGTGTTAGTTTTGAGCGTTGTGAATGGTCGTAGGTCATAACTCTGAGGTATTGAGCTTGAAAGCTAATCATAGAGCTTCAATGTTTACGGTTTGTTTTGCGTCTCGTTGATTTCCTTCTAAACGACCATGTGGCATCTTCTGGCCAATATGCCCTTCAGAGAAAGCATAATTTTCTCACAAGCACAACGCTGTGCTTACTTTCTCTATAGGAAGAGTCTAGTTGTCTCGCGATCACACTCTTTGTGATTCTATGACGCGCAACAGCATCATGTTTGGTTAGAAAACATTGCTTCAACGAGCTCTACAATTATCTACATCGCTTTCAAAATCATCCTGATATAGCCTGTATGTACACGTATATTTACTGGCACATAATCTCTGATCTAGCCCCTAGGCAACCTCCTCTCTACATATAGTAGCGAGGCTATAGGCTTTTGAGCGTAGCGTTTTTGCAAGTACTCATGAATAAAGCCATGTTTCACACACACACACACACACATATATATATATATATATATATAAATGCTTATCAGACTTCGTTGAGGAGTACCAAACAAATGACGTTGATCACATCGTCTGCGAGGAGGGTAAGCCTATTTTACTGAATTAGGCATGCCAAAACAGAGCGTGCGCAATGTGTAACGGTATGTTAATGTCACGGTTGTCGTGAACCATCGTATAGATTTGCTTGACTGCTGTCTGCTAACATGCCGCTATAGTTACATTCATATGCATGTTTTCGGACACGCATTTCAGCTGGCTTGAGTGTCAAACGCCTGCTGGTCACCGGTGCTAATCGTGAAGTTCAGCTTGTTCTGGACGTCCTTGCCAATTACCCAATTATTAAGATTTACCGTAGGACCGCTTAGCGTTCGCATACAAAATGCGATGTGGAAAACAACTCCTTCCCGTACTTAAATCTGTAAATTCGCTATTTGCGGACGACCTTCACAAAAAATGTCTGCCTTCGCCGCTAGACGTCGCTCCCTGCGATTTACTAGAAGGTTTGCGATATCCAAATGATGCCACTATACACTACGGCAAAACTGCTTGTTTTTAAAATCGTGTCAAAGGAAAGCCACCGTTTGGGAAGCGCATAGCGTTATCCCACGTTAGCAAGCTGTACCCAGATTGAGAGGTGTTGGCAGACATTGTGCCTGCCCAGAGGTGGTAAAGATAGAGATTGGGGTGAGGTTGGGGTCACCAGAAGCACGACCCCTCTCGACGAATATGGAGAAGAGGTGCATGAATGTAAGTTAATAGGACGCCTCAGTAGAACGCCTTGACGTTTACTTTTGAAAAAAATGCTTAGAATATAATGACATGTGCTCGGCGACACGTGTATAATAAGCATGTCGTGCACGACAACGGGTCACTAGTGTTATTACTAGATCTGTTAGCGGTGCTGAATGCCAGACATGGCATCGGTTTTATGCCTGAAGTCGAAAGAAGTCGTTTATGGTCTAAGTAAAGTACGTGAGTCCGCCGCTTTACGTATGCAAACTAAAATGGTCTAGAAATGATATGCGAAAATGTTGAAATTTAGTAGTGCGAATGCTGCAAGAAGCGCTTTTGGCTATGAAGCTATAGGTCAAGTCACAGCTTTTTAGTGGTGTCGCTCGTTCAGGGACGGGCGTAAAGACACCAAAACACCATGTGTACGCTCTGAAACATTCTTCGACTCTAACGCATGAAAGCCTTCATAAAATCAGGCAGCTCAGTGTGAAAAATTGTCAACTAACTGTCAGATAAACGGCAGACGAGGTCAAAGTATCCTCAAGATCAGTTGTGTCGCTTTTGGGTGACTTTAAAGTGAGACGCGTCACCGCAAAATAATCGCTGGTAACCGCAAAATAAAGTCGCTGGTTCAATCCTTCAAGTGGGCTCAGAGGACTTCTACTGTTTGCTTAAGTTAGTTTTCACAGGGGATTCGTCGTAGCTAGACGTAGAAAAAAGGTGTAAATTCCAAGTGGCGATGTAAAAAGAGCAGAGCACGAGCATATTAGACAACGCTTGACCAACATCAAGCTGCTTTTGTTGTTTTTAGAAGATTTTTCGTTTTTAAGAATACCTAAGGCAAGTTCGAAAAAGAGATTATAAATAACTAAAAAGATATGTGCATCACTAACTATGTAATACCCCTCAGGACGCAGATTTGATTTTATGTGGCGTATTTAAGTTTCCAATAACAGAATAAAAACTCAAGAAGCTAACAATTGACACCCGATAAGATATTAAGGATAACTTGCAGATGATATTCAAAACATGTCACCAAAGTAAAAAATGTTTTGACGACTAAAATAAATAATAGCGCATATCTGCTATATAGCGAGGGTTATAATAAAATTCAAAGCACATTTAAACACTGGGGTACATGCACATACTAAGGTTTTAATTATAAAATAAATAGTGACAGGATGATCTAGGAGATCTGGGGCTTATAATAGAGGCAGCGAGAGCATTTCTTAGCTTCTCGAGCATAGGCGGCCATAGCGGGCACTGCAAAAGGAAATATTTGAACTCGAATAAGAGACTGAGTAGGTTATCACCTATTTGCTCAGCAGATGATGAGCACGCAAATCACATCATAAAGTTTGTCAGTATCAGAACATGTCCAGCCTTCCGCAAGGTATGCACATAAGGCAGTAGCCGCTGTATTGCATATCACACATTTGACTAACCAAAATACGGCGCCTCAAATACGACGGCGAGAAGTTCCTAATAGATCAGAGTTACGTCGTCGTCTTAACTAGACAAGCCGGTGATTCACCATTTTCTTTTTTAATGGGAGATTACCGAAATGCTTAAGCACGCATTGTCATTAGCAGTTAGCGTAACTAGTGTAAAACTCGCAGACTTTCTAAACCCAGCTGATCACCCTCTCCTTCAACCACTATCGTCATTTTACTCTTCCTTCTTTTATTAACTTTGCAGCAATGCAGGAGGTCAGTTTATTAATATTGTAACTCGACATTTGGGTATCTATAATATTAGGTTTGATTCATAAGTCCGTTTGGATTTTGTTGCCAATTTTTGAAGACACATGTTGTTACAACAGATAGCTTTATGAATGCTGTATTGCCCACTTTGTTTAACTTCCCTACTCCTAAGAGAATCATTGCCAAACTGTTCGAAGTAGTTCCTAAAACAACCATGGTTAAAGCTCGGATCGTCATAGATCTAGTACCAAGTGGTCGTCATGAAATGCGCATTTCCCTTAGAGTAGGTCATTATTCCAAATAATTGAGCTTGAAAGCTAATCGTAGAATCTAGCCAATATGTCCTTCAGAGGAAGCAGAATTTTCTCACGAGGCGCGGCGCTGTGTTCCTCTATAGTGTGGTTATCTCGTTATCGCACGCTTTGTGATTCTATGACACGCAACAGCACCATGTTTGGTTGGAAAAACTTGCTTCAACAAATTCTACAATTCTCTACATCGCTTTCAAAATCATCCTGAGACACCCTGTATATACGCGTACATATACTAACACATGGTCTCTGATCTAGCCTTTGGGCAACCTCCGCAGTATAGAGGCTGCACGCTTTTGAGCGTAGCGTATTTGCAGGTACTCCGGAATACAACTATGTTTTATATATATATATATATATATATATATTTATATCAGACTTCATTGAGCAGTACCGACAAATGACGTTGATCACATCGTCTGTGAGAAAGGTAAGCCTATTTAACTGAATTAGGCATGCCAAAACAAAGCGTGCGCAATATGTAACGGTATGTTAATATCACGATTGTCGTGAACCATCGTATAGATTCGGTTGACTGCTATCTGTTCATGATTCCATTCCCCCGGAATGTGGCGTCCTGGCTTCCTAAGCAATGCTTAATATACGTTTTAACACCTTCCAAAGAATCAAATCTTTGCCATTAAGGGCATTTTGGAGGGACTAAAACAGATGATAATCCGATGGAGCAAGCTCGGAACAATACGCAGGCTGTGGCAAAATATCTTATCCAAATGCCATTAAATTCTTGGTGGTGAGCAAAGATGTGTGCGGTCTTGCGTTGTAGTGGTGGAAAGTCACTTCTCGTCTGTTCGTCAATTTCGGCCGCTTCTGCCCTCTTCAAATTGTCCAGTTGTTGACAGTATTTCATCGTATTAATTGTTTCGTTTGGTTAAAACAAGTCATAATAGATCACCCCCTTCGAATTCCACCAAACACTTAACATCACTTTTCTTGTATGAAGTCCGGGCTTGGCAGTTGATGCTCACTCCCTTTTTTAAGCCGCGCCCTTCTACGGACAACGTTTTTATAGAGTATCGACTTCACAACCCATGTGATTATGGTGCGGAGAAAGAGGCGATCCTCATTCTTTTTTAGGAGATGACCGCATTTTAGCACACACTTCTCCACTGGTGATTGCTGAGCGCGTGCGCGGCACCCCTTTCTGACGAATCCCTCGGCATGGAGATGCCTTTGATCGGATGTGCATGGTACGTTGACAATGGCCACAATCTCGCGCAGGTTCGTCAGCTGACTGTTGACCAGTGCGGACGTGTTCATTTGTGCTCCTGAGCTTAGTGCCTTTCTAGTGAGTAGTTTGGCGCCGTGTGAGGCGTGCTTGATGTCAAACGATTCGTCTTCGAGTCGTGCAACGTGCCATCCCCGATTCCTCAACTCTCTCTAGGATTAGGTGAGGATACACCCCCCCCGTCGCGAAACGTCCTGACCCAACGGCCAACGTTTCTTACGCACGACTTCTCCGAATCGGTAGGGCCTGTTACGGTCGGTCAGCACTCCGACGATTAAGCGGGATCCTTTCATAGAATTAGTCTTCGAACCGTTCTAAGAAGGCCCTATTCGACGGAATGGACAGTGTCGTAATGATCCAACCGCAACATCAATAGGGGCCGGTCAGCAGTGCGGCGGGTACTATAAAAACAATAACAACAGATGACACGGTAGCAGCAGTGCCCACAGGGGCTAGAAAACGAACCCTGCCCTATCCGCCGTCCCCGCGTGCGAAGGAACCTCGACTAAATTGCCTGAGTTACTGCGCGAAATGTGAAGAGGGTCTACAAGGTACACTATCCGTGTGTTGCTCGAAATGTGCTAGAGTTATTCACGTGGCCTGCAAAACTAATGACGAAGCTGCACCGACAGCTGATCCTTCGTACAAATGGCGGTGTAGAGTTTGCTCAGTGCCAACAGCGGACCAATCAATAGACGAGTTAATGAAATGTTTAGATCAGTGTGCGCTAGAAAGTGAATCAATGCAACTAGTGACTTTTCTATTCTATCGCGTGAGAGAGCTCGAAAATGAAGTGCGAAGCTGGAAGTCCAAGCATAGGCATCCTGCTCAGCTGACCGAGGAGAGTGAAATGATCGATGTTTCGGCGACAACATCGTGCAACCGCTTGGCCCAGCGCTGAGGCAAATTCTACCGAAGAAGACGCCGCTCGCAATCCGCTCTGCGGCCAAGATGGACATCGACAGTGTTATCATCGAAGCGACAAAATACATTGATGCCACAAATGGCCCGGTAGCGGTGTTCCTGCAAGCCGGCTACCATGAGTGTATGGAGTTTGAAAGAGACAGATACATCAGTAAAGTCGAGAACTTCTCGGAGAAGCTGATATCAGCTCGCCCAGGATCCGAGGTGCACATTCTCTCCGTGCCTCTCTTCGGTCAGGATTGCAAGGTAGCTAACGACGTTCTTACGAGGAAAGCGGCCCAGGACGGTGCTAAGTTCTCGGTTCTCGCCCTCTCAATCTGTCAACGATCGGTCGTCGAGAGTCAGTGCTACAGCTATAAAGGCGAAGTAGCGGATAAAATCGCCTACAACATAGCGAGAAAAATTAAGCCTTTTTTAGGGGTGAGAATCCTATCGCCCGAGAAGAGCAGGAGTCAAAAGTCTGTAAGTTCGATTGTCAAACCAACATCGACAGCTGCACGCGAGGCCTCGAACAGCAGACCCTCCCATATCAACCGAGCCCCCACGATGAGACATCGTTCCCCCAGCCGGGTCAGTTTCTCGAGAACGACTCAACATGGCCAAGCGGATCCAAAGTGGAGCAATCATCGATGGGATCGAAGCAACGACAAAACGACAACGACACTCAGCGGCCCACGAGCCTCTCCCTTGCCCACGTTAGAAGAATTCGTGAAGCAAGTCTTGGCAACGGTGACGACTGGCCCATCGGCATTCAACGCTCACAGCTATCACAGTGGATCCCGAGGTCGATCGAAGAGCGCACAACGAGGTCGGGCCTCACACAAAAAGAAACAATAAGAATTGCACAATGGAACTGCGAAGGAGCTTCCTCGCTAAAGCTCTTCGCCCCCGACGCATTGGATGGACTGGACATCCTAGTGCTGACGGAAACCTGGGCGACCACCCCTTTCGACCTTCCGAGTTTCTATGCTGTGCATTGCCTCGCTGAAAAGCGCAGCGGGCCAGGGCGGCCAAGTGGGGGTACTTCCGTTTTCTACAATCACAAGCTAGGCGACTTCACGACGTGTCTAGCGGAGAATAACGTCATAGCCCTACAAGGCCCGACAATGTCCGTAGTTGCAGCATATATCCGACCCGCAGATTCGGAATCTACACTCACTATGGTAGAGAAGCTGGTCAGCGGTCTGGAAGCAGTATCTCCCCTAGCCGGTGCGCCCCTGATAGTCGCTGGTGACTTCAACGCCCGCCTTGATCAGCCGAACTCGAGCCGTACCATAGCCCTCCAAGACACCCTAGCACATTACGGCTGCTGGATAGTCAATTCCAAGCTATTGCCAACATTTTTGGGGTACTCCGGAAGCTCGGTCATCAACGTGTTCGCCACCAACGTGCCCAAAGAAGTGATCAGGTATCAGGGACGAAACAACAAGCTTCGTGAAGGCGCATGCATTCGAGCCCACGTTTCAGTGGCCGTGGACCTCACGGTTCAGGAAGCGTCAACGAGAACGGCCAGGTAACTTGCCCTCCCACGACGGCTCAATGTAAATATGCTCCTAGAACGTGCTCATGAAGTTCTCCCTGTGCCGGACGTGATAGACACGGAGGTGTATGCGCAGCGCCTACTCGAAGTGCTGCACTCTAGTATACAGCCAGTTTCTTTTTCCAAAAAGCACAGGCCATGGTTCGACCACAGCTGTCGGCTTGCTCGCCGAGCTCAGATTACCTTCAGGTTCCTAGCGGAATCGAATCCGGGTTACCATCAGCTTGCCTCGATATTCAGAACAATTTGTAGGAAAACATACGCGACGCAGCGTAAGAGGTACCAGTAGATGCTGGAGGCTCGCCTTATAGCCGACGCAGAGCGTCATCCCTACAGATGGCTGGCTCACCGAGGGAGCACCGCGGCCTGCCCTATCAGCTCGTCAGCCCTCATTCATCACTTCTCGGAAATGTTCGCTTCACGGAACATCATTCCTCGCGAGGTGCCAAACCTAGTCGCCGTGTGGGGTGAATCGACGACATGGCTACGGGACTCCCTCCAGCAGGAGTTCACCGTCGAAGAGGTCCTACGAGGACTTCGAAGTCTCCGCAGTAATAAAGCCTCCGGTCCCGACAGAGTACGCAATGAGCATCTAAAATGTGCACTCTTTCTTGCTCCTTGCTGGTCCGCGCTATTCAACGAATGCTTGCGGACGGGCACGCTCCCAGCAAAGTGGAGGGATGCAAATCTGCTAGTTATACCTAAGGGTAAGGGGGATCCGGCTCTGCCGTCATCTTGGCGGGGCATCGCGAAGAAGAGCGTATGCTATAAGCTACTCTTTTGTCTGCTGACATGGAGACTGTGTGACTACCTGGAGGGCGTAGGAGCCATCCCGACCGAGCAGCATGGATTCCGCAGAGATCGCTCGACAGAAACCGCCTGTACGATTCTGATGGAGGACGTTAAGAGGGCGTTAGCCATAGCGATGAACCCTCTGTATGCAGTCTTCGTCGATTTCAAGGCAGCATTTGATTTGGCGCCTAGAGACATGGTCTTACGCACGTTGGCAGAGGTTGGCGTGCCAGTTAAAGTGCTCAACCTTCTCGCGGCCATCCTGCAGGAGAACAGAATAACCATCAAGGATGGTATCGCCGAACTCGAACCTTTCGCCCAGACAACAGGCCTAGCTCAGGGTGACAACCTGAGCCCTCTCCTGTTCTCTATCCTACTGAAGGACCTGCCCGCCCAAATAAGAGGCCCGAGCAATCTAGTCAAAGTTATCTTGTACGCGGACGACTTGGTCATATATGGTCCAAGCAGGTTTCAGGTACAGCAAGCCTTAGCCCGTCTTTACGTTGCTGTAAATGCTTTGGGTCTAACGGTAAACCAGAGAAAGACAGCAGCAATGAAATTCAGGAGGGGCGGCAGGATCAGTGGCACTGACACCTTGCGATACGCCAGTGTACCGCTCGCGTACGTAAACAGGTTTCCATACCTGGGGCTACTGTTTTCTTATAACGGACGCAGCTTCACCGCACACATTGCCGAGAGGTGCAGGAAGGCAGTGACTGCTGTATGGGCAATAAAATGGCCGCAGCTGTTGTCACTCGAAACCGCCTTGAGACTGTTCGATCTCAAAATAGCCCCAATCGCGTCGTATGGGATACGTGTCATTTGGGAGGACCTCACGGCGCAGAACCTCGAACAGCTTAACCGTGTTAAGGCCTCCTTTCTCAAGAAGGCTCTGGGATTACACATCTCGACCCGGAACCGCCTAGTATATCTCCTAGCAGACACACCGCTGTTCACTGAAGATCTGCGGCACCGCTTTGATCTGTCAGCGACAACGGCTTTCAAGGACCACCTGAAGTGCTTGGAGATAAAGTTCGCGGATATCGATGATGAATTCTTCGAAACTGGAGCTATGACACGTAACGAATGGAGAGGGGCGTATCGTTACAACCGTCATGTCGTAACCCGCTATGCCGTACACGGCTTTCATCATAAACTGTGTATCGTGCGGGATTTCCACAAACCAGATGACCATTGCAGGTGCTCTAGATGCAAAGCACACTGTGGAAGATACCACGCCGCTTCCTGTGCTCTGGTCCCTTCCCTAGGTAGCCTGACTGACCCCATCTTAAAATATTCGAGATGAGCACTTTCTAGTCTATTTCCATATAGGATAAAATTGGGTTGTAGCCATATAGTCCGTGTAGTATATACCTGTATACCGGATGTCTTGTGGGCTCAACCCCAAATGTGACACGACCATGCCTAATGGTGCAATTTTAGCCGCTATTTTATACAGTGAAGATATATATATATATATATATATATATATATATATATATATATATATTGTGTTTATACTACCTGACAAAGGTGAATAAATGTTTGAATTGAAAAGTAAACAATCTCGCGCAGCGACAGGTATAAGTTCCGTTCGACAACTGTTCTTAATGCGGCCGTGTCCAGTGTCACAGGGCGTCCGGACCGGTCTCGGTCGTTAACATCGATGTCGCCGTTTCTAAATTGGGAAACCACTTTCAGACGGTCCTATCTGTTACTGCCGCTCCGCCATACCCTGTACATATGTTAGTTACGACTTGGGTTGCATTCTTTCCTTTCCAGAAATAAAATAACATAAAATGCCGAAAATGCACATTTGAGTCTCTCATCTTCACTCGAACGTTACAGTTCGCGTGAGTCGAACGAATTCCACGGTATAATATAACGCAGGTCTGCTCTTACCGCCATATAAACAAACAACCCTGTCCCAACAGTTTTCATTCTCCCCCCGGGTCTGCGCAGTATGGCGCATGCAACTTTCCGAACGGACTTATGGATCAACTCAGTAATAACTATTGTTAGTATACTTTTTTATGTCGAAACATTTTTTAAGGCTAATACCACGAGTGCCTAACTTAATTTCTTGTTTGCTTTTACTTCGTTCGTCGTTATTCATAATTGAACCATGGACGCGGTCGTGACCAGAGCTACCCGGTTATGTGGCTGGTCACAAGTAAAACCGATGTGCTCCTAGTGGTATACGCAATCTAGTATTAATTGTGAACCGCCGTTTATTACCTAACGTAGTTAACACACATTTTTGTTTTTACAAAATTACAAATTTTTTTTTACGAATATTTTCGTATGTAAAATAATGACTGTGCAGTTTAATTTGCACATATTTATTACAGTAGATATCAGTATTTCACTGAAATGTGGTATTGCGTCAACATGGTGTATGTTGTCGACTTATGTGTAGCTTTCCATATATATATATATATATATATATATATATATACAGAAAGAGAGCGAGAGCCAAAACAGCTCGCAAATGTGTGTGTTTTGTTGGTTGACGAATGAGGTCAAGTAGGTCAAAAGCGGCGCTGGGGCGATTGTATTTACGGCAGCCAACAACCACAACATAATTCTCAATATAGTCAACGACAATTGTTAACGACAACAACTATCACCAACAATAACAACATTTTTGTTCCTGTAATGTCTAGCTAACTCGATCACGCTACTTAATAACGAAAAGTGCACCAGATGTTTTTTCCTCGGGGATTTTGCATTGTTTGCATCTTATTCCATAAATGGGAGCGAATCAAGATGCATCATTTGAAAACGATTAGCTTTAGCCGCGTAGGCCTTCTTATCGTGGCAAAGCAGTGTTTCTCGCAGTGTTAGGTCTATCAGGAATTCAAGAAAGTTAAGGTGCAATACACCCAATGGAAGTATATACTTCCTTGCAAGTATATATTTCTTTGTCACAACATCTTTGTGTTAGCGCCGTTTGCCTTGTTAATACCTTAATCCTGTACCTCTGAACTTCGATAGCATAAAGAAAAATCAAAGCAAACCACAGTAATCGCTTTTGTGCTTAAAGTATTTGCTATGACTTTTTATTTTCCCAAATGTTCTAGTTTATAGTACATTTTTACCAGCCCTATTGCTAGGTAAAGCACCTTGCAAACGGCCTTCGTTTGTAAAGTGGAATTTGTATTGCTCCTATTTTATTTCACTATATATATATATATATATATATATATATATATATATATCGATTGTAATCACATAAACTAAAAGAAATTGGAGGCCATTCATTGCTTTAGCCGCCCCGTGTGTCATCGAAGGTCGTAGAACACAGCAAAGCAGTCAGCAAATTCTTCACTGTACTAAGTGCATATTTAAACATGCCTCCCGGTAGCGTAGAATGCAACCGCCGACCAGGTGAGCAGCGTTGATAGACATGGTTCCAGCCTTCGGTGCGAGTGTATACAACTTATATGCTGGCCGCTACATTTTCT
The DNA here is from genome assembly GCA_003439945.1 of Dermanyssus gallinae. Lineage (NCBI taxonomy): Eukaryota > Metazoa > Arthropoda > Arachnida > Mesostigmata > Dermanyssidae > Dermanyssus > Dermanyssus gallinae. The sequence goes on from QVRM01004222.1 coordinate 253,839, forward strand.
ATATCTCGACACCACCCTACGCTGATCATGCGTGACGACGTCAATGCTACTACCACCATTGTTAGGTAGTACTTAGTGAGTGATTTATTCACCACGTTCACTTTCGTTCTCCGCGGTTTCACACCGATAACGGCAGATCAGTTGGCCATTTATGGCAGATTTTTCCGCTCGACTCCGTTGTCGTCTGTTGCTTCTATATCAAAACGAATTTTGATATAGAAGTTCCTGCTGCACCTGATGTGTCCACTGTCATGCAGAAAATACGATCAAGTCAAGCGTCTTTTGAGTCCGTGGACTGAGATTCAGTATCGTCAATCGTCCGCTGCAAAGGTCCGTTGCTCTTAGGAGAACAGGGTTTAAGGCATCGTTCGACAAATGTCGACTATTATGTCTATTACTAGTAGTGCAGCCAGTTCTATTAAAGCAGTGATCACCGCAAAGACGACTTCTACTACATCTGATAGCTGTTTCCTATCTGCTGGATCACAATTACATCGGGAAGTTGTCGCTCCGGCTATGCCAATTTCTAGAGGCTCAAACTCGGCAACCACAACGGCAGGTGGCTTGCTCGGATAACAAACAGTATGGTCCTCCTCTGTGCGTAGGGGGGTTGTAGGGTGCGTTTTCCGAAGGAGTGAGGCCGAGTGTTTGTGGAAAGAAACTTGCCGCCAGCCTGTATACGGCGTCGGCGGCACAGCGGTTGTATATAATGGCGTTGGCGGCGGTAAATGGATCAATGAAGCGGAACTTTCCGATGGGCTGAATCAACACACGACAGATCAGACACGACCGGCACGCCGAGGTGTCAACCTCGGCTCTTTCTGCAGGCAGTACGGGCTCGTCTCGTGTATGTTTGTCAGCAGCCTCCCGTCCGTCCTCGAATGCGCTGCTGTTCCTGCCGACCGACGGTAAATTACAGCGAAGCTGGCGCTTCATTCAGGCAGATAAATTCGCACGCGCGAACGTGTATCGAAGAGCTACGAGTTCAATCTCCGAACGAAATGAGCTTTTCGTCATCTCCGTCCGTCGAGGTCGTCCTTGTCAGGGTCGTCACCGCCATGGACGAAACACCAACGTCGTAACCATCGATCGGCATACCGCTGCCTCGGTGACGTAACTTCATCGGTGAAGGCTGTTGCGCCACGAGGCCGCTAAAAAAACCCTGTCCACCCGCTGTCCGTTCATAGGCGCGTGGTCAATCGTTGAACTCCGGACTAGGCGAAACTCGGGACACAGAAACCGGACCGACGGAGAGCGTAATAATTCGAACCTCCCGGAATAGTAAAATATTTCATTGGTTTAGTATACTATAATTTAGTTAGTATACTACAACAGTGGAATAAAAATTATATATATATATATATATATATATATATATATGGTGGCCACAGCCGATACGCACATCTGATGCACTGCTTCTAGCTAGTACAATTCCGTGGGATCTAAAAGCAGATAGATGCCGAGGACTATGAGAAGGTGAAATGGGACTCTATGGAGGATGTAGCGTCCGGAGCTCGCATTGGACATTTGATGTCTAGCACTCCGGGATGGATTAAATAGCCGAGAAGAGAGTTAAATTACTATACGTTACAAATACTCACTCAACATGGCGACTTTTAAAGTAAAGCATGTAAAATAACAAAAACATCAAGGCTGCTGGCATAAACGATGATGCAGTCGAGAACACGCCAGAATACACATCACTGGAAGGCTACCTACTAGCGACCCTTAAAGGGAACGCTAGAGGCATTGATTGCACTTATTATGAAAAAGGCCACCAGCTGGGTTAAACTCTTAGCAACTTTTGAAAGGATGTTGCAAACCAATGAAGTGGCTGGTGAAAAAAGATTGGCAAGAACGGATAAAAAGGCTTTCCTGTTGGGACGACAACATGCACTGAGTAAATTCAGGCAAGCCCCCTGGATCTAAAGAAGTATTGCAAAAGTAGTTCCCGTTTCTCTCCCGCCGCGCCCTTTTGAGGTGCAGAGTTTAGTGAATAGCTCAGAGGGCTAATTTTTTCCTAGAATCTCACAATACTCGGATAGGGCAGCAATGGTCGGGTGTTCATAGAATTCTCCTCAAACGCCCAGCGGTAGTTTTACGTAATCTGCTGAGCTCGGCTGAGCCCGGGCTAGAGGGCTGATGCTTAACAAGTGTACACGTCTGCAAGGAGCAATTGTCCTTCCCAGTTACTAACGAATAAATATTTCTCTTCTATATATACACTGAAGAGGATCGAATGGTATTGAGGGAACTTTAACAACGAACACTGATTCAGCTTTCACTGCAAAAAAATAGCTTTATCTCTGGCGCAAAGAAGAAAAACTTGAACAACATGATCATGATTATTACCAGGAATTCGTCATCTACCCTAAAAAAATCAACTCGCCCGATTGCATCGCGCAAACCGACGCAGCTGGAAATGCTGAAAGAGTACATTCAAGCTGGCTGAATGTACACATTTCAAGGTAATAATTACGCAAAAAACAAACACATGCAAAGAAAAAGACTGCAACTTGCGTATGGATATGTAACGATGTTTAAACTTTTTATAAGATGTTTTCTTATGCAGAATTCCCGGTTTTCGAGCAGGAAATGTAATGTGGGCCCCAGCTAATGACACAGCAAAACAAATACTCGCGGCGTCGATAATAGACGATATACCGGTGACGGCCATCTTTACATCAACTTGTAGGTTCAACGCGTGCATTCACGGCGTGTCCATTGCTTTGATAAAAAGTGAAATTATTTTGAAATATCTGCATCTACTGTGATTAAAGTTCGCCGTTTATACGCTAGCGAACTGGACACGAAGAGGCCGCTCACGAAATTAGTTCTATTTTTTAAACTACAGCCACCCGCTTCGCTTTATTTACGCTACATGGTGCACAATGTGGCCCTGGAAGCAAACCGGCCAATAATATGTTTCAACGCACGGGTCAGATGGTACATAAATGCACGCTGCTACTCTTGAAAATCTAGGCTCTGTCGCATATGCATTGAAATTTGTTAGCCCAGATTTGGCAGAAAATATCAAGATGGTAATTTAGGTTCTGTGTTGCTACTGCTGGCAAAAAACTCAGCTCAATGCAGCAACTCATATTGTCAGATTGTCATTTGTCATCACAAGGTGCCGGTATTGCATCGGCATCTTCTACAGCTAGCTATATTTCCGAGTTTCTAATGTGTCGAAAGACACTACCTCAAGGACTTACTGACATACATAAAATCTATGCATCCAGATGACCCCTCATATTTACTTTGTTGTTTTTAAAACAACACGTATAATGTCCAAGACAGCAAGGAGGCATATGTTCCTGCTCACAAGAAAAGCCGGCTGATCTATGCCTCTCAGCGCGCGTCTAGAAGTGTCATTTAAGTGGCGGAAGTAAGTAAGAAGTGACGTGCTCGTCCGCCTCCACTCAAGGCGCATGGCAGGCCATGATGGGCCAACGCGTCCACAAAATCATCAGGACGACATCAATAGTGCACGACTATGCTTATGCGCGTCGTCTCTTCGCCCAAAAGAGTCCATAATCAGCAACAGTACAGGGTATTATCAACCAGGCTTGCTAATTGCTTTTCTTGCAAGGGGGTCCAGCAGTTTTGGTTAGCCCAATCATCGGGAGGGGAGTCGAATAAAGACGACAATCTGTTAGACACGAGGGATTGGCTAGTTGAGTCGGTCATAGGAAACGCAGGAAAGTTGGTACCTCCGAGGAGGACTTGAAAAGGCCAGTGATTGCAAAGTTAACCGATAGTGATGTATCAGACGCTGCAAGATTCATAGGCTCGTGTCCGACCATGTGGAGACTCTACGCGGCAAGCATTCCTGCCCACCGGCGAACTTAGAGGGGACTGGCACGTATGCTGAAGCGTCCCTTGCGGATACCCTTCCGCATATCAAAAGACAATATACACCGCGCAGTAGGGAGCTTTTCCAGAAGTTTCGTTGCCGTTGTCTTAACTTTATCAAACTATAGCTTGTACAAGATTTACTTTCTCGGGCAATGGGTAAGAGAACAGAGGCTCTGACCAATGCACGTGTCAAACTGATCGAGATCTTATTACGGGGGGATGATGGATTGCTTGCTTATACTTTTGGAGGAGGAGCGAGGTTATTTGCTTCAAAAAAGAAGGACGATATATTCGTTATTTAGAGAAGTAAAAGGTGAACACAAGCTTGGCTACTAGAAATGGTTTATTCTGTTGTGCTGGGCGAGCTTATATTCAATCCAGGTTAAAAGGCATAGTCATGGTCAAATTAGACTTTGAAAATGCTTCCAACATTGTTTAACGTGACCGCCTTCTAAGGGCTGTTATCTCGCATATGCCTGGCCTTTACCATTACATTGTGCGGGCATACACGAATCCAACTAAGCTGCTGTTGATGGACTGCGTTATAACTTCACAGTCGGGCCTGTAGCAAGGCGACCCATTAGGCTCCCCACTGTTCTGTCTTTTCATCGAGAAGTATGAAAGAGAAGTGCTCTCTTGAGTGCCCGCCTAATAAATGGTACCTGAATAACCCTGTAACGGTAGCTCGTACTATTTAGAGTTAGAGTGAGGAGAGCAACATATACTGCGACCTGAAAGGGTATTTTATATTTAGGAGCTGCAGATAGAAGCTTTTGGGAAGTCTCTTAGTGCACGTTCACCGTTTGTCGAGTACAAGGTATAATTTTCGCGCTGATACTTTGAGGTCCTAGGCCAACAATTACAGCTTATGCAGCAATTAGCCGGACACTCAACTGTAAACAACAGCTTTTCTACAACGCCTTGATGGGCTTTTGCACGGCCTTCGACTCACTCGTACATTAATCACATTAACGCAAATGAGTGTCCCACCGCTGCTTTAAAGACGCATGCTGTGAAAATGTAGCCCTAGCTTCATCCGGGAAAACCCTTAGAGACCATATATAAGAAAGGTTGCAAACAGGTACAACGTCGCTGGAGGACCCACATGTTCTGTCGCCTAATAAGGCTCTAGCAGTATTTTATTAAAGAATTGCACCGATTGACTTGTGGATCCATAGATTCGCTTTTGAGTGACTGAGTTCTTCACACACACACACACACATATATATATATATATATATATATATATATATATATATATATACTGGATGGAAGACTTTATTATTGGAAAATTCCACCATATCGACCGTTCCATTCAAAGTCACTGTTAGACGATCTAGATCATCCCTGCTCTCGGGCCGCTGTTTCGTTGTGTGTCACTTATCTAGATTGTCAATCACGCATTCGAATGTCCACGTATGTCCCGTCACAAAACGTAAGATTTCAACGCATCATTAGCATCACCTTCCCTGCTGAACTGTCATGAGAATGAGCGGTCTCAGTGACCAGGTCGCCTGGCATCACGCCTGTACAATGCGAATGGTGAGCCGTCTCGTGTACGATAATAACTGAACTTAAAAGTTCTTAGCTTTGGGGTCGAAGATTTTAATCGGTTCTTCATAGTCTTAGCTCGGCTTCGCGTTGAGTCTTAGCGATCGGAGTAAGCATACACGTTCTGAAACCAACAGGCTCCATAGAGCAACCGCATGTGAGTCACTGAAGCGAAGAAGGCCTTGCCGTTCAGGTGGGTGTCTCCGAGGTGCGGCTGTATCAACATGTCTTCCCAAAGGATCACATCACGACGCTTGAGGCGATCATAGCAACAAGGTGCAGACTTGGTGTTCTTTGTGTAGGATGGTTGCGCTAGAGAACGCCGCCTCGCACAAGGTAGATCAACTGTCTCGAATCCGACGCTGCTATGCGAGTAATACGACTTTATGTAAAAGGCTTTATTTTGTTTTGATGCAAGATTAGTTGCATGAAGCATATATATATATATATATATATATATATATATATATATATATATATCGTTTGTGAAAGCCCGGTAAGTTTCAGGCTTTGCATAGGCTCGGATGACATCTTTGAGTTATATATAGCATCGATGCCTGCTGCGATGATCTGTATTGGATACACGGAACTACCGTATAGCTAATCACAAAAGCAGCATCTTTACTTTAAGACAGAGCGCACACACAGGCTGAAACGTAGAACACTATGGGCTGGAACGTTATCGTTGAGTTGTTAGAAATTAAACCCTATTTTTCTACTGATAGCAGTCCCACATCATGAACGACGCATATATATATATATATATATATATATATATATATGTCATTTTCGAGATCGAACCCACATCTCACGATGTCGCGCAGAGTCGCACGCGATATGCGCCACACCGTTCTGCCGACGGCATCTGTTGATATATATATATATATATATAATAGGGCGGATTGAAAAATTATATGAGTTTTAAGAATTGAAGCGACACCTCCAAGGTCTTCCGGTTTATTTTGCTAAGAAGGGCTATTCATTAGCTACACACATGCCAAGTTCGTCAAGTCGCAAAAGAAAACACTGAAACAACAGAAGAAAACATTAAAAAGAATAACAGAAGAAAACATTGAAAAAAATCGTGAGATCCTGCTCAACAATCTTCGAATTACTATCAGGGAGATAGCTGAGGAATTTGAGATCTCGTATGAATTAGTTATAACGTTTTTTTAAAAAAAAATAATATTAATTTCCAGCATATTAACACCCATCCGAAAAAAGTTCGAATTAAACCTTCAGGAGAGGGCAAATGTCTATGACCAGAGAGTGATTACAGGAGACCAGTATTGGGTACGACATTGAGACCAAGACCAAATCCTCCCAGTGATGCTTCCAATGAGAGAGTCCATCAAATAAATTCAGACAGAGCAGATCCAACGCCAAGGTTCCTTTGACTTTTTTTGTTACTAGAAAGGAATCATATTTTATACATTTTTGCCACCTAGTTCTGTGGGCAAATAAATTATACTACTGTGAAATTTTAAGAACATTGCGCGAGAACGTCCGGCGCAAGAGACCTGAACTCTGGGCAAACAACTTCTCCATCACGACATTATTTAATCGGAACTTTTTAATCCGTCGTCGTATTTGGTTTAGTCTAATAGCCTGATTGTTCACAAACATTTCAGGTACTTTTGTCTCATGTCACACAGGTAAGGCCCTATAAAATAAGATCTATGCAGCATTTCGCCAAGGTTCAGTAAAGCCAACATTTGCTTAGTGTTTTGGAAAGCAATAGAAACAATCGAAGTCAGGCTTAGGTAACCTATTGCATGACCATTTCAGCAATTTTTGTTGCATTGGCAGGGGAAGTAACCGAGGGTTTGTCAGGGGTAGCTCAGTTAGGTGTGCATCTCGCCAGGGAGCTTTAGAATAGAATGGTATGCACTAGTCGGCACCTGTACACACGGTACATTGTGCATGGCCACTATTATTAGTGTGTTCAACTCAAGAATTTCACTAAGGTGAAGAACAATGTCGTTGCCGGTTCTGCTTGAAGGCGTGCGCTAAATACGACGCAGCGAGCTGCCGGACGCATCGCCGACCTGCGTGCATTCGTTTTCTTACTTTTAGCGTGCGTCTTTTAAAAACTTTATAAAAACATATTCAATACAAGCAATAATTCATCTCTATCTTGCTCTATTCTTACTCTCTCTCTCTTTATTTTCTCTTTATATTTAAAACATGCGTATTTGGATGAGTCTCCAAGCCCAATTAAAACATTAAAAATCGAATAAACACCGTTATGTAATATGTAGGATATTGACACACTCACAGCGGGCTTTTCTACAAAATGCCCTTAATGGCTACAATTGTTTGAATTGTGTAATCATGGAACTTTCAAGCTTAATAAGGAAATACTGAATTTAAATACATTTGCCGTGCAAAGAAGACGGTCTCAAAAATAATATATATGTGTATGCAAATAGGCTGATTTTCAGGTGACGACCTTTTCAGTTGACCCTCATACTTATGTAGGTGCCTATGTCTTATTATGGCAATATTATCTGCTGCTAGAATCGTTCATAGGGGCTATCGTGGCAGTGGTCTGAGTTAGTAATTACCGTAGCAGTTAGTCTGGATCTGTACAGAGAGAGCGAGGGTGGGAGAGATAGAGAGCGAGGGGAGGGGGTAGTTAGAGAGATAGAGTGAGAGTCATCTCGGGCAGTGGTGCATGTTACTTCGGCAGGTAGACATGTGGGCCTCTCAGTGATCGAATCCGGCCGACGCGGAACCTACTAACCAATCAGCCATCGAGCCAGCCCCATCATTTGATCCATGACGATCGAGAGACACCAGCGTCTCGATACGTTCGGCGGCCGAAGGGGGAAAGGCTGTAACCGTGGGAAGACAGGCGTAACTGACTGCGCAAAGTCAGCCTCTACATCACCCCGGCCACTAGCTTTCTCTCGGCCAGAAGCGATGCAGTCCAGCGGGGCAACAGTAGCCCCTCGACTATAATGACAGATCACCATATTAAACACACTGGCAATTTGATTTCGCAAGACTCTACGTGCATCGAGAAGAAGGGCAAAACTGAAACAAAGAGCAAAGCTCACAGCAGCAGCAGCAGCAGGAACAGCAACCATCTCAGCGGCAGCGCAAACGCCAACAACAAGGTCAAAAATAGTTAGCCAACACAACAACATCATCATCAACAACATCATTAACAACAACAAGAATAACAAACAACAACAACAACAACAACAAACAACAACAACGGCGCCGATGCGGGTAAAACACTAATCAGCAAGCAACCCATGGTGCTCCTGGGAGATTCGCCCAAAGCTAAGCCTGCTATTCAACTTGCTGCTAGATTGGCAAGGCTATCATCATCATTATTACCATCACCATCGCCGGCATCATCCGATGTCGATGATGTTGATTGAAACGATGCAATGATAACAACAGCACATCTCGATGGCAAGTCAGAAGGCAACAGGCGGCGGCGACAGGCATTTTAGAACGCAAAACAGCAAAATGAGGAAATCCCCAGAGAAGAACATCGAACGAGGTCGACCGGCCGTCGACTCAACGACAATCATGTCTAGCCAGCCAAAATTGGCGCCAAGAACTCGTCGGAAAGACGCACAGACGAGAGAAAGAAGACGAAGAACCAGAACAAGAAGAAGAACCAAGATGAGGAGGCGGCGGCGGAGAAGGCCCCGGCGCGTCCCACCGACGCGTCTCATCCCGCACTCGTATCGGTGGCTGTCGGTCAATTAGTAGACTCTTCAGCGACGACGAGGTGAACCTTCAACACTAGCAGCAACAACAACAGCAACAACAACGACAGCAACAACAACAACAACAACAACGACAACGACAGCAACAACAACAACCACAACAACAACGACGACGACAGCAACAGTTGTAACCAAGTAACAATGGTGAGGTGTGATCCCCACCATCTCATGGCGTTTGCGTTTCGTGCTGTCGCGGGCTGTGATTGGCGCCGCTGATTTCCCGGCCCTACCGCCACCGCCCATTGCGGACTTCACGGCGGCTTGCTTGGCTTCATTGGTCGGATGGGATCGGGAGCTTCGACCGCGGCTAGAGCGTCATCGATGCCGACAACAACGACGGCGACGGCAATAACGAAGGTGTTAGCGATAGCGTCAACACTGACAACAACAACAACGATAAAGGATTTCTTGTTGTTGTTGTAGTTTATGTTGTTGTTGCTACTCTCATTCGTCTCTACGCATCTCGCGTTTGGCGATCGAGTAATTTCTTATAGCACCCTTGGGTCCTTCTTTTTCTTATAGTACCCTTCTTATAGTAGTTATTTCTTATATTTCGTATAGTAATCTTCTCATAGTACCCTTATAGGATTGACAGGCTTCAACACACCGATCGACAAGTACCCCTTCTGCGTACTGGGAAGTGTCTCACTGAGTCGCGTTGTTCTTTTTTAGTTTGTAGGCCGGACGACGCCTCAAAGGTTTCGCGACGGGGATCATTATCATGTGAACGTTTTCTATATATATATGTATATATATATATTTTTTTTAGAGATAGTGATAGCGTTGCAAGGTAAAATGCGGTCTCTCAAACCTTATCCTAACGGGTTATTCCTGTGGCCGGGTAGGGAAGACACGAATGTATATATATATATATATATATATATATATTAATATCAGATGCGGGCAATCGCCTTTTTTGCAAAATTTTCTTAATTGTTACAATTGTTGAAAACGTGCAATTATAGTTTCATTCTCTTATAGATCAATGAAAATTACTAAATCTAAATAGATTTGACATCAGGAGAAAATGCCCTCATTAAAACATGTATAAACGTTCGTTAATTTGTTTCCTGAGTCTCAGCCTGATACGCAGGCAGTTCAGCAGCAAGCATGATTCCTTATATCCTCAGAGCTTCCTCCGATAGCTCATCTGTTTCTTTTTCTCCTATTGAAGCCAACATGCTATGCCGTTCACTCGTTGGACGTCTAAAGATAGGTGCAGCAGAAAACGCTGACCTCTCGTCGAACGGTCGCCACCTTTATATTCTTCAGTCCGAGCTCCGATCAAAATATATCAGTTGATTTGCCTAGGCTCCGTTTTGAATGCTACTACCTTGAATCGGGGGCGGAATATATACAGGATACATTTGTTTTTTATATATATATATATATATATATATATATATATATATATATATATATAAACGCGCTCACCAAAAATGCTGTAGCTTCGACGCTTCTGTCCGAAAAGTTCCACCTTCATCTACAGTAACAACACCTGATTGAGCGCGATGACTCTGTGTATATTAATTAGCTCCTCATTGTCCTCTGAAAGTAGGCGGGTTGGTAGCACTGGCTTTAGGCGATCAGGTGGCTGTCTACGTCTGCAAGGGGCTAACAACATGTCAAGTCAACCTACGTTCACGTACTGGCCTACTTAACTAACACGCGGTTGGTCGACTAATCGCCCGGTTTCGTCAAGCGGGAAATTGCGTGGGATTGGCCTACAGTGGAGACGAAGTGCTAAGCTTAGTGCCCAGTGGCAGATTGAGGTTATGCGATTGCTCAGACGATGAGACGGTGGGAATGACGATGTTTTTCATACAACACTTTTGCTTGGCCAAGTTCGTAGCCAAGTCGGCCAAACAGATCATCGGCAATAGCGGCGGCGGCGACCTCCGTCACCAAGCCGCGCTTTCGACGAAACTGGACAGACACCGTGTCTCTAGTGAAGTTCGATAGTTGAACAGACGTTGACGAGGAGAAGAGTGGTTTTTACAAATC
>QVRM01004222.1:270000-307570 GCA_003439945.1 Dermanyssus gallinae
TTCTCAATAATAATAATATCAATATCGACATTTGTCAACAATTTTAACAATTAAGAGCACTTTGCATAAGAGGCTATCGCTCGTGTCTGCTCTATATACAGGTAGTTCAATAAGTTCTTAGAATGAAAACCGAGAATTTTCCAAATCATGTTTTTAAATTTTTCTTATTCGATATACTCCCCGAGAAGCTCAATACACTTTTCCCACCGAGATTTCAGAGCATTTATACCTCTTGAGTAGAATTCCGCGTCTTTAGACTGAAAATAGGCATTGACAGCAGCCTTAACCTCTTCATTGCTGGAAAAACGCTTTCCACCGAGACTATTCTTCAAATGTCCGAAGAGGAAATAATCTGAGGGGGCCAGGTCTGGAGAATAGGAAGGCTGTTCAATAAGTTCGAACCTCAGTTGGGCCAGTTTTGCCGTTGCTTGCCGCGACTTGTGTGCGGGAGCATTGTCCTGGTAAAACAGGACAACCTTCTTCTGCAAAGCGGGCCGTTTCACGATGAGTTCTTGCTTCAGGCAGTCCAACTGTCTTGCATAATATTCTCCCGTGATCGTTTTACCGCTCTCAAGGTAGTCGACCAGAATTATTCCACGTTGGTCCCAAAAAACCGTAGCCATCATCTTTCCGGCCGATGCCGTTGTCCGCACCCTCTTCGGAGGTCCTTCACCAGGTGCACACCATTGACGAGATGCTTCTTGGGTCTCGGGAGTGTAGTGATGGACCCAGCTTTCATCGACGGTCACGAATCTGCGCCAAAAATCCGACGGATTTTTCGACATCTTGGCCAAATTTCGCTGTGAAGCGGAAACACGCGCGTCTTTTTGGCCTTGGTTGAGCAAATGCGGCAGCCATTTTGCTCTGAGCTTTTTCATCTTCAAGTTTTCGTGCAGGATGAAATGCACTCTACCCAAACTGATCCCCAAGGCCTCCGCTATCTCCCTAATGTTCACTCGCTTATCTGCGGCAACGATTTTCCGCACCTTTTCCACGTTTTCCTAATCAGTTGCCGTTTTTGGGCGTTTTGAACGTAGTTCATCCCGGTGCTCCTGCGACCTCTTTTTAACTCATTAATCCAGTTGGAAACAGTGGCAAAACATGGCGCAGAGTCACCGTACACCTCGTCTAACTCAGTTTTCACTTGGGTCGCATTCCAACCTTTGAAATAAAATGCTTGATAACCACTCGAAACTATTTTTTCTCAATTTTTCAAAATCACGCCGATACGTTGCACGGGAAAAGCTATCAAACGAAATCGCAACGGCCAATCACCATAAAATGTTGACTGCTGGCAGTCGAAAAGTTGCCGTTTCCAATAACGATGAAAGCGCGCCAAATCGAATTCTAAAAAGCTCATTCTAAGAACTTATTGAACTACCTGTACATATGTATACAGGGTCTCCCTGGAAAATTTCAAGAGCGCTATAAGGGACTGTAGAGCTCGTTAAGGCAAACATTTTTGTCTAACGAAACATGGTCTACAAAAAATCTTATTTCGGAGTGAGAATAATTTTACTAAAATCCGTAATACTGGTGTCGTGGCCCGACATAGGAGCACAAAATGTGTAACGAGACAACCAGCCCTTCTATACCAATGATCGTAGGGTTATGCTTTTGAAGTATTGGGCGTGGAACCTCCTAAAAAACTTCATTTTTTACGAATTCTTTTCTAAACGGCATCTAAATCTTCTGGCCGGCATTATATGTTCTTCGGAATGATTGTCTCGCAATTGCACAATTGTGTGCTCCTATGTCGGGCAACAAATATCACTTTCGCACCGAAACAAGACTTCTCAGAGACCATGCCCCATTGAAAAAAAAACATTTGCTTTAACGGGCTCTACAACTTCTTATATTAATTTTGAAATCTTCCTGGGAGACCCTGTATATATATATACAGAATGAACATTGTCACTACGCCTTCATGAATAAATGAATGAATTTATGATTCGCTTGAAAGCTATGACTAAGTACACAGGTCACTTTTTTTATAATATGGACGTTCGTATATTAAGGAAAATTCGATCAACAACCGGGATCGAACTGGCGACACCCCGGTAGATGACAGCTATAATCCGGTATCCGGTCAGATTCTCTTGGTGGCCGATATCCCAGGTATTATCAATAAATCTGTTTATCCCACAGCGTCACCACAATCTCCACAATACATGTGTCGTACGTAATTTATTGCTCTCTTTTTGGTCAAATGCTGTGCAGAATAGCTGCAGATCGACTCCGACGGCATCTACTTTCTTAATAATCGCACATAAAAGTAGAATTTAAATTGATTTTTCTCTCTTTATATATATATATATATATATATATATATATATATAAATACATAAAGAGCTATCTGCTATATATATAGCAGATGAGCTATTTACTGTTAGTACCTTTCCTTAGCTGCATAGGTTTCGGAAGCCTATGGTTAGAGCATATTAACAGTAGTTTATACATATGTACACATATCTAGAGAAATAAGCTAAGAAGACAATGCCAAGGAAACAGAGGCACCATTACGTGCTGTGTCAGAAAATGCGGGCAGTTTTTGCAATACATAGATCTTCTATCAGAGTCCTTGAGATAATTTCTGTTTCTGTACTTTCGATACATATATGTGTGTATGCCTGTTAACGTAGCAGTCAGCTCATCCAACTATTATCCCATTAGGCATTTAATTAAGATGTCCAATTTTCCTCACGTGAACTGCTGCACAGATTGTCTTTCAATGCTAGCCCGATGTTGATCAGTATGCATATCTCCTTGTGAGAAGGAGAGAGCCACTGGACTGTTTAAGTACGTGTATTATATATATATATATATATATATATATATATATATATGCATATGAATATATATATATACATATGAATATATATATATATATATATATATATATACACATATATATGCACGGAGAGGTAGAAAAAAGAAACCTGAAATCAATCAGATTGACGTTGCCAAATCTGGCCGACCCAGCATTGCGTGAGATAGTGTGATTAGAAACAGCGAATAGCGACGAAAATATACTGTTACACTGGCGTAATGCCACTGTTTGCGTATGATTCACGCTTATAGCTTGCTACTGCTGTATCATTTGGCAGTGTAACAACACAGCCGGTCGTATTCGACAGAAAGAGCATCTAGAGTATTATTAATGATGATGTTCTTTTCTTCTTCTTCCTCGTTGCAGATGACGACCGGATTTTCCAGTCCGTTCCAATCCGATCCAAAAGGAACCCGACCAACCCCGATTGTTTGATCTGCTCGTTTATTGTCTCTCTTTTGGTAGTGAACAGTAGCTACCTGCATGCAGAAAACAACCAATTGGTCTCGGTTCCAGGTGAGGGAATGGTCGGTCGTCGTAGAGTCGACGACGGCCCATTTAAGACAACTAACTGTCTGCCAATCCGATAATAGATACGTAATCTCCTAAAACCCGAACCCCCTCAAGGCCCTTTTTGTGCAATCGGGAAGCGCGGAAGTAATAAAAACCGAGCAAACATGTAGTTAGCTCCTTTTCTAACTGCTCGGCTCGGCCTAAGGGAAATACATAATGGTGATTTGTTGTAATGACGATATTCCACTCTAAGGCACAACACTTTGTGTTGTTTCAGTGGAGTCTGGCCTTTATAGTGATATAACCGTTAAAGAGAGTACGTAGGGAAGCTGCGTTTTCGCTGTTTCCCGCACAGTGGACAATGAGTTAGGAAATTGCACTTACTGATGGATCGCGCATTCTTCTTTGATGTTTTGGGTTTTAAATCATTGACTTGCTTTTCTATAACAGACAATGCGATGCGAGAAATGCACACACCTGCCACAACAATCATACGGAACAAAATCGCGCTGCCGTTCTGCATAACTATTAGCGACCACTACTGTTCTGTATGACTTCTAGGTCTAAAAACATTTTTAACGAGGTTGTTTTTAATTTTAGACCATCCTCCGTCCCCTACGGGCTTGGAACCTAACCTGAAGTATATCTACAATGCACCGAGGGCCGGACATATTAAGATATCTAGGGTTTCCCTAACGGCCCTTGTGGCAGCAGCATGGCCGCTGACTCCCAGCAACGGTATAGTTCATCATCTATTCTCAATGAGCATCGCTCAAAGAAAATTCGATCAACAACAGGAATCGAACCGGCGACACCCCGGTAGATGACAACCATGACTACCACACCACTAGTCCCCCACTAGACCACGCCGCCACTCCGTATAACTTCTAGCGACGACTGAGTGTACAAGAATGCTTTTTACGAGAGTTCCACTCGTTTCCTATTTGTGCGTGCGGCAATCCTGTAAGAGAGGTTTAATAATAACCATGAACGACGCACTGAGATGCAATATAGCTCGTGAGAAAGTTACGTTGGACGAAAACTCAAACATAGCATATGCATCACTAACGAAACGTTGGGCTTCGACGGTCACGTACCTCCATAAGATCCTGCATGAGTGCAGAATCATTTTGCTCTTTAGGAGTGATGTTGTGACGACGGTAGAGAGACGGCAAGAAGGCGGTCCAGTGACGAGCGCTTAGTATATATATACTTCAGAAAAAATGCCTAAAGTGTCTCTTTGGCGGTGCTTTCTCCTCCACGACACCGCGCTAGAGAACACTGTCGGCTTATTTTCGCCGCATCTCGAGTCATGCTGGTCACTGGAAACACCCAATTTGTTAACCCCATTTAGCAGAAATATATATAAATTACAATAAAAATAACTGCAGCATCTAAATAATGGCTATATTTTTAAGAAAATAAAATATGCAAATATATTTATACACGTGCGATTTTTAGAAAAAAACATAATAATACCCACACTCTATATATAAAATTGCCACAAAAACTTTGCCAAGTTACAATTTACTAGCTACATTGCTTGGTAAACCACCTCAACGTGCAGATTTGCAATAACTTGCACTTTACATGTACGTTAAACTCTCTTTGGAATTCGTGCAGTAAGTGCGTCTAGCTCCGTTTATCCGTCTTCAGATTCCTAATTTTTACCCTATGTACTTAGCCGCCGAAGTCCAGGGTGAGATCGAGTTCCAACGGCTCTACGTTGCTGAAACTGCAACTTTTGACACTTGTGAGGTGACATGACATTACGACTTCCCGTTGTTACTATGACAATCATCATGATAGCCGTATTAACCAGTTCTGCATATATGTATTTAGCCAACGCGACAAAGAGCCCGCCTGGATCGAGAAAGAGCTTCGTCCGACAAGCTTGGTGTTCACACTTTGCGGATCGGCTAAGCATACCTGTTATGCGTTCACAAACAAGCGTCGGACACGAGCACGCCACATTACGCTGGAGGGCTGCAGTCACACGAATGACCACATCGAATTCGAGTCCTCTACGAACAATTTTCTCGTGCCGTCGAAGCATGTATGTTCTACGACAAGTTTACGCACAGATTCCGCATCTCGTTTTGCTTCACTGAGGTCGGACAGGATACCTCAATCAAATTGTTGAAGCAACGTGTTTAGTGCGAGTGATGGATGCTTTTTTTGGCGACTAGACCGCTTCTCGTAAAGGAAGCATACCCGTGAAACAGCATGCCTTATATATTTATATATATATATATATATATATATATATATATATGCGTGCGTATGATGGTTTATCTTTCATTTGTTTTGATCCGGATTTAGATTAATATATATTTGCAGACGCCGCCGTGTTACACGTGATTATTCTAGTCTAAGACACCGACATTTAAATATTTCATGTTTTATACAGCAATGTAAACATAAATAAATACGAATAGATTAAGCACGTCTGCGTATACATTTGTACAACCATACGACTTCATCTGCAATTGCAGTCGTTAGAGCACAGATTTTTTGCAAACTTATAGGAAACGTAATATTTGCAAAGTGCGAACTTATAGCTAGTTCACATAGAAAAGGCATCATTATTTTTTCCTCTTCATACTCCAATGCATGCATAAACAGGTCACAAAATCAGTTAAGAATCAGTCAGCTGATTTTCGCGCGGCATACTGAATCCAACATTTTGTCACTTATACATTTGTGCTTCGTTTTTTTAATATCCAGCTGTCGCAACCCATGCTATACCGTTGGACATCTGTATGGTTTCGTGCCGGCAGATAAATAGTGAAAAGAACATTTAATGTGTGTGAATCTTACTTCGTGTACTTAGGTTACGAAGGCAAAGTTAGAAATAGGCAAAATACGTTGCTAGCGGTATAGACTATCAGCAACAAAAGGCCACATCAACAGCAGCAATAAAAAATGGGCTGCCTAAATTGCTACAGCAACAACAACAACAACAACAATAGCAGCAGCAACTACAACAATACGAATTAATCTGCAATGTAGACGCTGTTGATGAGATGCCTGTTGCCGCACATAGGTGAGTGGTACACGTGAGACGGACCTTGCTTTCAAGTTCCACTGCTGGAACTTAATCATCAATTCACATTACAATCTTGTGTAGGCGAACGTTTTAATTCACTACTATCCTGTAATGTAGGTTGCAGCAGCAGTAGCAGCCGCAGTGGGTTTGACGTCTACGTTGACTCGGTGTAGTCTAGCTAATACTACATATATGTACATACATAGGTAATAGCTGTTAACTTGCAGAACGCCGGATGTCCACAGCGTTAAGCATGAGCAGACGTCGGCACGGTCAGTCAGGTAGAGCGCGCACTCTAGTCGTTCAACAGGCAACGACAAGTTGAATAGGCAGATAGAGAGAGAAAGAGACAGAGAGAGAGAGAAATAGAGAGAAGGGGGAGAGAGAGACACATACAAAGGTCGGTCGGTTGGCTCTATTTAAAACAACAGCAGCTGCAGCAACAACAACAGCAGCTGCAGCAACAACAACAGCAACAGCAACAACAGCAACAGCAGCAGCAACAACAGCAGCAGTAGCAACAACAACAACAGCAGCAACAACAACAACCAAAACAGCAACAGTAGCAACAACAGCAACAGAGAGAAACATACAAAGGTCGGTCGGTTGGCTCTATTCAAAACAACAACAGCAGCAGCAGCAGCAGCAACAATAACAACAGCAACAACAACAGCAGCAGCAGCAACAGCAACAACAACAGCAGTAGCAACAACAGCAGCAACAGCAACAACAGCAATAGCAACAACAACAGCAGTAGCAACAACAGCAATCACAACCGAGCCTTTGATAAATGACGCCACGTCCGTCGGCGACGATCTGTTTCTATCTATCTACAATATAATAGCTGTTCGCCTGGGCGTTCCGCCCTCGAATCGGGCCGATCCGATTCTAACTGATCTAAGCCGGCTGAAGCTTCGGTGAACGCGCACATGTCTGTCTGAGTGTCTATCTGTCTGTTTGTCTCTCTGTATGTCTGTGCAGAGCAACATAGAGCAGCGATACAATGTCGGTGGCACTCCACGACCACCGACACCGCCGCCCGCCACCATTACCACCATGCTGCTGATGCTACTGCTGTTGTTGTTGTTGCCGCTGCTGCTGTCCGCACCGGAAGCCCGGCGGCACCATTCAAAACGCATACGCATCGAGAACGAAAAAAAGTGACAACGAGAAAAACCAACCGCACGAGCAACGACAGCAACGTAGTCGACAGTCGAAAGCACACCGTAAGGCCTGTGGACAGCCAGCATAGGCAGGACGGACAGTGGGCAGTTGTTGGATAGAAAAGGCCGGCTAGATCGACAGAAAGTGCGTGACATGTCATCGACCGAACACAGAGGAAACGCTTTACTATCAAGCAGTAGCAGAAACAATAACAACAACAACAACAGCTACAGCAACAACAACAGCAGCTACAACAACAACAACAACAACAACAACAACAACAAGGAGAAACAATAGCAACAACAGCAGCAGCAACAACAACAACGACGACGACGACGACGACAGAACAGAAATAATAACAAAAACAAGCAATAAAAACAACCGCAACAATAACAACAATAATCACAACAACAACAACAACGGCAACAACAATAGCCACAACAACAGCAGCAGCAGCTACAACAGCAACAACAAGGAGAAACAATAGCAACAACAGCTCCAAGAACAACAACAACCACAACAACAGGTGTAATATGCGTCATTAGCCACACGAGACGTCGTCGTCACCATCGTTTTCGTTGTATCGGCTGTAATGATAGTATAGTGTGGTACTTGTAATGGTGAGAAAGAAATCGACCCGTGTGCTTCAAGCGCTTCACGTAAACTCTCCGTTTACTTACTGCTGCTACTGCTGCTGCAAGCACTGCTTCTGTCAATGGTAGTTCAATGGTCGTAACGAATGTTGCTACTCCTTCGACTACAACCGGACACGTCTGCTAAACGATATGTTGCCGCTCGGCCGCTATTGACCGCTCGATCGATGTTTTGTCGCTGAAGTCCGAAGTCCGAAGACCGCCATCACCCCCCCCCCCCCCCCCCCCGTTGAAAAAGAAACCAATCGCCCCATCCGAACGGCACAGACGACACCCCCGTTGTCTGTATGTACGCACACACACTTTGCAGCAGGTGATCGATGCCTGATTTCGACCGGTGGGTTGTTCGGTTGATCGCTGCTGACATGCATCGCTTGAGTACCCCCGCCGCCACGCTACATGATGCACACATGAGAACCCCACAACCCTCAACTCCACCGCCATCACTACGCCTGGCGCTGCTGGTGCGGCCAGAAGGGAGTCAGACCAGTCTACTAACAAGGCAAATCCTACCGCCACCCGCATTTGAGTAGACAGTAGCGCTTCAGCGGCAGCAGCAGCAGCAGAAGCACTAACAGCCATGGCAAGTGGACTTGGTTGCTGCTTGTATGAATGAATACCTGCTAACGTGTTTGAATCCCCGTAAAGCTAAAAAGCTAAAAATAGCATGCATGAAAGGCTTTTCGTTTACGTTAATGTATATATATATATATATATATATATATATATATATATATATAGATAGATAGATAGATAGATGGATAGATGGATATATAGTCTCCCAGAAGTCGTCCAAAAAACTTTGGGGTGTACTACAATTCGGCAAAAAATATTTCGTTTTCAATGGAACAAAGGGGCGGAAATGTTTTTTTAGAGAGATTGCCAAAAATAGTTGTACCAAGTTTTTGATCCTGACATATTTTCACTAAATCGGCGATTGCGAGAGCTCCAGTCAGCCTACCGACAAACCAATCATACCTGCGTATTTGAGGGAAAATTTTGCATCTGTTGAATTGGAATATACGTTAGCTCAAAAAAGGACAAATGTTTTATCAAAGATAATTTTCAATACATTTAATTCTCGGCGCTTCTTTTAACTTGGCTTTTACGCTTACTTACCTATTTTTAGAAGACATTTCCGCCCTTTGTTCTATTGGGTAAAATAATTTTTTGCCGAGTTGTACTAATTCCCAAAGCTTTTTTTTTGTTTGGAATATAGTACGAGAGTACGGAAAAGAAATTCTGGGAGACCCTGTATATATATATATATACATGTACGAGAAGCATGCCTACGCAACCGAAGTGCTTTACAGTCACACACTATATATATATATATATATATATATATATATATATATATATATATGCGCGTTGGGAATAGATACGTGGCCTTTTTGGTTTGATCCACCACGCTTATGAAGTGCAGTGTGTAACAAGTGTACTCGGACACAATTGTCAACGTTATATAATCAAATATTTTAGGTATATCCAAGATGATTATGTGTTAACTATAAGATCATCTTCATAGTCACATAAATGCTTCGTGATCTTTTATTATAAAAGCACCACATACCAAAGTACAATTATCATGGTCATATATGCATTGTTTCCAATACACGCACTTCTGAAAGGAAAAGGTAACTAATCACCAAATAGGCGAGTGCTATTCGAATTTGCATGCGCCCATTTGGCCATCCGCTAAACGAATAATCCGTTTAAGAACTCAGCGCGGGCCACGGCTTTTGCAGTGATTGATTGCTGACTCCTTAAAGTATTGATATTATTATATGACTATGCCGTTGACACATTATCGCGTTGTATGGTATCTACAAAAAAAAAACCCTTTCGGGGCTGACTCTCAGCCAAGATTTAACGTCCATGGGACTGCTTTTCGCATTGCTTCATAGACGGACCCCCATAAATACAAATATGGGGCAACGGTGGGGCTCGAACCCGCGCACCTGCTATGTGTCTCCTCCGGTCGCGAGGCACAGACGCATGCCACCACGCCGCCGGGCTCAACCGACCGGGTATCTAAAAGTTTCTTTACAGCTCATCATACATGTTTATATACATACGCAGGAATGGCCGCAACTATTGACCCACAGTAGCCTAGTAGTACTCTACGACATTAGATACAGTAACATACGCGCTTACACAAATTCCAGGATTGGTAATTCGATGATCGTTCATTAAGATAGACACCACGAGCGAAAGCTCGAGTACCTGGCAAACGAGACACTTCGGATTCTGCAACGAGCTGGCAGCCCTACTCGGGTTGGTCGATAATATGCGGCTATTTTTGGAAGGAGGATGGCGCGCTAGCATTTCGGGTGGCTATGGGCAATATCTGCGAGTCACAAGGCAGAAATAGCCGGAAAATACGTTTCCTCGGAAAAACTGATTCGCTCGTCTATTGGTTCGGCGGCGTACTATATGTGTTCTCTATTTGGAATAATAGGCTCGGGTCTCTAGTCAAAGCAGGAGCGCGATCTTATCTCCGGCTTATAGTCCAGTTAAAGTTGCTAAACGTTTATATTTTGTGTTGTAATGGGATTGTCTCACTAATGTGTCGCGACATATATATATATATTCCTGTAGGAGTGAATTTCTCTCAGTATATATATATATATATATATATATATGTATTTATATTGGGGAAAGAATGACATGGACACTACGTATTAAGCTATACGTACTTCTGTGAGCCTGAAATTGTTCAGAGCAGTTTTGTTGTCCAGACGCCATCTCGCCAAAGGTTGCACAGCAATATTGATCTTCCTTTATAGCGTCTAAGCGTAAGGCAATCGCCACTTCACTAATATCAACCAATTCAAAAAGAACTGAGTTGCTTACTCAGGTGACGCGCAAATTGGCGGACGGCAAGCGGAACCATTTTCAAGGCCTCCGACCTGAATATCTATGTATCTGCATGTCAGAAGCACGGCTCTGAATTTTTTGCTGCAATTAATCAAAAAAGCCTATAAAGCCTGAGGCGTAATCTGACATGACCGGGTACATTTGACCTTTACGCGTGTTTGCTTAAAATGCGACTTTAGACCAAATTCCCATTTGCAAATATTTCGAAAAGTTTAAGGCAATTTTGTTTCATGCTCGTGTACCGTTCCCATAAAATCATACACTGACCACTGGTGACCTTTAGTTCATTATTGGCACGATTCGCACTATCAACAACAATGGCAGCAATAGCAACAACAACAGCAGCAACAACAATAACAGTTCTTACGGCTCTGACTGTGTCAAGCAGTTCGACGCACTTCTCAACGCGTCGTCATAATAGTACTCGAGTTAACTGGCAGCAGCAGCAATAGCCAGACAGTACTATGCGGAGAGTTGAATCTCCGACTTGCGGCATCACTTAATGCAGAGAGTAAAAGAAAACAGAACAGTTAATCGACAGAGCAAGCAATAGCAGCCCGAAGAATAACAAAGCCGCCATAACAACCACCACCACCAACAACAACAATGGCAAGGCAAATACAACAGTAACGGTAACCGTACCGACAATGCCAATAACAGCAACACCGGTACAATAACAATAACACCACACGCAACAACAACAACAACAACAGCAACAACAAAGATATATGAGCTGCAACGACATTAGCAGTGATTGCAACCACGACAACACTCGATTGATGTCTGATATGGCCGTGGATGGATAGCTGATGGGAAGCGTTTTTCTAGCCATGATTCTGGTGACGATATCATCATATCGCCACGTCTAACGTGTGTACAGACAGACATCCCTCTGCTACTCTGCCTGACGCCGGTTGATTCATCTAAGTATCACAAGTAAAGCCGGCCAGAGGACGGCGACCGGGCGGGAGTACGTGGACTCTAGCGAACCTATGAATGAGTATAACAACATCGACGACTACGACAGGAACAACAGCAACAACAGCCCCAACAACAACGACAACTACAACAACAGCCCCAACAACAACGACAACTACAACAACAGCCCCAACAACAACAAAACTACAACAACAGCCCCAACAACAACGACAACTACAACAACAGCCCCAACAACAACAACGACAACTACAACAACAGCCCCAACAACAACGACAACTACAACAACAACAACGACAACTACAACAACAGCCCCAACAACAACGACAACTACAACAATAGCCCCAACAACAACAAAAACTACAACAACAGCCCCAACAACAACGACAACTACAACAACAGCCCCAACAACAACAAAAACTACAACAAGCAGCCCCAACAACAACAACTACAACAACAGCCCCAACAACACCACAACTATAACAACAGCCCCAACAATAACTACAACAACAGCAACAGCAACAACAGCGCCAACAACAACAATAACCGTAGCAACAATTGCCACTGCTAGTAAAACAAGTATCATGGAAACTGCTCAGTGATTCGCTCAGCGAGTTCTATGCGTCGTAGCATAGTCGACGTCTATTTAGTATCATCTGTCGACGGTTGGCTGCGAATTGTCGCAACCAGCCGGCGTCCTCGTCATTGTTATTAACATTGACCGGCGCTTCCGCTGGACGTCGCTGGCTGCCTGGATTGGCAGAGTTGTAGTAGTGTTGTTGTTGCTGTTGCTGCAGTTGTAGTAATAGTTGTTTTTGTTGGTGTTTGTTGTTGTTGTACTTGTTGGTTGTTGCTGACTTGCTTGGCGTTGTAGTGTGTCCATGCTGGCCATGATTGTCACCAATGTCATCTGACTTCTACACTATGTTACTGCTATACTGCCTATACTGGTTTTGTAGTCCGTATCGCACTGTTCGGTCGTACAACATTCCAGTGATGCGACAACTGTTGTTGAGCTGATTGACTACAAGCATTTGCATCGGAAAGATTCTTTCGCTGTCTTAGTTTTGCTGTTGTTGTTTTTGTTGTTGCAGTTGCTGTTGTTGTTGTTTTGTTGTTGCAGTTGCTGTTGTTGTGATAAAAAATTATAGTACCAGTAATAGTACGATTAGTGGTGGGACTAATCGTCACCTTTAGGCACTACAAAAATATTGGTAATGATAACATCTTCCTAATCATGCTCTAGCGGTCATTCGGTCCTGTACTGCATATAGTATTGCTTGTTATTCTCTATCGTCACTAATGTAATTGTTATCGTTGTCTTACGTTGCCCATTTGCTGCCACAATCGCTATTTTTTCTTGCGGTTGTTTGTTGTTGTTGTTTTTGTTGTTGCAGCTATTGTTGTTCTTGCTGTTGTTATTGTTGTTGTTGCTGCTGCTAGTACTGCTAGTACAGCTCATCGGCTTAATCTGCCGAGTTGTTGTTGTTGTTGTTGCTGTTGTCATTGCTGCTGCTGCTGTTGTTGCTGTTGTCATTGCTGCTGTTGTTGTTGTTGCTGTTGCTGCGAGTACTGCTCATCGGCTCGATCTTGGTCGTTGGCCTCTCCTCAGCCCCCCGCTTCCCCCCCCCCCCCCCACACAAGCCCATTCGCCATCGTCGTCGTCGTCGTCGGCCCCATTCGTGTCAATGACAGCCATTCCGTGTTCGGGCCCCGGAGACACCACGACGTCCACCGTCCATCGGTGACGTGCGCCGCCCGAAGCGTTCGTATACAACAGGAGTAACAACAGCGATAGCTGCAACAGCAGCAGCAGCCGAACAACAATAACAACAACAACATCAGCATGAGCAACAACAACAACAACAACAACAGCAGCAGCAACGACAACGACAACATCAGCAACAGCAGCAACAACAACATCAGCAACAGCAGCAACAACAACAATATCAGCAGCAACAACAACATCAGCAGCGACAACAACAACAACAACAACAACAGCAGCAGCAGCAGCAGCAACAGCAGCAGCATTGGCAGTGGCGGCAATAGTAGTAGTAGTCAGTATGTCGTCAGTAGTTGTCGATCGTTGGCCGGCTTTGACTTCAACGGCCAGCGGTCTTCACTCCGGATTGACCGGTGGCGGCGGCGGTCGTTTCCCGCTTCCTTCGGCCTGCCTATCAGACAGGCCATCAGACAGTTTCCGTCAATGACTACCCCTCACACTACACCACACCTCTCCCTTCCTCCCCCCCCCCCCTTCCGACCTCCGTCAGGGCGGAGGGGGGGGGGGTGCTGCTATACATGGGCCATGTGAAGAAGTAGTAGTAGTTGTAGTAATAGCAGTAGTAGTAGTAGTCATAGTAATAGTAATAGTCGTAGTAGTAATAGAAGTCCTGGTCTATAGTAACAGCAGCAGCAGTTGTAAAAAAATCGTCATTGACGATCGACCTGAAGGCTCGTATCTTTACTGCCCGCACACTGGCTGGCGGACAGACGGACAAATTTGCCCATCATCAGTATCGCCATCATCATCATCATCACAATCATCATTCATCATCACAATCAGCAACATCATCAGCAGCAGCAGCGCCAACGCCATCATTAGCATCAGTACCATAATCATGAACAGTCTTAACACGAGGCTGTCGTCACTGGGTTGCTTGTTAATAACAACTACAACAACAACGCGATTACGGTCATGCAGGATTTCGCTCGCTAAACGTTGTCATCGCCAAGATCATTGTCGTCGTCTTCGTCGCCATGGCAACCAGCGCCGCCGCCGCCGCTGCGCTTCTCTGTTCGTCTTTGACCGCAACAAACGACTTCATCGGTCAGCCGGTTTTTGCGAGTACGTCATCATGCATCAATCAATCAATGCATTCATTCATCCAGCGATTAGTCCGTTTGTTGTTGGTGGACCTGTCCGCTAGCTTGCTTGGTGCACTTGTTCCCACACTTGTCACTGCTGCTTTCGTTGCTGCTAATTATGTATGTACGTATATATATATATATATATAAGATGATCCGGAATGAATTGGCATACCGAAAGCCATCCTAACTCCCGTTCAAGGGGGATACCTTTCAGTCCGCCTGTACCTTTCAGTATGCCAATTCATTCCGGATCATCCTATATATATATATATATATATATATATATATATATATATAAGATGACCCGGAATTAATTGGCACACCGAAAGCCATCCTAACTCCCGTTCAAGGGGGATACCTTTCAGTCCGCCTCCGGCACACTTAACGAGGTGATTCTCTATAACCTTTCAAGAAGCTATCAGTAAAGTGTACGTTGTATGGTACGTTGGCGATTGCCTGCTCGCAGGCGACCCTAGAATAGCAACTAATTGTTCGAAGCAAGCTCTGCGCTCTCTTGAAACTGGCTTCTGAAATGCAAACTCGATGTGCATTAAGATCTCCTTCTCGCAGTAAGTCCCACAATGACAATTATCTTGGCAGCTGTAGGCTCCTCTATAATTGCGATTTTGAACTCTTCCGCTTGCTGAGAGAAGGTTCTGCGGCAGCATTGGCCTGCTACGACAAAAAACCATAAATAATGGCAAACAAAATGCCATATTCTATAGCTGGCAGGAATCTTAACCGATCAGAGTATTCTGCCGAAAATACATCTGGTCGAGAACCGAGCATCGAAGGCATAGTTATATGACACCACGGCCACAACACTCGGTTTACTTCTTGATCTCAAGCTCTCGTCAGAGACCCGCAATATGAGCCGTTCACCAATTGCTAACCTTGGTGACCTCGGACTTCCGGACGTGGTACTCTTCTTTAGTACTCATCCCGAATATAGGGGCCACAAGCGTCAAGTAGAGCAATGTTTGCAAGTGTTCGCGCTTGTGACGCTGTCAGCAGTCCCGCGGACGTTTTGTACAGAAGGTATCAGATCGACCCTGGCCAGCGCAAGCAGATTTGTATATACGACTTTTGGTGTTGTTTAACAGAGTGCCATACACACATGTACTTGTTGCTGTACTTTGATGTTCCCTTGAGTTTTTATGCGTTATAAGGTGCCAAATCCTAAAAAAGAAACTCTTTCTGGGATAAGGTTCGACTTGCCTAAAGCCCTTTGAGAAGTCTTTTTCAGTCGACGGTCGCGTTATTAGCTTCTAAACTATCGCGAGGAAAGAGCGCCCTATTAACTCCCAGCTCGTGCCTACTGTCACCCAAGTCAGCAGATATACTCAATGCGCCACAGTATTTGTGATTTAATAAATAAATTATTCAGCCGCAAACTTACCGCCCGCCGATAATCTGGCCCTCACTGTTACGAAAAACGATTTGCAATCCTACACAAAACTCGCTTATGCGAGAGGTGTACAACAAACTATTCAGTATCATAGATAAATTGACTGTAATATTTCAATGGCATATGTCAATTTCTAAATTTCCTAAATTACGTACGTTAGAACAAGCTAAGTGTCGTGAAACAGCGCCTACAGTTTCCGAACAACAATTAAGTTTTTAATCCTATCCCAAATCGCGATAGAGGGCGCAGTAGCAGCATGGCCTGCTGTGGCCCGGAGCAGCGCAAAGCAGCAAAACAATAAAGAAAAAGAATCAAATAAGATCGACAATGCAAGCTGAGCAACAAAAAAAAGTCGACCAAAGAAAGCGTAGAGAGGCCATTCGTGGTTGCCTTACGAATTATTTGATTTACTAAACTAGTACGGGAGATGGAAATTGAACATATATATATATATATATATAATATATATATATATATATATATATATATATATATATATATATATATATATATATATATATATATATATATATATAATATATATATATATATTAAAAAGAGGAGGGGCAAGAAAGCGAGGCATGACCCGACGCAAGTCAATTGTGCATTCGGCGTCGCCACGATGTACCATAGAGACCAAGACAACGCCGCCGTACTCCTATCTCCACGGGAGCACGACCCCAAAAACCCCAAAAACACAACAAGAGAGAGGAGAGACAGATTACGGAACTCGAGCGGTGGAAGAGAAAGGACAGGTAAATAAGACCGAGATTACGGAGTGGATAACAAGAGGCACACAGAGAGAGAGGAAAGGGCAGAGAGGACAAGAAAGAAAGAGAGAGGGGGGTACAAAACAAGCCTGGAGAAGATATCGACTCCAACCACGACAACACAATGTCGTTATCATGGCAGAGCTATCCTATGCTCATACCAATACTGGTGGTTGTCGTAGTAGTTAGGGTGCTGGTGGTCGTTGTCGTGCTGGTGATAATGGCGGTCAAGCTAGTAGAAGCTCTATCTAGTACCAGTTACTAAGATTGAAACGCTTTATTCAAGGTAGAAAGAAAAATATACATTCGCATATATGCATGTATGTCATGTGATCAATATGTGGTTATAATCTGCAAGTAGTGCAGGGTGTTGGCGGCCCCTAACACTCGTGAATTTGTCTAGAGATCCTCCATGGGTACTGTGCCAGCAGAAACAGCAGTAGTTAGTAGAATTACTCCACCATAGCCAGCCGTTTTCCGACGTTTGGCGTCGGTACCATAGAAGATGGTAGGAGGCGAAAAGCAGCAGCAGCCGCAACTACAACATGGCGATGACGTAAAGTCAATGCTACTACAAGAGAGACGCTGCAACAATTATTATTATTATTATTATTATTATTATTATAAGATGAACAGTAGCAACAACAAGAACACCCATAACGAGCATAAAAGCTATGAGCAATGACCACAACACTATCAACAGCAATGACGATAACAAAGCAATCAAAAGCCACAACAACAACAACAGAGGTGAAGCCGACGAAAGCAATTTTGATTTCTTGCTCCAAACTTTTCTTCGAAAAGCTGAATCGGCAGGCTGCTTGACAGCCGTGATGGTAATGACCACTTACAAAATCTAATATCGTTGATTAATTGTGTGCTATATATGGAACTTACTTAAATCGAACGCTTATGAACGTATTATA
This sequence comes from Dermanyssus gallinae, assembly GCA_003439945.1. Classification (NCBI taxonomy): domain Eukaryota; kingdom Metazoa; phylum Arthropoda; class Arachnida; order Mesostigmata; family Dermanyssidae; genus Dermanyssus; species Dermanyssus gallinae. Next base: position 288,001 of record QVRM01004222.1, read on the forward strand.
GTCGTCGTCCGTCATTACTACCCCACTGATCATTATCATCATCGATCATCAATTTTGCTTATCGTCGGACACAGGTGATGTGTCAACTATTTTTGTGGTTGCCAATTCTCGTTGTTATTGCTTTAATTATTATTGCGTGGTCGCTGAAAGTATTTGCCATCGATACTACGACGCTGCCAGGATGATATAATTCAACTCAGTAATTATATTTCATTGCAAATTTATTTCACCTACCACTATAACGCTGTAATTAATTTGATCGTACATTTATTTGACCACAGCTACAATTTCGTCAATATTTTTCAGTTCAATTCGGTATGAAGAAATTCACGATCATGTTTATTTCGTGCTGATTTCGCCACAAACTAACAGTAACGTGAAGAAAGCGCATCTTCTTTCCAGTTGACCAATTTTGCACGTTTTGGTCGATGGCCCTTAATTCGACATGATATGGCTAAGCAAGAGCTTAAATGTCCCACAACACATTTTCGAAGTGATAGCCGTCCTGACCTGACTCTGAGAATCAGTACAACAAAATATGACACACTTGGCGTTGTTCCATTGACAATTTTTTATTCTTCTCACGAAGTAACGAAGTTTATTTTCCCGCAAAGTGACACCGTCAGCTGGCTCGGTATTGTTGGCTCTAGTAGAAACAATTATCTTTTCTACGCTGGGAATGCACAGCAGATTCCGAAAGGTTTCAAAATGCCGACGCAAAGGCAAACATTATTCTTATACACACATATATATATATATATATATATATATATATATATATATATATATATATATATATATATATATATATATATATATATATATGGTTGACAAATAATGTCACCTTCATTATGGGCAGAAACATTCAGCGAGTAATTACGCAGATAGCGATGGTAACTATTATCAGTTTCGATAGCTTTCAAAGACATTCTAATAGTAGGAGCTATATATTCTGATTTATAGGCTCTTTCGCTGACTTACACGATAATAAGTACAGCTGCTTTCATTTAATGCTATGGTCTTATCGGGACATAAATAGCTACCTAGCAAGTAAAAACAACTGTTTGGGATAGTACAGCCTTGTAAACACATGAATACGCATATTATATTGCGCTTATAAAGATACGATTAGTTACGGTGCTTGTTGTATTTTAATATAAAATACAATCGAAGGTTGTCTATTGTTTAGCTTTTAGCTCAGTCCATTTAGAATTTAAACTAACAAGGCAATAGATTTTTCTCAGTTAGGGTGCACTTGATTAGAGGACTCAAGTTCAAACATGCTCAATTAACTAATATATAACTACAACAAGAAAACATAGAAAGAAAAACATACTGATAAATGATTATTGCAATGGCAATATATAATATTATATAGACGCAATCAAAGCAAACAGATACGCCTACTAGTTTGTACATTATTTGAATGGAGGCGTATATACAAATGTATATATATATACATATATATATATTCCGGGAAGCGCGGAGGGCAGTATAGACCCCTCTGCGTATCATAACACGTTGAAGCAAGATCGAGAACAACAAGACGAATGCAGATTCATTGGAAAGAGCAGCTTCTAACGACACCGGGCATACGTAGAATTTATAATCCAGCGGAAATATTCCTCTATCGTATGTCTTGTTTATGCGCACGTCATTCCAAGGGTCGTATGGTTCGGTATGTACATACGGAAAGTATGCTGACGATACAATTGCCATTAAAAAGGGAAGCAGATGTGTCTTATTACAATAATCTGGTGGTACAGGACTCTTATATATATATATATATATATATATATATATATATACGTGGCGACGGGTAGAAGTGTTTTTATTTTTCTGAAAGAAAGTATCATTTACATTTTGACGTAAATTCCACCAAATTATATACACTTGGCCACGCATCGAAGCACGTTTTCTAAGCCCATTATTTATATTTTCAGTTTCGCCTTGGTGGTTTCAAGCACCGATCCGCGTGAACCAAAATTCCCTCCTTTATTTCAGCGGAGGAAGAAGAAATTGCACGTCGCCAAGTCTGGCGAATACGCTGGGTGCTTCATCAGCGTAACTTCCAATGCGGCGAGAAAAGCCTCAGTGTTTTCAGCCAGATGGACTTATGTGCCGCATTGTCGTGTTGAACGAACCATTGCTTTAGAGACGTTGTCTACCGTCCAGCCTCGAGGTTTTTTTTTTCATTCGAAGCAATGCCTACGCAGTTACTGATCCCTGGGGGTGGGGGGGAAGCGGGTTTACTGGGTTTGCGAGTCCCAGACTAGTCACCATGGCTGGGGTGGCGCATGTCCGTCTGGATTCCCGTAATCCCCCAAAGTAATGCTGAGAGGTTTCAACAGTAAAAAAAAAAAAAAAAAAGCCTCGAGGTGTCCTTTAGTAACACATGTGTGAGTTTACCTTAATCGCAGTCTTGACACGAGCCACCTTTAGCTATGTATGTGTTTATGTGTCCGTAACTGTTTTCGGACGTTCTTCACGAGATTCGTCGTACAGATTGAAAAGTCTAGCTTGTTCTCTGTACGATCCGCGCACACTTCATTGGTAGGGCTTCATTCCTAATGATTAGTCGGAGCTCTTCGGAATACTCCGATGCACTTAATCCAGACTAGAAGTCCTTGTACAAAGGAACATTCGATTTTATTAGATGGCTTTTGTGGCACCAACACGCTTGTACTCGCCATTTTTTGTGATAGAGTTATCGATAAGAGAATGAACTCAATTTTTTCGCTAATGTTTTGTTTTATTTCGCTGTCAAAAACTTTTTCAGGTCTGGAACGTATATATATAAATAAATTTATATATATATATATATATATATATATATATATATATATATATATATATATATATATATATAATATATATTATATATATATATATATATATATATATATATATATATATATATATATATATAAATGAGCAAGGTGTGTTTAGACGTCAGCGGGAGTGTATATGACAGTGAGGAACAGGTGAGAGCGGTTAACAGAGTTAAAAGAAGGTGAAACTTGCTGAGACATGCCTGGGCCGCGCGCGCATACCTTCCGGCATGCCCGGTAGGCAGCAGACGAACGCAGCCGAAGTCGAGAACAAAGACACCTCATGAGCGCCTCGTGAGGTGGGAGGTTGAAATCCTCCTCTCCCCCCCCCCCACTTGCTGCTACTACACGCGAACACTCGGCCGGCTTAGTTACAGACACCGGCCAGGCTCCACGGACCTCTTTGGCGTCGTTGACGTCATTCATACGATCTCTATGCGTGAGGGCCACGACAAAATAGCTCCCTCAACATAGGCCAAATCGTTGTTGTTGAGTGAAGTTCTGCGTGAAGTTTTCGAAGTTTTGCGTGAAGTTTTGGTCAGTTGTGTGAAGTTCCGCCAGCATCCGTCTCGCCAGCTGTGTTGTGAAGTTTCGTCGTAACGATTGGTGACCTGTTGGCTGTGTCTTCTCTTCGTTCAGCTATGCGGTCAGTGAATAAGGTGTTTTCTAATCCTCAGTCGCTCCGGTCTGTGATTACATATATATGCACTTGTTATTCGCCTGATGCGTATACCTAAAAAAACGTGTCAACTTTTTTTTATATCAAAAGCACTTCGAACGGCAGCATACGCAGACCTTTTGAGACGACTAGTGTTTCATCAAAAGGTCTTGCAGCATCATGGTCGTTGACCCTTAGCGTAGTATGGTGTATCATCCATTCTCAATGAGCATCATCGCTCAAATACGATTCAATCAACGGCAAAGATCGAACCGGCGACACCCGGTAGCAGACAGCCATGACTAGCGCGCAAGCCCCCTACACAACAGTACTACTAATTGTAACTGTAAGTCGATGCACAGGTATGCATAAAATTCGACACAGGACACAGATCGACTTCCTGAACGTAGTTACTTGATCATCTGTTCAAATGCCGACTCGGGCTATGCCAACTGACAGGGAAATAGGAAGTAAACGACAACTAACTTCTTGCCCTGTGGTGAATATATATATATATATATATATATATATATATATATATATATATAAAGTCCTTTCGGAGCTGACTCTCAGCCAAGATTTAACGTCCATGGGACTGCTTTTCGCATTGCTTAATATACGGACCCCATAAATGCAAATGTGCGACGGTGGGGCTCGAACCCGCGCACCCATCTGTCACAAGTGTTTCAACTAACTTGCCTAGAAAGAGCACAATACGTTAAGGAGTCTGTAATCAAAGGCTTGCTATGAATAATGCTCAAAAGTAGTTAAGTGCTCGAATAATATGTATTTATAATGCAAAGCGTTCTCAGTACAAACTTTCTGACTTACTCAGCCGTATTTTCAATCCAACTGTTTAAGTCATTACTTCAACAGGGTCCTGTTGGAGTGGTGGAACTAGAGTCTGTAATAACTGAGCTCAAACATTTTCTATAGAAGTCTTTCACCGAACAAATCTCAACAGAGGCTGTCGACCGCTATGATCGGTTGCCAGTCACGATGTACTTCACTGTACTCTGGAGATGAGAGAAACATCCCGATAGCCTTACTCAGTCGATCCCCGCTTGAAGTCTGCGCACCTCGTCAATCCGTCTCATGGCGATCAACCCGACTTCTTAGCTAGCTTTCTTTTATTAGATAAATACTCGTATACTCTTATTATATAGCGAACATGAATCTGTCTAAGTTAGACACTACATAGTATTGTAGCGTACTAAATTTTTTTAGACAAATACTCTTGTACTCTTATTAGATAGCGAGCATGCATCTGTCTTAAGTTAAACAGAAGAGAAGTTAGACCCCACAGCGTGTGGTGTTCCGCGATTTCCCCGTCTGTCGTACTGGCTCTACATTTGAGCGGGTATGCACAGATCAGACCGTGTCTCCGAATGACGATACGAGTCGCAATATAGTTTATAATAGTCGGTTGCACCGAGAGAGAAAATTTTCGCTTTGGGGGCTTGATTGCTTGCTGAACTCGATCAGTGAGGACCCGCCATCCGAACGCAGCACGGACGTGAGCACCAGCTACGTTCTCAGCCAGCGCTTCTCAGTGACTACAACTCAATGGTTTCAATCGGCAAACATGGTTTGCTAAAGCCGTTTTCTGTAACTAACGCACGAATCAGACAGTCTAAGGATCGTAGTTGTTGGCAATATTGACAAATTGACCAATGCGTAACCTCACCGCGTTCAGCGATGTAACATGGACACATGGATTCTGGGTGGTCACATAGCAGCATATGTTACCTATCGATGAGCACCGATTTTGCCTTCGGTCGTTCTACGCGATTCGATCTCGCTTCGTACATCTCGTGATTCTTCTTCCGTTCCTTGCTGGATGTTCTCTCCATGTTGCATGTCGTAAATGATCCCAGCTCGACTTGCACTGATCATGATTGCGTTTGGCGACACGCGCCGTTTCTATCGTCACAGATGAATGAATGACTGCAGCGTGACCAATCCAACCAGTCGCCACCCTGAGTCGTTCTGCCTGCGTGACGGCCGCAACGGTCCAGGTAACTTCGGTCACACAAACGAGATTACTCTGCTCACCAACAGATGCATCCTATTATCCTCATTGACTACAGTGTCAATTTACGCCAATGCGTGTCACGATAAAGCTCGATCTCAAAATTAGCTTACATGAAGCAAGGCGAAGGCTGTTTATGCATGTATTTACCGTGTAATTTGCACATATATATATATATATATATATATATATATATATACATATAAATATATATATATATATATATATATATATATATATTATATATACTATGATTGACAACTTATGCGTGTCGTTCAGTTTAGTAGGACTGACATACACCTATTGTTGTCGTTGTTGCTGTTGGTGTTTATGAGTCCATTATACTTGTGCCGGCGCAACCCTATACGCAGACATATATATTTTAACACCAATGTTTATTTAGTTATCATTCATTCACATTACAATACCGTTCGAAATGATTACGATCCTGTTTGTCTAGAATTTCTAGTGGACTTGAGTCTATTCCGTATTATTGCTTTTGTGTCTTGTTCCTGTAATTAGCGTTGGTGCTTTTGTGTCTGTTTTTATACGATTACGTTTGATGGTTTAGCTCTAATGGTACTATTGCCGTTGATGCTGCTGTTGTTGTACTCGTATCATTAAGCTATTGTGTAGCACTATAGGCGCAGAGGCAAACGAAGAAACCACCTGTTGTAGTCACTCGTAGAGATGTAGGTGGTTTTTACTCAAATGTCTGGTTATGGTCTCAGGCCTGTGAACTTGGATGAAAAATACAACCCACCCGTTACTTAATTGCTCTTCTTTTTCTTCTTCATCTTCTTCTAGCACTTACGTACGTCGCCTCCGAGACTACGATATATGCGTTTTTTTATACGGATGAATCCTAAGCTTAACAAATTCCCACTCATCAAACCTATTATCGCCGCTGTTTTCGTTTACCTATTTCTGTGTCCGATACGGACAACGAGGCGCGTCTTTGCACTACAGTTTTAGTATATCGGGATAACTACTTCGAATAGTAGAGTACTACGACGTCCACGTTATAGTCATTATAATCTTCATCGTCATCACTCTTATTGCACACATTAGCCTTAACTAATTAATAAAGAAGCTTAGGCCAGCGCACGCCACAGCGTGTCCAGTCAATAGCTGAACTAGCAAGATGAGAGAAGATGCAGTCATGTGAAAGAAGCACTCGTTGTGTGTTATATATATATATATATATATATATATATATATATATATACCAAAACACTCAACCTGAATGTTAATAATAATGTAAATACCCTGTAACCAATATGATTTAGTAATGTACATTTGGGATCATTTCTCTTTCTCTCTCCCTCTCATTTGTCACTTCGTCCCCCGTGTCTTGATGTTCCCCCTTGGGTCGTAACGTGGTCGTTTTCGGGCTAAATATGGAAAACCTGAAGCTTTCAAGCCAACCAAAATAGGGTGGCAATCATTTTGTCAGGCAGCGTTCATATATATATATACCTGTTGAAAAAATATATATGTCTATATACGTGTTGAAAAAAATGTATATATATGTGTGTTGCCATTGTCGGAAAACTTCGCACCTCACAGAACCGTTTTGTATTATTATGATTATTATGTTGAGAGCTACTAGTGGCGTTATCGCTGGTCCGGTGCTGCTGCTGCTGCCGCTGTTATTCGCGTCATTGACGCTGGGTGATGTATGCACGCAATGTAATTTTTATTGTCAGCTTTCGCTCGCAAGGAATCAATGTATGTATTCGCTATGCGCTCGTGTCGAGCTGTCTGTGCGTGCATGTGTGAATGAATGTATGTATGTATGTTCATGTGTGCCCATTCTTCCAAGGCCGTTACACTGATTGTTTCCTGACTGCTGGCCGATTGCCAGCCGAGGAAATAGATATATATATATTGGTGCAAAGATATATATATATATATATATATATATATTGGTGCAAAGATATTTGTCCTGTCTATGGCTGAGATATTGACCAGCAATAACAAACGACGCCGATATACCGAGGCGTGAACGGCCGACCTATGGCGAGAGATAGAGAGATAGCGACAGAGAGAATTGTCTCGCTGACGCTGTCGATTGTCGGGGGGGGGGAGGTGTATTGTGCTATGTATTGTAGTTTAACTGTTCTATGTGGCAACCACGCAACAACAACAATAGCAGAAGCAGCAACAACAACAATGAGAACAACAACAACAAAGAGAAAAACATCAACAATGAGAACAACAACAACAAAGAGAAAAACAACATCAATGAGAACAACAACAACAAAGAGAAAAACAACATCAATGAGAACAACAACAAAGAGAAAAACAACAACAACAAAGAGAAAAACAACAACGATGAGAACAACAACAACAAAAAGGAAAACAACAAAAAGAAAAACAACAACAATGAGAACAACAACAAAGAGAAAAACAACAACAATGAGAACAACAACAAAAAGAAAAACAACAACAAAAAGAAAAACAACAACAATGAGAACAACAACAACAATGAGAACAACAACAACAAAGAGAAAAACAACAACCATGAGAACAACAACAACAATGAGAGCAACAACAACAGCAACAACGACGACAACAACAGCAACATTTTATTACAACTATCATGACGCGTCTGGTCGCAGCAGCAGCAACAGCATTACGGACGGGTGGCAGTCGACTTCACGCCTTCAATTGGCTGTCTTCTTCACTGTGACTCGGCCTTGTGCGTCACGTTCGAACTTCGAAATTCGGCAGACGTGACTCGTGATGAACGATGGCATGAACGAACGTGTTGTTGGTTGGTTGGTTCGCGACAATGTCGATTAAACAGAAAATCGAGACAGACAGACAGTCAGCCCAACCGCACGACGGACAGCAAAAGAACACAGAAGGCGGTGTTGGCGCTGACGGTGATCAATCAAGCTCGTTGTAGACCAAGCACACAAAGAGGCAATGCAAATGGAAGTAAGCTTTTAGTATTTTTGTCGTTCGAATTAGGGGGTTTGCATATTTGGCGTACTTCGGCCTGCATTTGACCGATTGACATGCACGCCTTACATCGACACACTCTATCCTGCTCCCCTCCACAATTTCCTTTTTGCTCTCTCTCTCTCTTTAATTTCTTTTTGCTCTCTCTCTCAATCTTGTGCGCAATTCCATACGAGTAGAACTCTAACCTACTAAAAAAGCCCCTAATTGTCTTCGTCGACGTCATTTCCCATGTGTATTCTTGTATGTAGCATCTATATATATATATATATATATATATATATATATATATATATATATATATATATATATATATATTATATGTATATATATATAATTCAACAAGCCATCATGGATCTACTAGATTAGGTTGGACACAGGTTGTTTTTTTGCTTTGGGTCTCTCTCTGTCTTTTCTTCTCAAAATTGCCGTAATCGTTTTTTGTTGTTGTTGTCCCCTCTGTGGCGTACGCTAAGCAGTTCCGTTCACGTCAAAGACGTCGGAAGTCAATGGTGATAACTGCTTCCTCGCTTCTGCAGTGGCCAATTGAATGACTAGGCATCATCATTACACGTAACGCAGAGCTTCACAACTCGCTATTGGCGACATCCGTATTTTTATTATTATTATTGCTGTTGCTGCTGCTACCATCGATCGCCGTTGTAGCTGCATCTGCAGCATCTCCGCCCACGGGCAAAGAGCCGGCCCGGCAATGATGGCCACTCCGACTTGCAGTGCTTGCCGCCACAGTAATGAATAAAGTGTTAATAACGAGCTGAGAAGAACGGGTCGTTTTTAGCGGCTCGGTATTCCTTTAGTGGCGGATGGCTTCAAGCGATGCCCTTCTTCCGTCAGCTTGGCACCATGCTGGACCCCCCCGCTTCTTCCGCATGGTGTCAGCCCTTAGGATAGGTGTCCCCATACGCCTGTGAGCCTTTGTAATTAATGCATGTCGTGTGATAGAGTAATCGATTCTGACGGTCTACACAGGTTTCCTAAAAAGTTTCAAAAAGCTCACAGGACAACGTGGAGCCATTTGAATCGTGAGGAGGACACTGAGATGGAAGAGCAGAAATACCATTCATACTCGTGCCCAAAGGTCCGAGCGAAAACAATTAACTACGACCTGATGGAGTGCCCACACGTCTATGGTCACACGGCAAAAGCGTTGTCTGGGATGTAACTGTCTCAAGCAAGGCGCAGCTCTGTCGAGTATGGATAGGTCGCAGAACATGGAGCTACCGCTTCATGCCTATTGCTTTGAAGATGCTAAAACGTACGGAGGATATTACGGGCGACCGGGCAGATGAGGTTATGGGCTCTTTGTAGGAGGAACGTGGCTTCTATTATAGGCGCCACGTGTTGATACGAAATTAACAGTAAATACTTTAATTTTTAAGCAAACATGTAAGAATAAAATAATAATAATAATAATAATAATAATAATAATAATAATAATAATAATAATTATTATTATTATTATTATTATTATTATAAAGAAGCTGCAGCGAGCGATTGCGTATGACACCGATCACGACGTGCTTTGGTTATAGATCAATGCCTGCTATCGTTAGTTAGTTAGTTTCCGTCTATACGCGGTCGCGTTTTCACTTATTTTTCAGCTATACATCGATATATCTGTCTGTCAAAAGTAGGGCGATGAACTGTACCTACTATACTGTAATATCACTACGATGCCATTACTGTTACAACTACTACGATAGCCATTATTCAAAGCGCGGTCCGTCCTCCCAGGCAGCCGTCTTCTACCTGTCTAGTATTCTAAATCAACTGCAGTAAGTACTCTACGCCCGGCTAGATATCAGGGGCGGTGGCGTCCGGCTTCGACGTCTGGTTTATTGAACGGAGGCGACAAGCACCGGACGGGCAGAACATACCGGGTGGCCAACGTAAAAATCGTGAGCTGTAAGCAATCGACAAACATGTAAGTATTTAGAAAGAAAGAGACACAAAAACAAATCTATCCGACATGTTCTTCGACTTGTTCACGAGTCGTGCGATAAGGCTTTTTTGTCACTGTTGCAGTTGTTTGCTTAGAGTTCTGTCGGGTTTAGTTTCAGGATGGGGATTCGTTGGCGGCGTCGGGGGCGGGCAGGAAATGTAACGCGTTGTCCTGGATTGCACAGCCAGAACATGTCGTGCCAGCTGGACACATTGATGAAAAAAACGACAAGCAAACCAGAAAGAGCAAGCAGATATTTTTCTGCTTCACCAAGCGATGCTGACGTACACGGCCCAAGCAGCGACGCCTAATGAGAACGCATTTTTATTGTTAAGCAGGTAACGACACGTAATTCAGAAAACTATATACACAGATATAGATTTATTTATAAATCATCTTTGTTATTATATATATATATATATATATATGTTTAAGATACCCTTTGCAATCGCGTCGAGAGAGCATCTTCAGCGCAACTATTGTAAAAATCTAGAATGCATTCCTTCAACTATTTTTTGCTGTAGCATCCAGAGAGCAATACGTATAATGTATAAACGTATGTGGTACTCATAGTAAATTACGGTAAAGCAGCAACATTTTTTATTGGTTATTATTATATATTATTACCTAGGCCATGCGGCCACTAGAGATATGAGGCCTTAACTAGCTCGGTAACCATAATAAAGGCTATCATGTCGTTAGTAATGTGTGATTAGCAATGTGGACTATTAGATCATTCATTAAGGTAGCCGTCGGTAAAATGATTTCATCTGTGGCGTTGTCAAATCAAGATGCTGCACACTTTAGCATTCCGTCACAACAAGCTTGCAAGTAGGAAGCAGCTTACCTTTTTTCCGCATACAAACGGACAGTGCCATCAATTGCAGAGCACGTCGCGGGTTCTAGTTTGATTCAAAATTCTCGATGGTCTAAGTGCACCTTGAGCGCTAATAATAATTGATAATACTTGCAGTCCGCAAACCTGAAACTGTGGACCAATGTGCCGCAATAGAATGATTTGATCGCGTTCTTAGTAGAAACTTAGTTCAATTGGCCACTACCCGGCTTTTCAGAGTAGATATGGATTCAGTCATTCTATCAGTTCCGCCTACATTTGAATCATTTAAGAAGAGACCACTTTGAAAGCTTATCTAAACTGCCGTAGCATTTGTTTTGCATTAAAAATCAAGGAAATTGTATTTAAAATGAGATTTAAGAATCCGAACGATATATATATATATATATATATATATATATATATATATTGTTTATTTATCTCACATAACTCCTATACAGATGATAGCTTATATCGGTTTTAGCTTGTTAGGCGACAAAACTGATACCGAGAAGGAATTCTAGGTCTAAGCATGCACTACATTCCTCATTACATGCGATGCACATACATAAAAGAAAACAGCACAAGTTTACTATTCGTCGTCCATTAATTATTTTATTAATTTATTACTTACAATTGATTTCTTAGTTCATTATAATCCGCGCCATTACTACAATTATAGTCATCACTATCATCATCAGCATCATTGTCACTATTACAAGTGTTTCATTGCCTCGTTAATTAATTTACTTTCATAGCGTGTCCTAGTCAATAGAGTGTCATTTGTTTCTTACACACTTAGATCGCCACCATCATCGTCTTCACCATTGTTCTCTCTCCACTATATAGTGTGACTACAGTGGCCGTGACAACTCTTCGCAAATGAGATCATACATAGCGCTTGTTTATGCGTGGCGTTCTCGTTCTCTCCTTATTACGTACATACATACATTCATTCATATATACACACGTGCACACATATCGCTAACGTGTGTTTTAGGCGACCGACAATCTCGCAGCAGGCAAACAAGACGACCTCAGACAAACGCCACCCCCGTGTCTCGGGGGGGGGGGGGGGTCTGCCTTTTCCTTTGTATGGCCAGAGATCCCCGTCTGCCTAGGACAACTTTTCTTCTCAACCTCCTCGAAGAGGACTTTCCTCAAGCAACAACCAGCAACGATACAGAAAGCGGTCGTCCCTATGGAGGCTCGGGCTTGTCGTCGCCGTCGTCGCTGTTTTCGGTTGCCTCTCTACTGGAGACGCCCTAGAGGTGACGGTCGCCAATTGAGCCAAACAAAATGTTTGAGGCCCCACAAGCTTCGCCAAATGCGTGCGCGGTCGTGGCGAGCCGTGTTGTGATGCGCATGTGTTGCTATCGTGGTTCATACAGTTCGTACAGTGCGGTGCAGTGCAGTGCAGATGCATGGAGCACGCCCACGGTACCGAGTGGAGGAAGATCGGTGTAGATGGCAGAACCTATCATCCCCATCAGACCTGGCCATGAATGACTGCACGAACGAATCACGAACTGCAGCTGGAGTAACAACAAACAACAGCTGTAACAACAACAGCCGCAGCAGCAGCAGCAACAACAACAATCACAACAACAGCAACAACAACAGACCTGACCGTCTTTTTGTCTATTTTCTCTCTCTCACTCGTGTAGACGCTGCTTCTTCTTCGTCTAGCCGCCAGCGCTAACTGTACATACTATGTTACAAAGATACTGCAAGCACTCGAACTGATTGATCGATTGATGTTGATGAATGTTACAGTGGCAGTGGGTCGCCGCCGCAGCAACAGCAGCAGCAGCGGCGGCAACAGCAGCTGCAAGCCTGGAGAACCGGCGACCGGGAATTCGGGGTCGTAACGGGCCAATTGTTGGCCAATTCATCCAGTTGATGGGCCCTTTATCATCGTTTTGTCTTGTTGTTGTTGTTGATGTGTATCTATATATATATATATATATATATATATGCGAGTTTGTGTGCGTGTATGTGTTCAGTCTCAGCGCAACTTGTATGGAGTACTCCAGCCGTCTTTTTCATTGGCTGATGACCTGCATTCATTTTCATTGGCTGTAAATAGTAATCATCAGATGAATGCCAACAATGATAATGATAATAATAATAATAATAGCAGTAGTAGTAGTAAGGAGGAATACAACTCGATGTCACGGGGCGACACAAAGCCGAACCACACTCACACAAGTAATAAATAGCGTTCAGGACGAAATACAAAATGCACACATGCTTCTTTCACAGTTTCTGTATGTGTCTCTTGTATCACTCTGTCTCTCTCTCGCTCTCTCTATTACATCTCTTTCTGGCCTTTTATTTCTATTTAGCGCAGTATCGACGCTGCATACACATATCACCAGGCCTCTCTGTTCCATCATCACAAACAATGACATCTCATCTCATCGGTAACATGCTCATCATGTCATCATGCCATCAATATCATCATCATCGTCATCATCATCATAGTCATCGTCATTGGCACTAATTGTAGAGAGACGCGACCGGCCTGCAGCGGCGTTAGCGTAAACGGACGTTAAATGCTGATCGTTCATATCTGTATATATATATATATATATATATATATATATATATATATATATTTATAGTATGTACATGTCAAGAACTTGCTTGTCTCTCTCTCTCGGGTGTTCTCGACAGTTGGCCTGGGCGGCCACGTGTAAACGTATTTGTATTTGTGCATCACACATACACTGGTGTCGTGGTTTAGCATTAGTTATTTACACAATGAATGGCAAGCTCGTCGCTATTTTGTATCGCTGTTAGCAGCAGCAGTTGTTGTTATTGTCTGTTGTTGTTGCTGCTGCTGCTGATGATGTCGCTCTTTGAAGTATAGATAAATTCTTTCTCGCATCGTTCGCCTAAAGACGACGCAGTACAATTCATGCTATGTGAAGCCCAAATCGTGTTTTTTTTTTGTTGTGTCGAATACCAGCTTGTGGTAGGTACGCATAGTTTGTGGCTATGTGTTTCCCCCCTGTCCTCTTTTTTCCATCTCTCCTTAGAGACTCCATTCCCCCCCCCCCCACCTCGTTGCGCCGCCTCAACAATGGCAAATGGACCAAAATAGACAGCGATGTAGCGGTTACAGATTATGTCAACACTCTAGGAAGAAGGTTTTTTGTCATTGTTTCGTCTCTCCCATCCTTTTGGTCGTGCGGCGCACCTGTTTGTTTCATTATATATATATATATATATATATATATATATAATACCTAAATATATATATATATACCACATATGTTGTGCACTGTAATGTTGTGTGTGTGTGTGTGATTTTTTTATATGGGTGCGTGTGTGGTTTTCCGATTGCTTAGCCAAAAGCCAGCTCGGGGACCAACCCACTTTCTAACCGGGATCGTTGCGTAGAGTTCGGCACAAGCCTTTCAGGCCATACACATATATATATATATATATATATATATATATATATATATATATACTATATGGACGTTCAAGACCGAAAACCGAACCAACTTCAAATCAATCGATCGACAGCATCGCATAAACTAGCCACTGGCGATCAATCTCAAATCATCATTAGTATTATCACTTCTATACATTGGGGAGGGAAGCGACTAGAGGACGTAGCGCCCAGCGTCAAATCAAGAACGGTCATCATTCATTGACGCTTTCGTCTTTCAGATATGGTTGATATCCCTTGCCCCGGTCAAGGTGCGCATATATATATATATATATATATATCCTATTGTGCATGGCATTGACACTTTCACTAACCCACCTCCTGCGGGTGATCGGCTAATTTGCAATGACCACCAATCTAATGCAACCAACTCTTGCGCTCTTTCTCAAAAGGCAATTTTTATCCACTCTTTCTGCCTTTATATTGACGAAGCGATCATAACAAACTGACAGAAGCCGATGTCATTATATCGTGTTAATCGAAGTTGGCAGAAAACTACCCCCTATACAGAAAAGCATAGGAGTCTCTGCAAACGGGACTCGTGAGGGTGGAGGCAACTGCGTGTAGTTGTTTTTGTTGTCGCCGCTGCTGCTGCATGATTTAACGAATGGTAATTAACGTGCGTATTTTGTTACGCCATCTCATACGCGCATACATATAAATATATATAGGAACTTCGGCCTGAGTTCTCGGACTATTCTGTTCTTGGGACGAAAAGAAGTCTGGAACTACTGCAACGACAGCAGTTGAGTAAGTTATGATCACGTCTCATGCACCATTCTATATACAAACAGCCAACAAATGTTGTCTACGTATTCGTGTGTGACGCACCTTCGTGTTTAGGCGATAAGCAAGCAGCCAAAGATAACTTTATTATATATATATATATATATATATGGTGTGTGTGTCTGTACGCTTTACTGGCATGATGTCTTTGTTATGTGGCTGTAATTGTGTTTGTTGAGTTGGTCATTGCTCTTATGCACCTATTATGTTTCCCCTTTAGCGTCTATAGTTCGACAAAGGCATTCAGTCACATTTGAGCTGTCGAACGACGTCTGGTGGATAGGCCACAACATCGGACTGGACAATCGGTGCTGAAGTGTTATGGTGAAGTAGCAGTAGAGCTCATCAACTAGCAGCTAATCGAATGGGCTCGATGCGGGCTACAGCGGCAACCCCAACTGCGGATGTTGGACTTCGTGCCGAGGACCCACCGTGATTGTGAGAAGAACACTCTCTGAGAACGAGGGAATCAGCGAGGAGGACCAGGAGGTTCGGTGGGCGGCAGCGGTTCTTGCAATATAAGTTAAACCGCAAATCTGGGGGGCTGAAACGGTACCGTTTGCCTAACGGTGGCCCTCATTTACACAAACCGGCCAGCATGACGATCGAGGGAAAACGGCCACTCCTCCTATGACTCAAAGTTACAAATATATACATATGTTTTTTTTTATCTCTCCTTCATCTTCCTCGACTTCATCGAAGGCTGGCCCCGCCCTTCCCTGCTTATTGGCATTGCACAAACGTTTAGGCTCCCCGTGGCGCACACAGCACGGATCTTCGATCGACTTCGCAGGCAAGCATGTGTAGTTGTCGTATTCATGTTGTTGTAGTGTAGTGTTGTATTCATGTTGTTGTAGGTGTAGTTGTTGTATTCATGTTGTTGTAGGTTGGTTGTTGCTGTTGTGCGTTCTTGTTGCCGCAGCTGTTGCTAAATATAATGCTGATGCTGCTGTTGCCGATATCTATATAAGGGCTGTACCGTGGAATCAAACCGTGGTCGTCGTATATAATCATTAGCAATAACAACACCACCACTACAGCAGCAGCAACAACAACAACAACAACATCAGCAACGATAACAACAATGGCTTCGAGTGGAGAAGGCCTGTGTAAGTTTTCTTCACCCCCCGACCATCGATCTATCGCTCGGCCTCGGTACGCACGTATGCCGTCCTATGTGTCATAATACAGACATAGGACGACGGTGTATCGGTGTTTGTTATTTATGATGCGTGGTGATGATTTTGATTTGACGCAGCAACGTATTTGCCTACGTGACGTAATGTCGTCAGAGATCGTGATGGGGCTACGGTGGTGATGGTGCTGCCGCAATTCGCTGGCAGGCGGAAGGCGCTCTTGGTGATGATATGACTTTGATGATTTGAACGGCGGATGCGGGATGCTTTGGGCAATTTGGGGGGGCCGAGCGAGGGCCGAATTTTGACCGCGCCAGCATTGCGACCAAAAGAATACGGTCAAGTTCGCGGCTTCAGAGCGCTAGCCTTGACGTAAGCAAAGCGGCCGGCCGGCAGCCAAAGCATAACGCCAAAGCGGGCCTGAATTTCTTCAATCAATTCTCTCTTTCTGAGCCCACTGGTTAAACGCACCTAACTCGTTCGCAAGTGAGGGTGCTTCCGTTTGGTTTAGGTTTGGGCGAATATTATTCACTAGCAGAAGTACTAATAAAAGCAGTAACAGCAAAACAGGAGCAGCAGCAGCAGCAGTAACAACAATACGTAAGTAACACTTGCTAAACAAATTGGCGACCGATCGCGAGCAGAATCGGACAAATCAAAATTAGTTAGTTAACACCAGTAAACCGAATACCCGAAAGATGATGTAATAAATAGTAATTAAAACATAATCGTAATAATGAAATAAAAATATAATAAGAATAATAATGATCGTGCAGTACTACTAACAACAGTAATCATATCGTATAATATACGAATCGATCAAACCCTGATGACTAGTTGAGTACTGCCCCGTCGTACTCATCATTGACGATCGAGCGATCGATCGATTCGAGCGAGCAGAAGAAAATATCAAGGAAAAATAGGAGCACGATAGAGAGAATAGGAGCAAATAGGGACAATGATGGTCGTCATCTGTGCGTACAGCGTAGCAGCAGCGGCGACAGCAACCGAAAGATCGTCATTATATCGTCAATTGCAGCATCAGCAGCAGCAACAGTAGTATGGGGATTATGATGGCCATGTAGGCGCCGAGGACCCCAAACACGTTCTGATAGTGATGATGATGATTACAATTATTCTTGTAATATCATGTATGACAATGATTATTAATTACTATTGTCACTATCATCATCATCACCACCACCACCACCCACCGCGCCATCAACCAGAACAGGAACAACGTACTGCAATGGTGATTGGTCGTTACGTGTGTGGAAGCCGACGACGATTGACGACGGGCAGGACAACGATGCGTTGGTGAGGTGTTTTGTTGTTCTCGTTGTGTTGCTATCCTTGTTGTTTGTTAGTGTTGTGTTGTCGTGGTTTTTGGTTACTGTTGTTGTTGTTTGTTCTTGTTTTTGTTATATTGTTGTTGTTCTCGTTTTTGTCATTATTGTTGTTGTTGGTTAGTGTTTGTCGCGATTGTTGTTGTTCTCGTGTTTGTTTATTATTGTTGTTGTTCTCGTTTTTGGTTACTATTATTGTTGTTGCTGTGTTGGTTAGTGTGTGTCGCGGTTGTTGTTGTTGTTGATGTTCTAAGTGTCATTGTGGCCAACTCCATCGTCCTCGCCGTTGTCGTCGTCGTCGTCGCGGCTGCTGCTGCTGCTTAGGCCTCCATCTCGCCTCGTCGTTTGAAGCTTGACGACGCGTTAGTTTGTTTGCGCCCGACGTTGCTTTCGGCTCGACGGTGACGTCCAGCAACGGCCGTCTATCCGACTGTCTGTCTATCCAGCCAGCCAGTCCGGCATGCAGACAAGCAAGAGGCATTCATTGAGCCAATCGTGTGCGTCCGACCGGCTTCGTGTCCGTGGGCCGACGAGGTTGCTAGTGACCCTTGGCGCCGCTGCTGCTATGACGAAGGCATTATGATGATTATGATGATGATGATGATGCTCATCATCATCATCATCATCATAACACCCATCGCCATTACACTGATGCTGAATCATTCTTACACCACCACCACCACTACTACTACTACCAACACTACTACAGCCCCGACGATATCGTTACTACCACCCACCATCATCACTACCACTACTACAACAACTGCTACCACGGAATCATAGATGCCAACAATGCCGCTGCCGTCGCGTCTCGTGTCGCCTCGCCGCTGCTGTCAACCAACAACAGCTCAAGCAACAGCGAGCGAGCGACGACGACTCGTTCCTCAACGTCAGCTGAAGTCCACCACCATCACCACCACTCGCGTTGGTCTCGCGTGAATCGCCCTGAACGACTACGACGACGACGACGACGATACGGCCAGGGCCACCGTCGCCACGATGACGACCAGGGCGGCACGACCATGTGATATAGTTAGTCATGCCGCCGTAGTGTTGAGTAGTGGTAGTATCTGTAGCAGCAGCAGCATCGTAGTAGTAGTAATAGTAGTTAGTAGTAGTAGTAGTAGTAGTAGTAGTAATAGTAGTAATAGTGATGGTGGCCCGCCGCAGTCTTCGAAGCCAAAAGTCGAAGAAGAAGAGCCGTTGTGGAAGCCGCCGTGCGCAGTCGCCAGGTCGGGCGGCCGTCGCCGCCCGCGGCAGCGCGTCACCAACAGCGACATCAGACGGCCGCCACCTGTGGATGGCCGCCCCCGATGTGGTGGCTTTCAGATGTGGCCACCCTGTGCCATCATCGCTATCCATCAGCGACTGAACCAGTCGTCAGTCAGTAAGTGAGTGAGTGAGTGAATGAATGAGTCGTCTGTCAGTAAGACAGTCAGACAGTGAGACATTCGCCGCGCGCGCGCGTGTATGACACAGATTGTACACGTCGCAAAGCCGCAGCCAGCAGCACGAGCGAGCGAGCGCGCGCGCTGCGCAAACTCGCATTT
>QVRM01004223.1:0-46834 GCA_003439945.1 Dermanyssus gallinae
AGCTGATCACTGCTAACCCCGTATCTATCGTTTAGCCACTAGAAGAAACTCGTGGTGGACGATGCCATGCCTAGCTCATCAAACACACATGCAAAATCTTGCGCAAACGGTTTAGTTTCTCTTCGGCCTCCTTTCGGGGCTGATCTAGGACCATCAGGATTTTTCACGTTTTAGACAACCCATTTTCTCGTCACAGTAATAACTCGATACAAGAACGCCATTTATTGAGTCTGGTAATCTAAGATGAGCACGTTTTCTAGGCATAGACTGTAAAAATACTGTAATTTAATAAAATGTTTTAATTTAGCATGAATGGATCTACCAACTGTAATTGCAGGTGATTCTAGCCTGAGGTTTGACAATCCCTCAGCTGTAGAACAACCACGTTTGTGGATACTCCCGCTGACTAAGGATTCTGAAGCGCTAATGTCCACTACTCTAACTTTTCAGGGAGCGTCGGTGATTTGTATTTGCAACTTATATGAGTAAGCAGCTGTCAGGTTTTTTAGGCAAAGACAACTAACTCAGCGAACGATTACTGCGACGTCGCATATTCCCTACGGATAAGACATCTCAATGCCATGCGCTCAGTCTTTAAGAGAAACGGTTAGTTGTTTCGAATACTTTAGACGCGAATGAACTTGGAAAGTTAATGAAAGTACCTCTACCCAAGCATCAGCGGATATTAGGGATTATAGCCAGCCTCTTATAGACTCTCTTCTTTTACACACAACATCTAAAACTAAAACGTCACCGAGAAGTGGTGGACACTGTACGAACGCAAGCGAAGAATGTCTACTTCTAAGCTAGAAAGTAAGCTTTAACTTGCCTTGAATTACAATCAGTTTGGGCGCTCTATAAACGTGTGCAGAAAGAACACTTATAATATGAACCCCGTGTCAAGAGAAACTTTTAAGAAAGGTCCAAGCGACAGCCCGTATAGTTTTCCATTATTGCTAGCATGTGATTCGAGGAAGATGAGTTTGGGGAAGGAATTCAGTTTACTTTTGCTGAAATAATGAATGCCGTACCGCAACTTCCAGCCAATAAAGCCCCGAGACTGAGGAAATAACAGCAGGAGACAGCATTTTTTAGTGGACTGGGCTGTGCTGTTTATCGCATGTTTGTAAAGAGAAATAATTCCGTCCAACTGGCGAGAATGTCTGATGACCCAACAGACAGGTCTCTTAGTATGTACAATTTACATATAATGGCATCACCTTAGTTCCAAACGACAAAGTGTGGCATGCTTTTAGAAGAAATATTGGGTTGATCGATAAATTTGTTCGGAAAGGTGCATGCGCCGTACTGCACAGGCCCGGGGGAAGATAAAAACTGTTGGGAGAGGATTATTTGTTTATATGGCGGTAAGAGCAGCCTTGTATTACCTGCGTTGTATTATACCGTGGAATTCGTTCGAATATCTAACTTACGCGAACTGTGACTTACATATGCATTTTCGTCATTAATGCTATTTTATTCCAGAAAGGAAAGAATGCAACCCAAGTCGTACCTAAGATATGTAAGTGTATGGCGGAGAGGCAGTAACAGATAGGACAGTTCAAAAGTGGCTTGTCCGATTTGGGAACAGCAACTTTGACGCTAACGACCGAGACCGGCCCGGACGGCCTTTGACAGTGGACACGGCTGCATCAACAAAGTGGCTGAACAAAAACCATACCTCTCGCCGCTCGAGATCGTGGCCATTGTCGCCGTACCATACACATCCATTTAAAGACATCTCCACACTAAGGGATTCGTCAGCAAGTTGATGTATGGCGCCGCACGCGTTTAGCAGTCGCCAACTGGAGCGTGTGCTAGAATGCGACAACTCCTAAAAAAGAACGAGGATCGCTCTTTTTCCGCACCATGGAGACAGGGGATGAGAAGTCGATACTCCATAAGAATGTTGTCCGCAGAAAAGCACGGCTTAAAAAATGAGCCACCAAGAAGTTAATCGAATTTGGATGGGATATTTTGCCACATCCTGCGTATAGTTCAGACTGTAGTCATCTGTTTCGGTTCCTTCAAAATTCCCTTAATGGCAAATAATTCGATTTTTTGGAAGTGTTAAAACGTATATAGACCATTACTTTGGAAGCCAGAACGCCACCTTCTGGGGGGTGGAATCATGAGCTTACATGAACGTTGGCTAATATAGTTGTAACAAGATGGGTAATACGGCATCCAATAAAAATTTTCCGTTGTAACGACATGTGCTTTCAAAGATGGGTGAATATTAGAAGTGAGTTGATGGCACGTTTTTCCGTTCGGAACAATGTCCGAAATCGACCCAGAGTTTTACTCTGCTAGAGAAGTGCTATGTTTATGGCGGAAAAAACTTTGTAGGATTAACCGTCATCCTTTAGTTTATATGCTGTGCACAGATTTCACCATGCTGTGTCTAAGACTAAAAGCTATCACGGACCATGCAAGATACAAGTGCGTGCTATTACAGATCACAATGAAAGGATGATACGTCCAAAACTTGCAATGGTATTTGCGTGTATACTGACCACGTTTTCTATCCTTACATTTATCACTATTGTGAATGCAAAAAAAATATATACATATATATATATATATATATATATATATATATATTATATATAAGTCTAACATATGGGAATAGTTGGGGCACGTACGGTATTGCTATATTAACACTGCAGAGTGTACGATTCTTAAGGTGTCCGCTCCATATAATTACAATTGAAAATTATAAGTACATAAAGACACATTTGCAGATGATGATGTGTGGGCACTAATGTGGGAGGAAACCGACTGTACCAAGGTAGTTGAGTAATTTTCTTCACGTATTAAAAAAAAACAAAGAGGAGAGACAAAATGCACAAAAACCAACAATTGTTATTAGAAACAAATCATTTGTACTGATGGGCCGCACATACGTCACGCTGGTGTCCGTGATTTGAATAAATAGTCAGTGTTTTAGCATAACCATCTTGTAAAAATATCAAAATTAGTTTGTCCTGTATTTTCAATTAGGAATTGTACATTGCAGTTTTCTTAAACTTGAGAAAAGTAGCTAGCAGAGGTGGAACATAAGCTAAAGCTATTTTGCTTAAATCATGAAATAGCCGTATATATTTAACTCAATTTGAGTGAGACTGACATCAATTAAATTATAATAAGTAGCCGTAAAGGGGATTTATTAGGGTTAGCAATTACGATGTGAATCCAAGCTTCGGCTCGTAACGTATTGCCACATCCGTTGAATAGTATAAGAACAGGACATAACAATCGCATATTAAACTATATTTTAGGTGCTTTTCTTCATTGATGCGCATCTACTGGAACTACGACAATTTCCGTAGTGCCATTTTAGCAGTCTTGCTGTCGTCTTTCTCTGCCTTTTCTGCGCGGCGGCTTTGCGTTTATTGTGAGTTTTATGACCAAACCACGGCCACCTTACCTCAGGTATGGTAGTAAAACCAGCCAAATTAACATTATCATACTTGACATTTTTGCTCTTTCTAATCATATTCCTGCCTTCAGGCAACATCAGGGTCAACACGAGTTGGAGCGTCTCTTCGAGTGATCTTGGGGTGAACCTGCTATAGTTAGAGAATAATATTGTAGTCCTTTTGTCATTCATACTTTTTGTTATTTGCCATGTACAGCAGTGCAAAACTCGGAAAGCGGTGACAGTACTGACCAATTACGGAGAAGAATAGCATCACTATGAGCTTTGGAGTTGGACAGACGATACTGTTAGTTGAGGATTTCAATTGTTTAACGGAACTTGATGTGTACATTTTGTGGGTGCGTACCAATGGGAGCGTCTCCTTTTATTATGCCGATACCAACCTGCAGCAGGGCCGGCTCTACGGGAAGAACGGGATACTTAACAGTCGATTGGGAAGGAGCGGGGACTTAGAAGGCATATACCCATGGGAATGACGTTTAAGATTAGCAGCAGTGGGGAGGTGTGTAGCC
This sequence comes from Dermanyssus gallinae, assembly GCA_003439945.1. Lineage (NCBI taxonomy): Eukaryota > Metazoa > Arthropoda > Arachnida > Mesostigmata > Dermanyssidae > Dermanyssus > Dermanyssus gallinae. The sequence goes on from QVRM01004223.1 coordinate 3,955, forward strand.
GTAGGCAGGGGACCGGAACAAATTGGATAGTGGGATTTTCTTAAAGGGAGTTGGGGAAGTGTGTCCACCAAGGGAAATTCACATAGAGTCATATGAACGTAAACTGGTAAATCTAATCACAAGTGCAATAGTTCCGCGTCAAGAACAAAAAGGAAGGCCTGGTTTAACGAACGGTGTAGAGCAGCAAAAAATGCAAACAGGCTAACTAGGGACTACGTAAAGATTTTTCCGGTAATGAAGCCGTTTGCTATAATGGTAAAGAAAATGACGCAAAGGATATACAAGGAAGAGAAACAGAAGTACTGGGAAAGCCGGGAGTGGAAGTTGTTACGAGAGGCAGAGGAACACCCGCACAAATGGCTAAAGCATAAAAGAAAACAGCAGTGCCCAGTGGAGACTGAGAGACTAATTAAGCACTTTGCTGGTATGGGGAGCCGACACCACTCCAAAAGAGATAATATTATACAATGGGCCTTGGGACAAAGACACAGAGCTTACACGGGAATGGGTAGTTCGCGAGATCACAATCGAAGACGTTGTCAGCGCAATTGAAAGAGCGCCTAGAGGTAAAGCGGCCGGAAACGATATGATAAGAAATGAACACTTAAAGCAAACGTTGGCACTGGCGCCATGCTGGAAAGCTCTATTCGATGAATGCCTAAAGTCCGGGAAAATGCCCAAAGCGTGGAAGGAAGATACTCTCATTGTTATACCTAAAGGGAAGGGCATAGAAACAGAGCCGAAAGCTTGGAGGGGAATAACACTTAAGAGTTGCCCCTATAAAATATTCTCGGAGATAATATCAGATCGACTTGAGCACTTCCTAGAAACCAGAAACGCAGTACCAGAAGAACAACACGGGTTTAGAAAATCCAAGTCGACCCATACGGCCCTGCGCCCAATTGCTAGCAGAGATTTGGGAAACTCTAGCCGAGCCAAGAAGACCGTTATATGCGGTATTTATAGATCTTAAAGCCGCCTTTGACCTAGCGCCGAGAAACATAATTATGGAGAAGCTAGCCTTGGAGGGAGTTCCGAATCAGCTGTTAAAAATTTTGGGGGCCATCCTTAGGGAGAGCATAGTATGCATCGACAACGGCATAGGGATTGTGGGAACAGTAAAGCAAACTACCGGCGTGGCTCAAGGAGACGGACTTAGCCCGTTGCTTTTTTCAGTATTATTGGGGAGAGCTACCCAACCGGGTGAGACAGGGGTGGACTCGTGAGTGGGCAAGTTCTTTAATGTATGCAGACGACTATGTAATCTATGGTAGGAGTCTATTTAGGGTTAAACAGGGACTGGAACGAATAATTAATTATATGGACGAGATGGGGCTTAGCATAAACTGGCAAAAAACAGTAGCAGTTAAGTTTCGACGAGGGAGTCGATTAGCAAAAACGACGTTATTCAAGCTAGGGGCAATGTAGTACAATTTGTAAATAAATTTACTTATCTGGGTGTCACTATAACGTCGAATGGTAGCAGTTTCCGAAGATATATAGAAAGCAGAGTGGGAAAAGCAATCCGAGCGGCAGCAGCAATTAAGAGCCCGCAAATGTTGTCAATACATACCGCCTCCGCTCTTTTCAAAATTAAAATAGAACCAATAGCAACATTCGGTATATCACTTATATGGGAAAAATTGGGAGAAGCAGAACTGCAGTTACTAGATAGAGCCAGATTTTTCTTTATGAAACGGGTTTTGGGTTTAGCCAATTCAAGTAAGAATAGAATAGTTCATATCTTAGAGGGGGGGAGTTTAATGACACAGGATTTACAACTTCGATGGGGCTTACCTAGGACGAAAGCGTTTGAGGCTTATGCTTTGAAGTGGACGGAAAAATTGAAGGAAATCGATTTAGGAATATATAATACGGTAGCGATGACAAGCACGGCCTGGCGAGCAGCGGGATATAAGGGCAGACATTTAACTACGGCGTTTGCAGCCCACGGGTTTCATTACGTGTTATGTAGCACGGAAGAATTCCACGATCCTCAGGAGTGTTGCAGGTGAACGAGGTGCTCTGCCCAGTGCGACAGATACCACGCCGCAGCATGTCCTGCAGTTCAGTCAATAGCTGAGCTAGCAAGATGAGAGAAACCCAATGACGTGAAGGAAGCACTACTTGTGTCTGATGTATATGTTTATAATTTTACCCAACCTGGGTGTTAATAAACCATAATAAATTAACAGTCGATTGTTTTGCAGTTTCAACCCCACCAGTCTGTGTGACATTTGAAGGGCCGGTTTTCCGTGCTTTAATAACGGAGGTTAATAAACATATCCCCGTGGGTCTCAGGCTGTCTATTAAATCGACTAAAACTACGAAACGCCTTTATAGCAGCATGGTTATTTCGCTGCTTTTCGGATTAACCTTAGGCGTCCCACTATCTTAGCCTACAAAGTACTTCTTGAGCAGATTGCAACCTCATTGAACCGAAAAAAACTTTTTTGTTTGTCGTATTTATTGATTTAGAATTTGCCTTCGACATCGCACCCCGCGATATTGTCTTAAAGAAGCTGGGAAGTACAACATGACACAAAACAACACCTACAAGCCAGCAATTACCAGAAACACACAAACAACCGGCACAATATAGATCAAAATGTTTATTGTGGAATGTAGAATCTCTTGATTTGTTATGCGCGTTAGACGGAGAACAACTTTTTACAAATGCTGATTTTATGTTTTTAACGGATACCTTTGTAGTAGACACAAATCACACACTTGTTCCAAACCATAAAGTTTTCCACGGTCAAGCAGTAAAACCGCAGGGCAGAGGGCGTCCAAAATGGGGAGTCTGTGTAGCGGTAAGGACCACTGAGTGGACCCGGCTTTTACGGTGTACTTCGCGAAAAATAGTGTTAGAAATCAACGACGATTACCTGATATGTATATATAGCTCACTAGAAAAGCAAATCACAGATGTATTACATCAATTAGGAGAATGCGTCATGCTATGTGTAAACACAAATAAACATATCATTGTTGCAGGCGACACAAACTGTGATTTGTCAAAGCAAAATAAACGTCACGAAGCATTCACGGCAGGCATAGAAGGCTTAAAACTTCAAATAGAGAACGACCATAATGTCGCTACATACCTCAGCTGGAACGGCTCAAGTGCAGTAGACATTGTGTTATCGTCAGCGTGCCAGCCGGGGACACTTGTTTGTAAAATTAGGTCAATACCTACAGCTTACCGCAAGCACTGTCAAGTAAGATTTGAGCTAACGCGCACTCAAGGCCCATCAGCGGTGGCACCAATGCCACAGCTAAGCCGCACAATAAACGCGCACATGCTTCTCAACAGGCCATGCAACTCATGCGACCCGATGACGTCATCAACACCACCGAAAAGACGATACGATGGGCAATCCATGTATCAGCTACTGCTAGACGATTTTTGCAAAACCAAACATGCACAAAGCCTGGTTTGATGCAGAATGTCACGAAATTAAGCGCAGGATATGCAGCCATAACGACAAGAGTCCGTATGGACTTAGCCAACTCGCAGAAATAAAGCGAATGTTTCGGAAATTGAAGCAAACCAAGAAGCGCCATTACGAAGAAAATCTACGCCTGCAATTGATACAAAAAAGTGTAAAGAAACTTTGGCTGCTCCTACCCAAGAGACCCAAAGAAGCTAACCCGCCCATTAACGACAAGGAGTGGCAAACACATTTTACAAACCTATTAAAGAGGGAGGTGACACTGCCCGACATGGACTACCCAGGAGAGTTTATACCTTTTACTGAAGCGGAAGTTACGCAAGCAATCAAGGCAAAGAAAAACAATAAATCTGCAGGACCAAACCAGATATTTTATGAACATTTTAAATCAAATCTTAGTACCATATGTCCAGTTTTAACAAGTCTTTTTAATAAGTGCCTTAGTCAAGGTAAGATACCTGACGAGTGGAGGAAGAGTTTTTTGATCCCAATATATAAGCGGAAGGGAGACGCTACTGACTCGACAAATTACCGAGGGATCGCACTGACAAGCACTCTGTACAAAATACTTACATCACTTGTAGTGTCAAGGTTATATAGCAGCGCCAAAGAAAAGCTTTCCGCTGAGCAACACGGATTCCTTCCCGGGAGATCAACCGAAGATGCTATTAACCTTCTGCTGAACTATGTGCAACAACGTCGCCAAAGTAAAGAAATGACGTATACCGCATTTATAGATTTTTAAGACAGCATTTGACTCTGTTCCAAGGGACCGCCTTTTAAAAATCATTCGTAGCCATTTTTAATATGCGGAGTAATGTACAACCTTATCCGGGACATGCTTCACTATAACTCCATCATAGTTAAGAACGGAGATCTTTATGTCAACGACACCATAACGCAAACGATAGGATTGGCCCAAGGAGATCCTGCCCATTCCTGTTTATAATGTACATAGCAACCCTATCGAATCTTCTACGCGATGCAAAAGCTGCGCACGCCCTCTACGCAGATGACCTAGTCATCTTTGCAAAGTCGCGCGAACATCTGCAGTATTTCCTAAACATAACAGTTAATTGGTGCAAAGAGAACAGGCTAACAATCAACATAGATAAAACAAATGTCCTTCGCTTTAGCCGAGGAGGGGCATGAGCCGCAGCCGACCGCCGCATTAAAATTAATGGCATTGCATTGGAGGTTGTCAACCACTTTTCTTATCTCGGCGTTGACCACCAAGACTCTCTTTTAGCAGACATGTCGAAAAATACTAGCCAAGGCGACAGCTACTGTCATGCTTCTCGGTGAACTTCGAGATATCGACTTGAAGACAGCGCTAAACATATTCAGGCTAAAAATTGTCCTTATTATACGATACGGCCTGCCTGCAATAGCAGCTTTTCTGACTGTAAGCGATCTGAAAAGGCTAGACCGTTTAAAGGCACTCTATATCTCTGCCTATATGCTTAGGCCCATTATTGTACGCGATCTTTGTCACTGATCTAGGCCGTGCTCTCAGCGCACTCAATGTCACTTACAAAATGTATGCTGATGATCTCAAGGTTTATATCGAAGTAAACAGTGACCGGGATCGAACGGAACTGCAGAAAGCAGTCAATCTCATATCCAGCTGGTTCAAAGCTAACCGAATGGAGTTATCTGTTCCAAAATGCGCAATTTTAAAGACCATTCCTGATGATGCTAAGTATTACTTGGACGGAAACATTATAAATGAAGTCAATGCGTACAAAGACCTGGGAGTGACGTTTGATCGCCAACTTAAGTTCCGGCAACATATTGTGGAAACAGCGACTGCAGCGACTCGACTGTGCAACCTTCTTCTTAGAACGTTTATCTTGCAGGACCTTAAAATGTATATAAAACTGTACGAAACAATAGTAGTACCGAAACTCACGTACTGCGCTCATGTCTGGGCACCCTTCCATGGGAAAGATGTGGCACTGTTGCAACGCGTGCAGGACAGGTTCATTAAGCGTCTGTCCTGGCGCTGCAAAATTGCTCGTGCCGAAATTGTACTCCCTAGTGTAGAGGAGTACCAACGACGGGTTGACACTCGTATTTTTAGACAGATCATAAAAGAAAATCGACTTTCAAAGTTTTTCACTGTAAGGACGAACAACTTACGGAGCGGCGCAACTATTCACGCACTGGAAATAGCCAATGCCGAAGTCGTTAACAATGCTTTTGCGTGGCGTCTGGCCCGCCGCGCACGGGACGACGACAAAATATGTGACTTGTTAAAAACCCTTTTTTAATAAAAGAGACTTGTATTATATATAATATATATATATATATATATATATGGTCACTGGTCACTGTTATATATATACTCTATAAAGCGCGTGCTAGGTCTACCTAAAAACGCCTCTGCTACATTCACCCTTGAACTATGTCGCGAACGAACCCTTACAGAAGACTTTGCCCTAGACGGACTACCTCTTAGTGAAGCCGTACTCACAGTATATAGGGAGTTTCGGGAGATACGCAACGTGAAGTTTGCGACCAATAACTATACGACGGACCAGCGTTTTGCTCGGACAAATGGAAGAGAGGAGCCCAGAAGAACCGAGCACTAATTTGTCGAGTGACATGGCACGGATACCATCACCACATGTGTTTGAGTGGACAATGTTTTGAGGTCGATGATTGTATGTGTAGATTTTGTGGAATTTGTGATATCGATAGATACCATATACTTGTGTGCACCGAAATAGACACAACGTCACTACAATCTCGTACACACTATATAGGATCAGTGTAGACTTTGCATAACATTATATGTATACTGCTACCAATATTATGGTGAATAAATAAATATGTGTGTGTATATGTTATGTTAAAGAAGCTGGGACAGGCTGGAGTTGGACCACGAATTGTTGGATAGTTGTGGCGATCTATGTCCCCTATGTGACATTACCGAGTGTACTGAATCCGTGTCGCTTTCTTAGTTCAAGCAAAAATACTCAAAAACCGTTTTTACCACGTTTGTCATACATATATTTAACACAAACAGGGTGCGTTTTTAATCAATAAAAAAATATAGTGAACATTTAATGAGAAGAGGTCGAGGAGAGACTCGACAAGAAAGACGAGAGTTGACAACTTTTCCCAACGACCGGCAGTTTCGCGCGCTCACGCCAACTCCCGAGGTTACTGAGCTGACTGACGTTATCGTATCGTTCTTTTTGTGAGCGAAACCTCAGTACGTCCCACCGTGTAGCCCTCATCCTGACAGTTGAGCACGGTAATCATCACACTGATATATTTTTTGCCTAGTGAAAAACATTAAAAACAGCTTGCCTAGTTGCAGTGTTAAAGAATACTTGCCGTAATCTCAATAAACACTTACATAAGTAGTTTATTTATCGCTTGATGAAACATGTTTGAGGTGGCTTTTCAGTTATTTGTTAAGCAGTTCTTGGCTGCATCGTTAAGCGTGCACTGCACTTCATCATTATTTAGTCACTCCGTTACTCAGCCTGACTCTACCAAGGGAGTATATTATTTACCTTTTTTCATAAAGAGCAGGAGAGAATTGAGAAAACAATTGAAGTCGCAGATCCGGAATGACCTTATATCAGCCCTCTAAAATGTGCATTAATATAGGTTCTTATTCACGTGAAATTCAATCATTTGAACTACATTTAGCTATGAGTAAAAGGAGAAAACCAAAAAGTTGACGATCAACGAGTCGTCTGCTGGTCCACAATAGGGGCGTATTATCTTTAATGTAAGCGTTCTAGACTAAATTCGAGTGATACATGTCCGTAAATACCAATGAGGAATAAACGCACAAGTTCGTGATACAGGCCGTGAATGTAAAGACGAAAAACGCCTTTATTTACTGACTAAGGGGTGGGAGGAGGCTGCGATGCAGTGAAGCCTGCGAAGCCGCCGTGTTGTGCGATGCTCTGGCAATAGCAATAGGCATCCTGATAATTTCAGGTTTGCAAAACATTTTGCTAAAATAACGGTTTGGCTTCTACGACTGTTTACTGTCAAATGAAAGTGGCGGTCAATAAGATAGTAGAACCCGTGAAACATTGTTCAATACCACTAGTACCCGTGAAACATTGTTCTTAGCTAAAGTTGTCAGTAAGCAATCGACTTGCTATCACAGCGTCTACAGAGCCTTTTTAGGAATCGTCTCCAATCGCCCTCAATTATATTTATTTGTTTGCACAAGCCAGCTAGTGAGCAATCTAAGTAAGTCTAGATAATAATTATTTTATGCAGACGAATATAGAGACATTGGTAATGAAACGACGGATAGCATGTGCAAAGTACAGATGTTTTTGCCAGTCTATGTGAGGCAGGCTGGCAGGTGAATGGTTCGCCTGGGTACGAGAACGGTTCTTCGATTTTCGGCCATGGAGTGGCTGGGACGCAAAAGCTTACTACAATTTGGCATGTGTTTCCGATATATTTTTACTGTTTTGTCTTTCTCGACAATTCGCCTCCGAATAGGCGACTGGATGCACCGTTCATTGTTCGTTGTGCCCGTGTTCGTTTGTACTTGTATTTTTCTCCTCCGCATGTTCTCTGTTTGTTTTACAGGCCGTGCTATTTTGTCGTCGGCTTTGTTCCGACGAACGCTTAGGTTGGTTCGCTTGCTGTTCTGTTTCCGTTGCGTTCTGTTTCTTCGTCAGCGCCAGAAACGCACGCGGCGGCAAAGAAAGAGGTCGAAAACGAAACAAACGAGAAAGTGAGAAGGGGTTGGCGTTGCTGGTGTCCGTTAAACGTGCGCTTACGTGTTCGCTGCCGTGGCTGCCACAGACGCCGATCGGACCACCACAGCGTTTTATTCCGGTGTGTGCGCAACCCCCCAGGGGTTCGTTCGGGAACAAGCTGGGGTGTCTGCGCCAGTTGTTTCCACCACAGTGGCTAGCTGACTGGTCAGCTGGTGGTCGGTCGCTTATTGTACGTTGTCATCCTTGCCATTGATTTTGTCCTATCAGTTTGCTGTATGCACGTCTTTACCCAAACTAGAAAGCTACACCTACTCTCTATACGCATAAGCGCATATCTAACAGTAAGACGCGTACGACCGTTCGTCCTTCCGTGAACACGCACAAACGCAAAAAAAACATATACAAAAGCAGCAACAACAACAGCAGCAGCAGCAACAACAACAACAACAACAACAACAACAACAACATCGACGACGACGAAACAAGAAGCCACCTCTCTTAAAGCGGATAGCCGTAGCCACTCTGCAAGCGAATGACGCAACGTCGCTGTTTGACGTAGTTGCGTCGGGATTATTGGTGTTCGGTGTTCTTTTCTTTACTTTGTCTCGTTCACTGATTCCACCGTTTCGTTTCTTCTGGGTCGTGTGCCGCGGCAATGGCGCTACGACCGGACTGAACGACATGACAGTGTCAGCACGTGAAGTTCTGCACGTACGCTCATATCTCGTCTCGTCCTTCACCCTCGCCCTCTTGTTTCTGTATTTTCGCCTGATTTCATATTTTTTCTCCATTTGTCTTATTTGTCCTCTCTCACACCCTTCATATTTTTCTCTCTCTCTCTCTCTCTCTCCCTGCCTGTCTCTGTGGCCTCAATCCTCGCCGCCTTATGTTATCCTATCATCCCGTGTCCTCATTCTCCACACAGAAAGTCTTAAGCAATTTATCGTGTTTCCTCGCCGTGTCTCTCGCCTTCTCTTGTTCCTCGTTGTATGTGCCTCCCTTTCCTATATTTGTCAATTGCACCCGTCCTCGTCCCTTTCTCCTGAGCAGTTCCGGAAGCAGCAGGAACAGCGGCGTCAATGGCGGCACCGGCACCAACAATAACAACATAGTTATGACAACGACGGGAACGACGACAATGTTTCTCCCTATAGGCAGTAGCATTGTTCCAGGGGGTATCTATAGGGCTTGTAACTGGTACATACTTTCCGTGCGGTAATGCGCTTGGCTAATGGCAGCAGCGTAGTATGAGTAGTGGTAGCACTTACAGTAATTTGAGCCCGGTGGCGTGGTGGCATGCGTCTGCGCTTCGCGACCGGAGGAGACACATAGGTGCGCGGGTTCGAACCCCACCGTTGCACATTTGTATTTATGGGGGTCCGTCTGTGAAGCAATGCGCAAAGCAGTCCCACGGACGTTAAATCTTGGCTGAGAGTCAGCTCCGAAAGGACACACAGTACTTGTAGTAAAAAAAATAGTAGTAGGTAGCACTAGAAGCAGAAGTAGAAGAAGTAGTTCCAGTGTGGTGGCGGCGAGCAATACCTGACTTTTTGCTAGACTGGGCAGGGGGTTGATCCAGTCCCGCGTCCGGGTTGTTTGTGGTTGTACCAGGAGCAGCAGCCGAAAAGGATTTGGAACAGCAGTGTTGTCTAAAGTAGCGTGGGCCCACTAAAAAAGCGGGCCCCTCACACGGCCCGGCACGTGGCCAATTGGATGTTGACAACGTCAGCGGGCGGCGGACTGCGTCTCGGCACTATTAGCTTTCGTATGAATAAACGAACACGAATGAGAAGAAAAAGAAAGACCGAACGCCATCTGCTATCATACTACTGATCTCTTGCAGAATGAGGGTAAGGGAGGGAAGGAGGTGGAGGGGATGAGAAATGTACATGTCCTATAATAGCAATGACCTTCAGAATGACCAGGCGCAGGTGGGTGACTGTGGCAGTCGTAGGACTGCTTTTCTTTAACGGCGGAACGGACCGCGGAAGATGGTTAATGCTTACTTTATATTACAAGCCGCGGGTTCGATGCCGGCGCGGCGATATTATTGCCACTTTTGAAGCGATACTTTCGAAAATGTTGCAGCAGAATGTATTGATCGCAGTCAGTATGGAAAAGTCTATATACCAGTATCTTATGCCACTATTCATGTTTTTTTCCTCGTTTCTCTTCGCGTCATTATTCTTGCCTGTTTTGTTATTCGAGTTCGCTCTAGTCTGTTCTACGATGTGTTTGGGAGTATGTTCGATATCTGGAGTCAGACACGGCTCTAACCCTGATCACCTGCTGGTGGTGCCACAACTATTGTACAATATTACAATTACTACTCTGATCATGACTTCTGATGCTACCACAACGAATTCTGCCATTTCGAGTATTAATACTACGGTGGGGACGACAGGGACTTGGCCTGCTCTGTTTTGCCTCGTATCCCGATCAGCCGAATTACTTTTGTTCGCTGCCATAATGCTATAAAGGCTAGCTGATCTTATTAGCCGGGACTCGTCGTGACCATAATAGGCCCTCTCGACGGAGTGATGGGATTATGAGACGGGCAAAAGCTGCGTCTGCATATTGTGTTGTAAGGGAGGCTCATGTTCATATACATGTTTCACCACAGTGGATGCGGACGATCCTCGGCCAACTTAATTGTCTGTTCCGTCTTATAACACATTAATATACGTTTGTAACATAATGATCAATATCCTACTTAGGTAAAGCAGATAAATAATAATTAATCAAGATTAGCAATTAGTGATTGTGTGCGTTATCCGCTTAAGGCGCCTTTGCTACACATGTACCTATACATCATATTATAGATATGCTGCTCTACGTAGCGCTAATATGAAAGAGTGGCATATTTATTTAGGTATCATGTCACGAGAATAATGAATCAGAGTATATTATATATGCGTAGCAAAAAAATTGCAACTTATGTTTTTGGTAATAATTTCGGCTTAATTTATTTGAATGGCTTGAAATTTGAAAGGGCATAATTGTACAGGACAAACCACGAGTATGGTGTTAATTTCATTGCAATCTCACAATCGGTTCATACAAAAATAAAAAAAGTGTGAAAAAACAGTATTGCAAAATATTAGCAACAATAACATGCTAACAACACAGCTCTTGTTTGTAAAGGATAGTCGATACTACAGCTGATATACAATCCCGGGGATCAAATGACAGGAATATAGCTAGAATTAACAACATTTTTTAAGCAGGTTGTTTTTAATTCTAGACTATCCTCCGTCCCCTACAAGTTTGGAACTCAACCTGAGGTGTATCTTCAAAACACCGAGGACCGGACATGTTAAGATATCTAAGGTTTCCCTAACCGTTTTTGTGGCAGCATGGCCGCTGACACTCAGCGGTATGGTTAGTCATCTAATCTCAATGAGGATCGCTCAAAGAAAATTCGATCAACAACAGGGATCAAACCGGGGACCGGTAAATGACAACCATGACTAGCGCACTAGTCCCCTAGACCACGCCGCCACTTCAGGAATATAGCTAAATCAATCGTTCTATAGCTGCAAAATATTCTACAGCTCAGTCGTTGTTCTGAAATAACGACAAATCTTATGTTTAAACCATGGTCGTACAAAGGATCTCTCGGATAACAAAAAGACAAGAACTGAGGCATATGCTGAGCTCGGTCATACAGTAACTGCTATAGCAACCAGATTAGGACGGCATAAGAGCACCATCAGCAGGTTCTTACACCCTGGAGTGAACCAAGGGCGCAAATCTAACAGTGAACGTAAGCCAGTTTTGACTCTTCGAGATCGGCGTAGGATCATACAGTTGGGTTACTCATGACCAAATATTTTCTTCCAGGATCAGGACAACTTTGGGGAGTGCCAGTGCACCGATCCACAGTGTACCGAGTGTAGTTCTGACAAAAACGTGCGATACGCGAAAAAGAAGCTTATGCCTCGACTGCAACCGAAGCACATTGTCGCGTGGCGTGAATTTTCGCATAGATACCAAACTTGGGATAACGAGTGGAAAAAAATCGCTTTCTCCGATGAAAACAAATTTAATCTTGATGGCCCTGACGGCTGTCTTTACTATTGGCATGACATTCGGAAGGAACCTAAATGGTTCTCGAAACGTGTGGCCGTGGTGGTTCTGTGAAATATTGGGGCGCGTTTGAATATAATGAGAAGTCTGATCTAGTCGCGATGGTGGGCCGAAACAATTCCGACAAGTACCAGCGTATCGTCGGTTTCCAGTTAGAAGCTCATTTCAGAAGAATTGGGGGGCCTGACGCAGACAAGACAACGCCACGTTTCATACCTCGGCTAGCACTATAGTCTTTTTTCAAGAACAAGGAGTGCCACTTTTTGACTGGCCGTCATGAGTCCAGACCTGAATCCCATCGAAAATCTTTGGGGACATTTGGTGAAGCAGAAATACGCAAATGGTCGACAATATGATAATTTGTCGGACCCTCAAAGAAGCTGACCAGCAAGCATGGACTGATATTCCACTTTCGTACTTACAACAGCTCATTTACTCCATGAAAGACCGAGTTTACGACTTGATTCAGAAGACGGGACGAAAAACCCGTTGCTAGATTAGAATATGTAGTATCAAGTAAGTCATACAGCCCTGCTAAGAATCGAATACTTCGTAAGGCGTTATTGTTGCTAATATTTTGCAACACTTCTTTTTTCACACATTTTTTGGGATCATGGGATTTTATTAATACCGAAATTAACACCATATTCGTGGTTTGTCATGCGCATCATGTTCTTAAAATTTCAAGCCATTCATGAATATCAAGCCGAAATTATCACCAAAAAACAAGAGTTGCTAATTTTTTGCAACGAACATATATATATATATATATATATATATATATATATATATATATATATAATATATCTAATGCCACTATTTTTTTCAATATATATATATATATATATATATATATATACATATAATATAATGTGTTTAAAAATTGTCGGAGACCTTTGAAGTAACATAAAAAGACGAATGTTTAAGGTATTTAAAAACAACGAATATAGACACAGATCTAATAAATACTATATCTGTAAGGTGGTGGTTTTTTCCTTATGCGAGGTTTCCCGTCGGAAACACTTTATCCTTAAAAGCTCAATTGTTTTGCCGGTCGTATGACTTGTAGCTCTATCTGGTTGAAACGAGAGAGATTCACTCGCATCAATTCAGCTCAAATTCTGCCAAAGACAATTTAGAGTCATACTGCGCTCCTTATGATTCGTCGGCTTAAGTTATTGTGCCAGTATATATGGGTGTATCGCTCGATTGTACATCAAAGCATACTAGGTTAAGTTGCGCGAAGAAAACCCAATTGTTAGGCACGTCGCCTAATGCGATGTTTCTGTACATTGCTCTAGACTATTGATCACATCGGCGACCGGTTTTGTCGACCGTAAATTGCACACATGGAGGAACTTGCCAGCATGCCAGTACAAAGCTTCCCATTTCATAATGCATTATCACAATCTCTATGCGTTCTCCCTTAAGTAACGCTTTGTGTTGGATTTGGCAGGTCTATCCTGTTCTATTAACAAAGATAATGGTATGTTTTGAAAGAAGTTTACAAATTACATGGGAACGTTTAAATGATGCCAGCTGATTATTCGAACCCCCTAATTGCATGTATAACTGCATACAAACGGTACAGCGTCTAAACTGACACGTACTCTATAACCTTTTTTAAGGCTGCACCTAAATCAAAACAAATAACTAGGTGCATTTTTCCGTAACTCGACACGCGAACTCCTGGCTGTTATTTTTATTCAACCGCTGATTACTTTTGTGATCGGGGTGAAAACACGCAAGTAAATTTATTTTGTATAGGCTTCATCTTTCTGAAGAAAGTCTGTCAAGTGGCACCGCTTTACTGGACACTACACTCAAAACATACATTTGGTCTAGAATTTACTTGTTTTCCACAACAGAGGCAATATATGGATCCCCGTGCAAGCCAGCGGTCGTAATACGATTGATTTTTGCATTTACGGGAAATACTTTTCTATCCGAGAAGAACGAAGACGACCCACTGCTTCGTGCTTAAAAGAGCTTCGTGATAAAAGAGAAGCCAATGGCACCGAACACGCCTATTCGCTTTGAACGCCTCAGAGAGGTTTTGTCTGACTTTTATGGCATAGAAAACTGTACCTAAGATCCATATGAATAAGCCTGCATATGGCCGTTATGGCCACGCTAAATTTGCAAGGTTGCTGACCTAGATAGAAGGACACTCAAAATATCCTGTGCTGCTCAGTTCATGCATCTTTGCGGGGCGCACTCTGTTGGGAATGTTCCTCCTTACTGTCTAGGAACCTGATTATGTGTCGTTTGCAACCGCGTAATCGGCTACGATCCGCTAAATTGCCCGTTGACTATCACCAAGGACAGTTGCAAACGACAATCTTACAGAAGAAGCCTTCAATCGTCTAGCTGTCCTCGCAACGCACTCGGGTCTCCCTCGATGCTGATCCATTTACGAAGGCTCCAACCGTATCTCAGAAAACTTCTTGATAAGACAATTTTTTTTAGCATTAAACGCATTAAAATCTAAGTCACATAAAAAAACTACGTTTAGTTCGCTAAATGTGTGTGTCTCCTTTACAAGCTGTGTCGAGTACATCTTCGCCATCGAATAGACCATCTTGATCTTGTATTCGAGCCGTTTTTCCAAAAATGTCCCGTTTTCCTAATGTTCATGAACGCATATAGTTTATGCTCTAATATATGTCGCCAGCTCCGGCTAGAATATTCGTTTTGTCAGCTGAGTAATAATACTGCTGCTGCTTTCAACTAAGAAGTTGATGCTATTATTGCCAGCGGTAAAAGGCTGCCACCTTAGAGCACGTCAATGTTATTATTGGCAGAGCCATAGTCTGAATTTCTTGGCAATCCGCCATGAACTAACTTGTTCAAGTTCTCTAAAAAGTTAACATATTCTGGTTTCTGCATCTCGAGGAATGTCTCTACTCGTGCGTTTTTACAGCTTCTGATTGAGTGAATTTCTTTGCTTTCTATGCCATGCATATCTCACCAAACACGGAGCAGGATCCTGCGCGAATGCGTTAGTGCCTTGGGCATTTTCAGAAGAGGTTGGCCTAAGGCGCACCATTTTTCACTTCATATTGTCGAAAAGGATCAATTTTTCGTCAAAAGTAAAACTCCAATCCATGAATAAGCTTTCTTTTTGCCTGCGAAGCCAAGACGAATCGTTCGAATCATGACAAGAAACCATTGGCACAAAGACGAGTGACAATGGTTGTGTAGTACACCCCAAAGTCCATGGCTAATTCAAACATAGTCGTTCAGGGATTCCGTTCCATACTGTTTCGCGCAAGCGGTCTTCCTCAAGCATCATATGCCTCCTAGAACGAATCCGTTTAGAAAGCTTAAGTTGCCTGAACGAAACTCTGCGAACCGACTGTAACACGACGCCTTGGAAATGCTGTCCGTGCCGAATACGCTCCAAATATTTCGGAAAGTTTTTGCAGCTCATATAAAATTGCCTCCTGTAACCAATTTAATAGATATATAACAGTGACAAAATTCAATTTTATTTATATAACTCTGCTATGTTAGCACTCTGAAGTGGACAATTGTCTCCGCGCGAACGTGTGATTACGGGCTCTCTAACCTAGGGTTAGATATACAACTATATAAACTTATAATGCTTAGCACACATTCTAAGGCAAAGTCATTCCGAGCCTAAGACATAGGAGAGGAGCACGCGTTTAGTGGGTTTACAAGTTCCACTGGTAAAATCTGTCACATAGAATCTTTGACAGCTGAGTCATTAGTATAGCACATATTACAAGGTTTTTTAAATTCCAATCAACTACATGATTTAAGATGACCTCTATTGACGTAAGAGCATACTCTTATATGAGCACTTCTCCTTCTTCATGCTCAGTTTCGTTTTCCGTGTCAACAGGAACAAATATTACTGTTAGTCTTAATAAGAAAAACAAAGTCTCTACATTCACCAATTGTGGATTTATGGAATTATGCAAATGACGATTTATTGTACTATCTGCGCATCGGGTAGAGTATGAGTACCACTAATGATGCGCTTCTTAACCGCTTCCCTAGATGACTGCGCAAAACTTAAAGGCTTGCGTTTCTATCAAACCTGCAGGGCATAGGACAACAGGACGACACTGATAATCAGACACCACCAGCTATCATTGTTTATATATATTTGTATAAGCAGATATAATAAAAATATACTGGAAAAAATACAGGACTCATGTAAACATAGCAAATAGTGCGTAGATAACTACAATCCATGTAAGGCGAATTATTCTAAGCAATACTGATGTTGCGAGAAAAAAAATAGTCAAGTTAAGCAAAATGTTTGACAGCACACGTTTGTATATAAATATATATATATATATATATATATATATATATATATATATATATATATATATATATATATATATAATGTTTACTCAAACCAATAACAATAACAGCAGCGGCAAACCAACTACGGCTTGCATGTCGCGCTCAAATTCGAAATTAGCGAAAGTTTTCCATATTTACGGCTTCAGACGGTGACCCTGCATTAGTGAAAGAACGTATTCTCTCGTAAACACGCACGCACATACGCACCCACAAATACAGGGGCGTGAGCACGCGCTCACCCGGAGAAACGACGGATGTAAGCCCATTGGCGGCGCGAAACGTCTGTATTGTTGACGCACTAGCAGCTACTGAGCAAATTTCCGCTCCCGCTGTTGTCACCCAGCCCTTCATTCGTCCGTCCGTCCTTCCGTAATGTTCGGCGTGTCGTCCGAAGGAGGACAAGAGCCTCACAAGGAGTGCGCTCTGCGGTCGCGGCGGCACTTCACACCCTCTGCAGCTCGGGTCCGCAATTCAAAGCTGGTGCTGATTCTGCAGGTTCGAGAACAGCTCTTGGACCTGCCCGCGGTCGTCCCAATCGACTGGCAAGCGACGGTCCGCCCCTAAAGTACCGGCGTACAGCCCGGCAGTCGGCTGTTTTCCACAACGAGTGATCTGTTGGATTTGGCGTTGCCCCTCACCCACCACGACCAACGAGGGTTGCTATCCTTTGGCACGGCCCGTTGTAGGAGGCATTGTGCTACTGTACAACAGGTGCGTATATAAGTACACTTTGTTAAAGGCGAAAGCTTGCTCAAGTGACGAGTCTCGCAACAACATGTTTTCCTGTACTACCACTCCGAGTTTATAACTACTACCATTTCTACTACAGCTAATACCCTCAATATCACTGCTATACTGCTTAGTGCGGCTTCGACATCGACAATGAGCAACACAAAGGAATCTCTAATCTAGCCGCCGACAGTTTATTACTACAGTGCAGACGTGACGCGCTCAAGACGTCTGCTCAAAACGTCCACTATTCCTTCCTTTCTCTCTCTTTCTCCACCGCCCCTCTGACTCTCTCTTTCTTCTCTCAAACACATCTCTTTAAACATGCATGTTGTATACATCTCACTGTACGTCTTTCGAGTGTCTTATTCAAAGCATTTCAAAGCTGTGAACTAGAGTTGAACAATCAGTCTGTAGTTTTAGTGGATGGGTGAGGTAACGCGGCGCCTGGGCGTATACAGACAAGGGTCTGACCGAATTTGGTGCGGAGTTCTAGTCGAGACTTACACTGTGGAGAGGGTTTAGCATGCAGTTTCGCGTCTAACTATTTGCATGCGATCTGCTGAAAATCTCTAAATCTTGCCGCCCTAGATCCGATTCAAACGAAACCCGTCACACGTTCCATGAACTGTTATTCAGGAAGGGCAGATGTCGTGTGCTGCGTATGCTCTGCGTCGCTGCGGAAGCAGTGCAACCAACATCTAAGGCACCTTGCCAATGTCATATATATAGGTAGATCGAAAAATTATTATATATATATATATTCAGGGTCTCCCATAAATATTTTAAACACGATATAGGATATTGTAGAGCTCCGTAATATATTTCCAATGGAACTCTCTCTCTCTACGAAGTCTTGTTTTGGAATGAGAATGGTATTACTAAAATCTATGACGCTGGTGTTGTTGCCCGACAAAGGAGCATAGAATGTGCAATTACAAGACAACCAGACCCCTTATACTGAAACTAAGCACATCTCCGTAATTGTTGTTATTGTTGAAAAACAAGACGCAACAAAACCGTTTAAAAGAGAGTTCGCAAAAAATGAAGTAGTTTTATTTTCTAACACGTCAAATGCCTTAAAATTATAACCCTGCGAGCATTCAAAACGCTTAAAACTGTAAGCCCATTTTTGTTAATACACTTGCAATATCGCAGCATGCCCGTGTTGTTTCACGGGGCTTAATAAATTGCGGAGAATACGACGAAGCAACGCAATGATACTAATACGAACATTCATTCCAGCGTAATTTTTGAAAGACAGATCAAGATTTTTAAACGTTTAGAAAGGTCAATAAGCTTAAATTTTGTACACCCCTATACATACAAATATTGGCTTGAACAAATAAGTCAATCGCCACTACTTGTAAGTAAGTTTAATACAAAATATAACGAGAAAGCTATTTTAAGTAGAACACAGGGAATGAGAATCCAGTTTGAACGTAAGTAGAATACAAGGAATGAGAATCTAGTTCGAATGTTAAATAATCCCCTACAACAAAAATGTTTGTGAAGAATGAAGTGCTGTAGGGGGGCGGATGTAGGCATAATCGAATTTGTTTTTTAGTATACTGGCTGGTGAGATACTGCTATGAGCCATCACTTCGTCAGGACTCGATTCTTCGCATGATAACGGTCCACTTTTTCTATAACGGTGCGCTATCTGCTTAAAACACCACTACGATTTTTCTTTTTTTTACATTTATGAGGCCATATCTTTTTTACTACAGTGGCAAAGATGTAATTGTTCTTAGTAGATAAACTCTAATCGTATATGCACTTAAACATCCTTGTTTAAGTGAAGCATTATCAGGACAACTAGATCTCACGCTTCCTCCATTTTCCATGTGTAGGCTCGTCGTAAAGGACAACGCTAGGCGCTAAGGGCATTAGCTTAAAAACTGTTTGTAAAGTTTTTGGATTTAGATGTGCCCGAGAGATACCGAAGTGCGTAGACTTGAGCTAGCTCTAATGAGTTCAGGAGAATCGCATGAACACATTCTAATGCAATCTCAGCCACCTGTCGCAACCGGATGCATTTCTAATGCCTTGTGAAATTATCTAGACGTCGGATGTAAGCGCGATATGTAAAAGTGACAAGGGACGGAGGGCGTAGAGGGGACGAAACCGAACTCTAGGATCCAAGCTTTTGAATTCCGTGTAAAATGCCCTAACTTTGTTCGTGTTTTCCGTCCGTGGCCTCTATGACCTCTTCTGTTTCCTTTTTTCCTCTACCTTACTTCCCGTTGTTCCACTGCTCCATTTTGCTTGTCTCCTATTTTTTTTTCTTCTCATGATCCTGACAAAAGTCGTTGTTGCGTGTTCGTCAATTTTCAAATACCTCTCTTTACGTTTGCAGTATGGATCAATGTCCACCACAACTATTTGACGTTCAACGAGGTAAGCGCTGCTTTACTACTCGGAAGTCACGCACGC
Source organism: Dermanyssus gallinae (assembly GCA_003439945.1). Taxonomy (NCBI): domain Eukaryota; kingdom Metazoa; phylum Arthropoda; class Arachnida; order Mesostigmata; family Dermanyssidae; genus Dermanyssus; species Dermanyssus gallinae. The sequence goes on from QVRM01004223.1 coordinate 23,714, forward strand.
CAAACCGATCCGTATCGGACTTTTGACCTGCTGTTGTTTTTTTTTACCAATTTTAGAGGACAGTCTGAGCACTCTGTCTCCGTTGTTTGATATCTTGTTTGTTTACGCACGCACGAGAGGACGAGCGTAACGCTGTCACGTTCCGCCACTCAATCCTGCCTTTACGTTTGAAGCGAAAACTTGTTATCGATCCCATCCCATCTGTGCACCTGGATTCATACCGATATGCCTACATGCGTGTGTGTACATGTTTATGTCTATATGTGTAGATGTTTAGGCGTATACGTTTGTGAGTGGTCCTTCCGTGTGCTCGTACGCTGACGGTGCATCCAGTCCTTGCCGTGAAGGGTTTCTGTAGATTAGAAACAAACCTCGAGACCACCACAAGACGGCGAGTTGGTGGCGTAGTTCAACTTGCTCGGGGTGCCCATGCGGGGGTTGTTGTTTTTGTTGTTTTTGTTGTTGTTCTTGTTGTTCTTGTTGCTCTTTCTGCTGCTACTGCTGTTATTCTGCCTATTTCTGTTGTAGTGGTGGTTCGCCGCCGCTGTACCAGACCAGCAGTAAAAAGGGGCTTTAGTTTTGCCGACGCCGCTGGCGGGAGCAACCGTTCGACCGTATATCCCGCCGATTGTGTGTACAGATGATATACCGTTTGTCACACACACACACACACATATGCCCATACGCCCATACAACGTCACAAGCGTTGCTATACGACGTGACGGCTGTCCAGGACCCAGAGTTTGGCGGACAGCGCCTTCTCATTCATCAATGTCAATTCGTGTAGTAGTAGGCTTGGTGGGACCAGGACAGCGCAATCCCCAAGCGACTGATCATGTCGTCAGCCTCGTCGGTCGGACGGACGGCACGATGCCTCGTCCGCCCCCCCCCCCCCCCCTTCCCCCCCTCTTGACATGACGATAGTTTTTTTCCACCACTCTTTGCAGTGCAGACGGTTAGTATCCGGAATCTAGCTGAATCTACGTGTACGGGATGATGTTCAGATCCGTTGTAATGATAGCTACACAGCCTGGCCGTATTAAAGCAATATAGCGTACCATGTATAACCTTTACTCTAGAGGGATACGCCACAGACGTGGGAGATGGATCAAGTTTGTGCAGCCGATACGACTGAACTAAGAAATTACATACAAAGAATATATAAATATATATATATATATATATATATATATATATATATATATATATGCAAAGGGGAGTTAACCTAAGATTTAGTATTAGGAATAAAAATGTCACAAATAACATATGGGTTAAACAGATGCAGCTGGTGAAGACGGCACTAAGGATCAAAATTAACTGGTATCGCAGAGTAGAGGTTGCAGCTAGAGAGATTGGGTACAATAGTCAGCAATGGGCAAGAGCGAGGGTATCGGAGAAAATAGTGAAATTAAGCGTAAACAAGTCATATTCATGCAAATATTAATTGCCGATGGATTTCGAGTTTGGCAGGTATATATGGAAAGGAAAAGCGGGAAAAAGGCGGAGAAGAATGGATATACAATAATTCAAGAGCGAGTGGGCTATTGGCAGCTACCAGGGCAGATGTGTATACGAAGGCGGAAAGTACAGAATCTCGAGCTTGTGGGCAAGGGAATGAGTTAATCGAACATATTGTAAAAGAATTTACAGTCTTGGGGGGAGCAGAGATATAGACCTGTCTGAGGCCCTATCTTTAGAACCAATTGTTAGGAAGAACCAGGTCGATTTTACAAAGACTGGGTTGCCCCAGTGGAAGACATATACTCAGTAGGTATTGAAAGATACGGTTATGATACAGATGCATAGATTTAAGCACCCCTTGTAATACTATGTAAAATTGTGACATGTGTATTTAGGTATACATGTCAAACAAATAATAAATCAACCATATATATACAGTCCCTGAAAAAAATATAGGGCCACCCATGTTTGCCACATTTCACGCATTTATTATAACCGATTGTGTAAAGATCATAATGATACATGCTCACAGAGTAACAACGGATACTTTTATCGACATTTGGGGTATCGGGTTACCTTAAACACAAGATTTCGACATTTGGCACAGCTACGCTGCGAAAAAATTATAAAGTCACCACAAAGATGCATGTCTTAGCGAGTGAATTGAGTGGAATAACAACGTTTGGGCTCATTTAACGGCTCGACAGAAACAAAGGCAGACCTCCTACCAGAAGTTTTGTCTTTGTTGAAACGATAGGCTTAGGCTGGCACCTCATGGGTAAAGAAGAGGCCCATATCAAGGCTTATAAGAACATCGGCCTCTCTAATCGCAAAATTTTCAGTCAATTAAGGCGTTGTGTCTAAGAAGTAAATAACTTTGTTAATTTAGGTAAAAAATACGCCGTAAAAAAAGAGTTCAGGCGTCCAAATTCTATTTTGGAACGAAACAACCTGCAATTCTGAAGAAAGCGTCGAACTCTGCACCCTCGACGAGGGCGATTGCGGCGGCGGCCGACGTGCAAACGAACGTGCGAAATAAGCAAAGTTTCCTTAGGAAGACACATTGGCAAAATACAGAAGAAAAAACAACGATTGACCGCTGACCGATGAAAGCTCGTCTTGACTTCACCCACGATAAAATGTCATGGACAACTGAGTGCCCACGATACGATGTCATGGACCACTGAGTGACACAGAGTGCTTTTTTCGGATGAAAAAAGTTTAACTTTGATGAACCGGATCGATGTAACTATTATTTGCTTGAAGTCCGCAAGGAAAAACGAATTTTGTCAAAACGTCACTCAGGTGGCGGTTCAGTGGTGATCTGGGCCGCTGTCGGGTATTATACAAAGTCGCCGATTGTTTTTTTAGACGGTCCTGTTTATTCGACGCGCTACGGGGATTTACTAAAAGAGCAATCGGCGCATTTTAAGCTGATGGGAGGGCCAGACTTCGTTTTTACGCACGATAACGCCCCGACTCACACCGCCAGGCGGATCGCAAGCTGGTTCGACCAACGTCACATTGAAGTCCTTCGCTGGCCTGCACTCTCACCTCATCTTAATATGATCCAGAATGTGTGGAGCTAGCTCGAACAATAAGTTTACACCGATAAAAAACCATTTTCGAGGCTTGGGACGAGCTCTTGCAAATGTCATCCAAAATTTGTTTAACACTATACCAAACCGCACTTTTGACGTTATCAGACTTAATGGAAAGTTCACTGAGTATTAAGTATAGTTGCTAAATGCCGTGAAATTAGCCCAAATGCCGTTAATCCGCTTAATTAATTTGTTAAAACAGGTATCTTGCTAGTGGCCTTATAATTTATTCGCGGTGTAGCTGTGCCATATGTGAAAATCTCGTGGTTCAAAGTAATCCGAGACTCCAAATGTCGATAGAAGTTTCCGCTGTTACTCTGTGTGCATGTATCACTGTGATATTTACACGATTGGTTATAATAAATGCGTGAAATGTAACAAAAATGGGTGGCCCTATATTTTTTCGGGGACTGTATATATATATATATATATATATATGTATATATATATATATATATATATATATATATATATATATATATATATATATATATATATAGTGTTCCTAAATTAAATGCGCTCACTCTGGTAGAACTAATCCAAAAGTAATTTTTCTCAATGAAATTGGAGGACGTTTTGTTTACGATTGAGAATGAAACAACTCGTTTAGCGGCCGTACATCTACACCAGCACAACAGAGAGTAGTTAGCAGTAGATAATTGCACTTTCAACTCTAAATAAGAGACTTACGCCCCTCCCATTCCCGTGGGACAAAATATGTATTGAACAAGTTCTACCACCGCTTAAAACAAGTGTACTCAATGTTTTATATATATATATATATATATATATATATATATATATATATATATATATATATATATATATAAGCGTACTCAGTTAGAGCACTGCGAACTGCGTTACCTAATTAGAAGAGCTTCTACTCCATAGTAAGTTTCACAAACATGCTGACATTGTGCACACTTAGTGCCCTTAACGTTGTAAGATGTTAACATACTACTAGTAATAGTAGTAGTAGTAGATGGAAATGGTTATATCAATAAAACCCTAATATAAAAATAAAAAAAGTTGAGTAGTCATTATGAAAATAGCAATAATAATAATAATAATAATAATATAACAAAACACTGGAGAAGCTAAAGTACGGCGATGGGTGCTGTACGCATGATGGAAATATTTCTGGCATTTGTGATGGCTAGTGGACGCTTTTGTTGCCGCTGTAAGCCTCTGCCGGAGAGAGCATGAACAACTATCGTATGTAAGTTGCCATGGGTGTGGTAAAGGGGGAGGAGTTGTATTCAGTGGCAGCCCAGGCCGGCCGCGAGTCACTTCGAACAGAGCAAAGGGCAATCTGACGTAGCTCATGCAGATGCCAATTTCCCCACCATTTCGTGGTTATTATCGTTATCATTCTCGCTGCTGGTCGGTTGGTCGGTCGGTCGGTCTCGCTGAGGCACCGTAGTTGGCCAGTCGTTTGCCACGCGTTCTCAGCCTTATCAATCTCCCTTCTGCACCCTATTCGTATGGACATGCCAGTCGTGCCACATCTAGAAGTTGCTATTTAATACGGCATTATGTTAACATAAAACTGCCCAAAACCATAGCATTTTTCTGTCGTTCTAACGCTAATGAGTTAGCGTTGTCACGTGCATGAAGCAACTACGCATTCTAGGTGACTTCGTATAATGGAAGAAGCCAGTCTTGATTTTAAAAACACAAAGTCGTTTTTTAGATATGCAAATAAGCGATTAAAAGGAAAAGAAAACATTGCGGCTTTAAATATAGATCAGACGGTCCTCGTAGACGACGCTTCTAAAGCAAATGCATTTAAGGACTTCTTCTCGTCGGTTTATGTTGCCCAAGGGAGTTCAGTTCCCGAAGGTGTTTCCAACGACGTGGTCTCGAAAGATAGTTGTCCATACTTGGAAATATCAGAATATAATATTCTTTCTAACATCAAACAACTACCCACTAAATGCAGCTTTACTCCTGATTTAATCCCACCTATATTTTATAAAAATGTAGCGTCTGCGATAACTGAACCCCTTTTCTTGATATTCAGTAGGTCTTATGAGGATGGCATTGTGCCAAAACATTTTCGGCAATCAGTCGTAACCCCTGTACATAAGAAGGGTCTAAGGTCAAATGTAGATAATTACAGACCTGTAGCTCAATCATCTATCGCATGTATCATCTTTGAAAAACTGCTAGTGGACCACATTTTTAATTTTTTTCAATCTAAATGCTTGCTGGATGAGAATCAACATGGTTTTACTAAAGGCAAATCCACGGCAACTCAACTCGTCGAAATGACTCAAGATTGGGCTGTTATGATAAACAATAGGCTGGCCTTTGATTGTATATATTTTGATTTCTCGAAGGCATTTGATAGAGTAAACCATGTAAAACTTGTACAAAAGCTTAGGTACTTGGATGTAGATACTCGCTCTATATCATGGATTGCTAGTTATCTTACCCGTAGAGAGTTCTGCGTTCGCGTAAACAATAGCTTTAGTGAGTCGGGCACGTGCCCCTCAGGTGTTCCTCAGGGATCAAGCCTCGGGCCACTTTTATTTTGCACATTTGTTTTAGATCTTAGAAACGTTATTCCTGAGTCGATAACTTATAAGCTTTATGCTGATGATTTGAAACTATACGGACCTTCCAACACCGCTAGCGAAAGGCAAGTACTACAGAGTACGATTGAAGCGGTTTCTAAGTGGTGTGTGGATAATGAAATGCTTATATCAGTGCCGAAATGTGCTGTATTGTGTTTAAAAGAAGCCCATAACTACACGCTACATGGGGAGGCTATCCCTATTTTAAATTGTATTAGGGACCTAGGGGTTGCGGTGACACCGCAACTGGATTTTAGCACCCATATTACACAAGTCATCCGATCAGCTAATCTTATATCTAATACCATATTTCGTTGTTTCATAATTAATGATTACAATTTTTACATGAGGCTTTATAATAGTTTGGTTGTACCTAAGTTTCTCTATTGCTGTGAGGTTTGGCGGCCTTACTTAGATAAACACATTGAAGCAATGGAAAGTGTACAGAGGAGATTCCTTCGTCGTGTCTCGTTAAGGTGTAACGTTGCCCGAAATTTTATTGTGATAAGCCCTATTCGGGAACTTCAGTCCAGAGCGGATTATCGCATGTTCAATCGTATTATAAACTCATCAAATAAGTCAAATTATTTTAGCATTCGGTTGAACAATCTTAGAAGCGGTAACACCATCTCGTCGAAACAAATTGCCAAGACAGATCGTGTAAATAACATGTTTTCGTGGCGGATGGCGAGGGCAATGAGAACTTAAAGCACTAACAGTGCAAATGTCGCCACACAAGTAAACTGACTATTGTATGTATCTAGGTAACGGTTTCTAAAATGTAAATATTGTCCCCCCTTTGACTAAATAAAGGTGCATTTGATTTGATTTGATTTGATTTGACTCGTCACGCTTAAGTTTTCAAGGAATGCATGCGCTTGCCCGTGCTGACGCATAGTCTTGCAGCCTCATGTGGTTTCGACGGTTTCGAATTGCCAGAGCATTGCCATATTATGGATCAGCCGTTTGCGTTCTCTACTACTTACTGTCTCCATTTACGTATGTAGGCAGTATACTGGTATACGCAAGTTCACCACATAATTATTGCAATTGTACTGTACATGTCATAAGGTTAGCAAGAGGTAACAAGAAAGTGTTTTACTTCAACCTTCTGTAAAACTATTCTCAGTATTTAGTGTAAACAACACCCTTGACTGCGGAGCAGTTAGGGTGTCCGTAGAATATGTAGGCGAACGTTGTGCCGAGAAACGTGTTACAGCGCAGCGAGTACGATAATCTTTGTTCAGACACAGTGCGTTGGTATTTTTTGCATCATATACTAAGCTGCGATAGTCCCACGAAATCCCTCGACTTATCTCGATTCATCCGAGGTTCATTCGTGCCGAACCAAACTCACTGAACTTGCACATGACTGACTATCTTTTGCGGCTTTCACTGTTAGGTATTCGAATGACGTCCTGAATAACCCGGACCCGCAGCCCCCTTACTATGCAAGTAGTTCCCGTCTGGAAGTAGTCTTTTTCCATACCGCCGCGCGAGTATGGCGCGCGCTTGACTACTCGACACCGAGGGTCGTAGACTGAGTGTCCTATTGGAAAGAGGGCGAGCCTCTTTGCCGGTGCTGGTGGCGGGACTCCTGCTGCTGCTCAGGTGGCTGAGAGCGTACAGCGCCGATCGATGATATTTATTATGGTTCATAGATAAATGAGGCTAAAGAGCTGCTGTCAATATCTTTCACGCTTTCTTGACGATTATTGCCTTCTCTCCCTCACAGTGCCTATCGCTGAGCTTTTCGCTGCTTCTTTCGCAGCGTCTCTCTCTATCTTCTCCCGATATCTCCGTTCGTTCCCGGCCAGGCTCACATTAGTTGCCTGCTCGAGCTTTCCTGTCTTTTCCCGGTACCCTCTGTCTTCTCAGTCTTCATATTTTCCCTTTTTCCTTCTCTATTGTTTATCCCTCAAAACGACTTTTACCTTTCCTATGTACATTTTTACCGTACTTCTCGAGCTCTAGTATATCATGTGTCAAACACACACACACTTTTTCGCCCTTCTACTGGTCTCATCCAGGAAAGTTAACTGTATCTCTATACGGTTAGCCTCCTCCAGTTCTACGTGTGCTTTTCGTTTTCACCTTTGCGTTCTCTATTATACCTCTCTTCTCGTTTTGCGCCCCCCTAAGGCTCTCTCATGCGTTTCGAACCACATTCGCTTTTTGGTAGCGGAGTAGCGGCGACCTTTTTGATACTCTAAGCTGCGTGGTCGCTCTGTAACCGCGTCACCACTGTGCGCCGCCAGAAAGTCTTCGTCGTCGGCGTTTCCCATGTGCCCAGGTTTTTCTCAATTGGGACCAGTTCTTTTCATTCGACTCGTCTTCCTCATCTCTTTTCAAGAGAGAAGAGCGAGTTTGTAGAGTGTGTATCCTTCAAGAGATGGTTGTGGCTATATAACTGGGCAACGCCGGCAACAGCAGAGGGGGCGTCCACAGGCGACCTGCAAAGGCGAGCCCTAAAAAGAACGAGTTCGAGCGACGTGGTGGTGGGGGTGTGAAACGCGCAAGGGCAAGCCATGAAAGAGAACCAAAAGGATCCGCCGCTGTAGCAGGTGCGGCCCTCGCTGAATGTACAGCAGCCATAAATACTGCAAAACGGCCTATTCTTCCCGCGGCTGTTGAGGTCGACGATGAGAAGGACGGCAGCCCAAAGCAGATGGGTGCCGGGCGTTGGGGCACCGGACCCGTCGAAAAGGATTCATCTGCCTCGACGCTGGCCGATCTGACCGGCTGAGCTTGCAGTTCGATCGCTCAAATTGGTCGGGATTGCGGCGCGAAGCTAGCTGCGTACGGTGCGGCGGTGCACAATAAATATTGATTTTCGGTGGTGGCAAAAGAAAGGAAGCAGCTCCCTATTACTACTACTACTCTTTTCGCCCTCTGTATTCGTCGCTCAGTGTAGAAATCAACACTCAGAAACCCAAATCAAAACGAAGTGGTGTACGGTCTTCTTTTCGTGGCAGTGGCGACGTGGCGTCGCGAGGGTACGCAGTGAGAAGTTTGACAAAATGGTTGCAACTGAGAAAAAACAGAATTGCATCACCTTTCCGACGCATTTTTTTTTGGCAACAATTATTTCCATATTAAACAAATAGAAGCTATTCCAACTAAAAGCATCGTTTGAGAAGACGAGCGCACTAAACCGAGATCGAACGCTGAGCGGGTGGTAAAGTCTTGGTAGTTGAAACTATAAATAGTTAAGGTAAGCAGAAGGAGAAATCCATTGTTTACGCTCTTGCCAATAAACGTTTTGGAGTTCGTATATTATTACTTATGTGTCCGATAGAGTTTACCATGATAACGGTTGTTTCACTTGCGCGTCACGGGTGCTTTTGATGTATGGCTGACATTTTTAGTGCTGTACGTATAAGCTATATGATTATGTAATATGCAGATCGCACTTTTACAACGCCCGTTTTTTGAGACAATCTCAAAAGTGTTATTTTTGCACAAAAAATGTTGAATGTGTTTTTTTAGTACTGTCGATTTTTGTTATTAGGTTGAAGTTTTTACTATATATATATATATATATATATATATATATATATATATATATATATATATATAAGGTAAGTCAAAAAGTTCGTCGGCTTTTTTACCCAATCTTAAAGAGCCTTATTTAAGCAGACAACAGTATTTTTATTCAATGATATATTGACCGTTTTGTTCGATAACCTTCGCCCATCGCCTCGGTAGATCCATGGTTCCTTTCTCCCAGAACGTCTTGTCCTTCTCGTCGAAATATTGAGTGAAGTGATTTTTTATAGCCTCCAAAGATTCAAATGTTGTGCCATCAAGGGAGTTCTGGAGAGACCTGAACAAGTGATAATCAGATGGTGCGAGGTCGGGACTATAAGCTGGGTGCGGCAGCACATCCCAGTCAAACTCCGCCAATTTTTGCCGGGTGGCCAAACTTTTGTGTGGTGTCGCCTTATCATGTTGAAAAGTGACGCCCCACCTGTTTGACAATTCCGGGCGCTTCGTTGCTACTGCAGCCTTCAAATCTTCGAGTTGTCTGCAGTAGACGACGGAGTTGATCGTCTGACCCATTGGAAGCAACTCAAAATGCACGACGCCCTTACAGTCCCACCAGCAGCACAGCATAACCTTCTTCTGATGAATTTCGGGTTTAGGGATAGCTGCGGCCTGAGAACCTCTGGGGACCCAACTTCTTTTCTGTGTTACGTTTCTGTAGAGTATCCATTTTTCATCGCCGGTTATCAATCTCCTCAGAAATGGCTCATTCGAGTTCTTCCGGAGGAGTGCGTGACAGGTATCGACTTGCCCTTCAAGCTGCCTATCATTGAGGTCGTGTGGTAGCCAGATATTCCGCTTGCACGAGAAACCTGCATCATGGAGGCGATTCCAAACGGTTCCGTGGGAGACTCCCGTTAAATCTTCAATTTCTTTTATGGTCAAACCTGGGTTCGAAGTAACCAGGCTTATGACTTCGTCGGTCTCCACAACATTGGGTCGTCCTGACCTCGGTTCATCTTCGAGATTGAAGTTTCCAGCTTTGAAACGGGCGAATCGCTTTTCGACTGTAGATTTGTGTACTGCGTTTTCGCCGTAGACTGCACATATCCTCCGGGTTGTTTGCGCTGCACTTATGCCTTCACGGTAGGAGAACAGCATAATGTGTCGAAAATGCGTATTTTTGTCCTCCATTGCAAACAGCTGCCAATTCCGCAAACGAAACGGTAAAGTTGGAACCAGTATACCGTCGCGCCGCCACGGGTCTGCTCCTCAGGCGGCCCTGCTGCAGAGCGCGGGACTTTCAAAATGTGGTCCCAGAAAGCCGACGAACTTTTTGACTTACCTAATATGTATAGGGTGTGCGAAAAAATAAATTAAAAATAAAAGGCAGTATAGGAAATTATAAGGCCTGTTAAAGCAAATATGTTTCCAATGGAATATGATCTATAAAAATTATTGTTACAGAGTGAGAGTTAAATGACTAAAATCTGTTACACCGGTATTGTTGGCCGACATGGGAGCAGAAAATATGCAAATGCGAGACCTCCTATTCAAAAACTAAGCATGCCGCCGTGCTATTCTGCCTTTTCTAAAGCAGAATAGCTGACAAACGATGCCGGCTAGAGGGTGCAATATGGTCGTTTAGAAGAGAATACGAAATCAAACCCTACGACTATTCACAGCGTCTAACACTAACACGCTTGGTAATTCTATATTTCATGACTCTCATCTTGGTACCAAATCTATGACGATTCGATTTATAGTGGCGGAGTAATTGAGGCTTTTCTGGAAGGCGTGTCGAGATCAAGTACATGCATAAATGACCTACTCCACTCGCCAAAAAAACAATGCTGAACATTGCCGGTCTTGTAGACGAGAGCCTTTAGGTGACCTCGAAGAAAATCTAGACGCTGAATCAGGCGATCGGCTTGCCTCAACCAATCCAATCTCGAAGGTCTGGTTAAGATAATCGCGTACCGCAGAGGTGGAGTACGGTGACGCTACGTCGTGCTGGCACCACACCCGCTCGCAAATACCTTCTGGGACGCCTTCCAATAGTCATGGTAATGTTTCACTCAGGAATGTATGGTATGCTTCTCCATCCCACCTGTTAGGAAGTATGTGTGACCCTATAATAGAGTTGTTCACCATGCACACAGTCACAGAGAATCGCCTCTGGCGTTCACCCTGATGAGTCATATGCGGGTTCTCGTATGTCCAACAAGGGTGTTATAGCAGTTAAACACACCATCTTAGTTAATGCTACAGTAGTCGGCCCGTCGCTCGTAATCTGGAGCCAGCGGAGCTTGAATTTGCTGCCGTCAATACGGATGTAGTCGTTCGGCTCTTAGTACACTGTGGACTGTACTGCCATCACGTTCCGGGCTTCCTTCATGCTTTCAGAAGGACAATTGGCTACTGATGCAAATGAGGATACGCTCTTCCATGTCTGGTATTGAGAGCCGTCCTCGGTCTTCCAGCGTCGTAAGTACGGCCACAGTACGATCCAGTTTTACGTACACTCCAAGGGATGTTCATAAATGTGTAAACGTCTATGTGAAAACGCCCTGCCTTGCAAGCGTTACGTTGAATGCGGTTAATCGGCAGACCCAGCTGACTCGGTTGTCTCGAATGCGCCAGTGATTCTCATAGCTGATTGGTCGAATTGGGCACTCATTGTGGTAGCGTAGATTGTCTTCGATGTTTATGACTGCTACAGAACGCCTAAGGAGGCCCCATGATGACGCAGATGTGGCGGTTAGAGCGCCACATTAGGCGCTGTCTTGTATCAGCATTGTAATAGCTGGCTAAAAAAACCTTAATTACTTCGCAACCACGGTTTGGGTCGCCACAGGTACCAGAGCGATCGCTTTAAAATGGGCCTTTGCCTGAACGTGTCAGTTTGAGCGTTGTGAATAGTCGTGGGGTTATGATTTTGACGTATTGGACGTGAAAGCTAAAGTTCTCATTTTAACGACCATGTTGCATCTTCTAGTGGGCATCGTGCCATTTTTTTGCTTCTCACGAACACAAGAATGTACTTAGTTTCTATATAGAAGAACTGGCTGTCTCGCAATCAAACATTTTGTGCTCCTATATCAGGCAATAATAACAGTGCCACATGTTTTAGTAATTTTACTCTCACTCTAAAACAAGTCTTCTCAGAAACCATCGTCAATTGACAACAATGTGTCTTTAACAAGCTCTACAGTGTTCGTTATATTTTCAAACATCGAAATTTTATCACCGTTAGAATTAATACATTAGTTGCATAGACTTGGACAAAGACTTTTTAACGGTTCCTTGCTTCAATATACTGCAAGGTAGTAATTTCTTCAAAACTTATTTGTACTCGTAGTTCATAAGTTGGGCAGTCCTCCAGATTCCAGTAGCTTATTAAAAGACACTTAATGAGCCCACCTTGCATCTTTATCTCTCCGTAAACATAAAACGTGTTTATATATACATTTGATATTAGTGTCACCTATGATCTATAGGAAATCAAGCACCTTGGGGATTGACGAAAGACATCTATCAACATGATATATATATATATATATATATATATATATACATACATATGATGTTAACGCGGTTACTTTCAAAGCCACGGGTGGCGCTTATCTGATGGCTTTTAATGTTAAACTAAGCTTATGAGATATTTAATGTTTTGCATTATTTATAAGTTGAGGTATCTACTGCAATCCTCTTGCACGTTTGGCTCCGCGCCTATGCTGTGCACAAGAACCAAATCGAACTTCTCAGTAGGTGAACAAGTCCCACTCGATGTACTGCCAGACATTTTCGAACCGGGAGGGCTGGGGGAGGTGGTTTTTAGTGGGTACTACAGCGGATAGAATGCACTCCAGTACGCTCCGCCTATGTCGAGTCCCATACTACTCGACAACAATTTCGGCGGGTGTGCGTAAATGCCTTTTCCACTCCCATAACAAAGGTAAACATTTCCTAGACAGAAACAGACCTGCCCTTCTTGCTTCTAGTTCTAGGACTATTCTTAGATACCGTGGCATCAGCACAGAAAAACTATATACTCAACGTACATTCACGAACTTTACTACCACAGCCGAACCACGTAGTATATTAAGGTAAGAAGATATGTACAGGGCCTAGCGTACATGCTGTACATACAAATAGCTAGGCTCGGTGCAAGCAAATGTGTGCGTGTCTTCCGCTTCTTGACTGTACGAAATGAGTCCTGTATAGGCCCCGCAAGCCATCCAAGTGGCGGATGACGGCGTCACTGTATTCACACATACATACATACATACACATACACACGCATACAAGCATGCCACCTAGGCATATACATAGACCTAGCATAGACATAACTGGGGTCGACAGTTGTACTACGTTTGAGCGCCCTACCCTGGTATAGGAGAGAGCTCGACAGATTGGTGAAAACTGTCTTACGGTTCTCAAAGGCGCTCGAATGGAAAATTGCCACAATTATTGCCGCCCACGAGCCGGCGCTGTACTTGCTGCCTGTTTGCCAGGTGTGCAGGTGTCGCCCATAGTGGCAGCAGGAACGGTATGAGGTAGTGAAGCAGCTGCAAAAGGACCGGCTCCAGTCGTACGAGAAGGCGTCCCCAGATGAAACGCAATCGAAGCCGCAAACAACTGTCGTAGGTGTCGCGTGTCGGTGAAACTAAATTGGCTACCCTTGAACTGCACTGAAGTGCGTTTGGCAAAACTCACAAAGGAAAGTTCGCAGTGCAAGCAAAGCGACGCAGGCGCTGAAGTCGTATGCAGAGAGCACGCCACACAACACTCTATTCGTGAACGTTCCTCCTTCCTCTACTGTTTAACCCTTCGGCTTGGTCGACAAGAAAAAAAACAGTCCTTATGTAGATTTTTTTTGCAAACGGTTTGCGCAGCTTCAATGCCTCTGTAAATGTGCGTGTACCCTGGTGGCGCGGCGACCGCGCGTAGACTTCGCAACTTCAACAGTCAGCACAGAGCGATTTTGATTAAGCTTACTCACTTCAATATTGCTGCAACAATAACGAAATGTGATGTAATAATAATAATAATAAATATATAATACAGGGTGTGACAGAAAGAATTTTATAGCGATACATAAATTGTAGAGCCTCGTTAAAGCAAATATTTTTTCCAATGGAACATGGTCTCTAAGAAGTCTTGTTTTGGAATGAGAGTGAAATTACTACAATTTATGAGACTGCCGATTTTGCCCGACATAGGACATAGCCGAGATTGAGTGCATGCATAAATTACCCTACTCAGATAAACCACTCGTCATAACTCTAGAAAAAACACACCACTATTTATTATCTTACAGTAACTGCTTGAACGTGTCTCCGCGAAACATTTCGGCTAAACCGGCCGAGCTTACTTCCCTCATTCTAGTGCTCCACTCGTTCGGAGGCATATCGATGTGATCATGTGAAGAAGCTATCCACAATAACAGAACAACCACCTACTATATGTTGATACAGAACGGCGGCCAGTAAGATGACACAACAGCCGACAGAACGGCATTGACACCATCATAAACAACGCCGATTTAGGCTGCTCAGGCCACATGCTAACGGCATCATAGGCACGTTCACTACTGCCGACCTGTCGCGCCACCAGCCACACATTGACGCCATCATCAACAACACCGAAATAGGCCCGCTCAGTCTCATGTTACCTACAATTCGATGCATCTTCGCCACCGCTTCTATATCGCGATCTAACCACAACATCTATGTCATCATCATCAGGCCTCCATAAGCGTCCCACAGGGATTATAAACATTGGAAACAACCTGCGCTACCATGATGCGTGCCCGAATCGACCAATCAGCAAAGAATACCGGTGGAACATTCGAGTCTCTGGAGTGAATAAATAGATCGTGAGAAGACTGGTCCAGTGCCATTTTCTTTGCAATTGTGCTACGTGCGAGACGTATTCCTGTGTATGTATTGGTTCTCTCTGTTAAAATCATTATTGTTACTGTATCGTGATGGCCCCGGTACACAATTAAAGAGAAAGTTGAAATCTCTCACATTTATGTTGAAGCACGGTGTACGCATACGAAGCGCGACGGCTATACCAGATGCGTTACCCGGATAGACACTTACCAAGTATTCCCACGTTTGCGAACATACATCGTCACGTACGTGAAACTGGATCGTACCATGGCCGTCAGTACGACTCTGGAAGACCGAGGACAGCAAGAACACCAGCCATGGAAGAACGCATCCTTCAAGCAGTAGCCGATCGTCCTTTTGCAAGTACGAGGGAAGTGGCCCGAGACGTTGGTGCAAGTTACAGAACCGTCCACAGGGTACTAAGAGCCGAACGACTACACCGTACAGATTGCAGCAAGTTCAAGCTTTGCGAAATCCAGACAAAAAACAACGGATTGAGTACTGTAGGTGGTTTCTGGAGCAAGCGGAAATTATTGCGGAGTTCCCTGCACTTGTACTTTTCACCGATGAAGCTCAATTTACACAAAGCGGTGTGTTTAATAGGCACAACACCCATTGTTGGCAAGGGAGAACCCGCATATGACTCGCCAGCGTGAACGCCAGAGTCGTTTCTCCGTGAATGTGTGGGCTGGCATGGTGAACACTACCTCATAGGCCCACACATACTTCCTAACAGGTTGGATGGAGAAGCATACCTTACATTCCTGAGCGAAACACTACCAGGACTGTTGGAAGGCGTTCCAGAAGGTGTTCGCGAGAGGATGTGGTTCCAGCACGACGGAGCGCCACCGCACTCCACCACTCCGGTGCGCGGTTACCTCAACGAGACCTTCGAGGATCGGTGGATTGGCCGGGGCGGGCCGATCGCTTGGCCACCGCGATCGCCTGATTTAAGAAGTCTTGATTTTTTTCTTTGGGGCTACCTAAAGAATTTAGTCTACAAGACTCCCGTCGAATCATGTGAGGAGCTGGTCGCCAGGATAAACCTTTGCTGCTGATGCTATTCGAGCAACGCCTGACATATTTCAAAAAGTCTAAACAAAGTCTCTGCAAGCGCTACCAATTGTGTATAGAGGCTCGCGGAGGACACGTTCGAGCAGTTACTGTAAGATAATAAATAGTGGTGTGTTTTTTTCTAGAGTTATGACGAGTGGTTTATCTGAGTAGGTAATTTATGCATGCACTCAATCTCGGCATGCCCTCCGAAAAATCGTAATTACTCTGCAACCACAGCTCAAAACGCAGTACAACAGCATTGACATATGTTTGGTACCAAAATGATCGCCATGAATTGCGCATTGGCTGAATACGTCCGTTTTGAGCGCTGTGGGTGGTTGAAGGGTTATGATTTCAAAGTATTTGGCGTGAACGTTAATAAAGAACTTCATTTTGGCGAATTCTCTTCTAAGCGACCATGTCGCGTCTTCTGATCGGCCTTGTATATATTTCAGATGGAGCAGAATTTTATCGCGAACACGAAGGTGTGCTTAGTTTCTGTCTAGGAAGATTGTTTGTCTCGCAACAGCACGTTTTGTGCTCTATGTCGGGCAAAATCGGCAGTCTCATAAATTGTAGTAATTTCACTCTCATTCCAAAACAAGACTTCTTAGAGACCATGTTCCATTGGAAAAAATATTTGCTTTAACGAGCTCTACAATTTTATGTATCGCTAATAAAATTCTTTCTGTCACACCCTGTACTTTTTAAAGAGTGTTTGTGTCGTTCTGTATGGTAAACAGGCGCATTTCTGGGGCGCATCTTACGGATGTGTTTACACCACTAGGCTATGATGGTCAACAGAACAGCTAACAATGCGTTTTGTTAGCGTACGCTAAGTTGGCTATACAGAGATACTCGTTTGGATGGATCCCGAGTAAGCCACAGCCTTAAAAATATAGAGTATTATTAGCGAAATTAGTTATATTTTATTCAGATGATTCCATTGGCAAATCGGCAACATCGAAGCTAACCACAGAACATCGGAAAATAGTGTTGACGAGTGGACTCGAAGCCTTAACTATTCGGCAATATGATAACTGAAGTCAATGTTGGAAACGCTGTATATTCAGATCACAGTCCCAGACGGTCGCGTGTATCATACTGCCGAACGCCGCACGCCTCAACGCAACGTACGTTAACACAGTGAATAGCGTACCTTGCAACCGCCACACCTGGTAATGCTATTAGGTGCAGTTTTGTGGTTAAGCCTCTTTGCCAGGAAAGTTGACAGAGAGATGTTGGAAATGCTGTATATTCAGAGCACGGTCTGATTGAAAAATTTGTATTGATGAATGCTCATTTCGTTAAAAATCGGCATTTCAAGCAATCATATTAAATACTTATAATTGCCGTATATGATTATGTCAATATATGTAGTTCATCGAATAAGAAAAAAAATGATATATATACAAATATACAATTGTCGATAGTAGACTCACGTTTATATCAAAAACGATAATAACATATTAAGGAGAGAGCACACGACTACACTGACGAACACCGGACGCCGCAGATTACGGAGTGCGGCTATTACCAACCCTAACTCGAAACAGAAGAGAGAGTTGCTTGCTGAGAATGTGTTAAGCCACAGCAGTGTGTGTGAGTTGATAGCCACAATAGTCTCATTATTTGTAAATGGCGAGTATAGTCAACTCTATTAAAATCATTATGTTAATACAGATACATAAAATAGAAAATATTTGGTAACCTTAGTTGCTGCTCGGTTTGCTCGTTGATTTAATCGCTGCGTACATTTAGAATAGTGCAGAGACGTCCATCCGAGGTGCTGGAGGAGAATCTGGGTGCGCGTAAGTCCCACATTAGCCGCTGTTCGCTGCCGGCGCCGGATGTTTTATCACGCATTCCCAAAACCTCCTATATAAGTAATACAAAAATATTCCGCCCATGTTGGGTAGGATCTAATGTTAGTTAGCCAAAATAAACCTCCTCAAGTCAAATACTAATTAATTTAAAATATACTGTCACATATGGAACATTAGGATGCTGGCCAATTAACCTAGGATTTGTTACAAACGGACATGCAATGCTGCGTTTTACCTTTTTAGTTGTCTAAGTTTATATACGTTAAGGCACTTGGCACCTTTGCACCTGGCTTAATCCCGGTAGCTTCTGCCACTGTGTGGCTTCCCTCGTCACGACGTGGCTATGTATTTAAGTAGGCATATTCCGCTTCTTCCAAGTGTTGGCTTGTAGAAGACTATAGAAGGAGATATGCCATTTAACTGCTTTTGCTTGCACCTTTAGACATACTCGAGACTTTCTGTCGACGCCACTTTCTGGGCCATTGTTGTGTTCCTCATTGTCATTACCTCGATGGCAACAGAGGTTTTTCCAATAAAATTAAACAGTGCTTGCTTGTCCTCGAACTGGTCTCATCGGGCTTTCATCTACACTTGACGACGGGACTTCATGATACGATTTTGTCATTTGTTCCATCCGTCCTAGCCCGGCCCGGCGTTAGCGGTGCTGCCTTCGACTAATTGCACGCCCTAGTCGAGAGCCGCCCATTTGGCTGCGGCCGGCCGGTTTCCTGTCATCTTCCTGCCTGCCATCCAGATGTCAGCAGCAGCAGCCCCGGGGCGCAGCGGCAGCGACGCCTCGTAAAAAGCAGAACATGCTGGAAAGGAAGATTCTCTGCGCTTAGGCGTGTTTTTCTTAGCAGCCTCCTTTTTGGGCTCCGGCTTTCGTGCGTGCTTCTAAGTCCTCTTATTTTCTTGTCCTTCTTTCTCGTTTCCTCGGTCGTTCCACCTCATCCGACCCCTACTTTAGGCTCTGGCCAGGAAGCCTTCTCATAGCCACACCATCTTTATTCGCATTTACCCCTAGCTGCTACCCGGGGCACCAGCGTTGGCGGTGGCGTTATAACCGTCGCCCACAGGCCTCGTCATGGTCTGTCTTGGTCTTCTGCTTCTTTTCCTTTTCTACCCTTTCTTCTCTTCGCCATCTCGTCCGTTTTTTTCTGCCAGATACGCGCCGCGGGGCCAGCGAAGGTTGCCGGCAATGCCGAACGTAAGCGAAGCTTCGTTCTACTACTCAGCTTTCTCCTCCGCTAGAAGGTGGGAAAATGCCGTCATGGCCGGTACAAGATCACCCATACAAGGCCACCCACCCCCAGGCAGGCAGCGCTGCGCTTCCATAACTTCCTGCTGACTGCACTCGGGCAGATCTTGCCGCACCCGAAACGCCTCGCTAGGCCCACCCGATACGTAATCATAAATACAGTATCCCATCTGATTAACGTACTATTGACGCGCACTGTACGCTGTCGGCAATCACGCCTCCTTGCACCTGGTCCCGATAGTTTTGCACCTGGATATCCACATACACGTATGTTCAATCATACGTACTCATATAAATGTATATATAAATGTATGTATATACATATATATATATATATACAAACATACATACACCAGGACCTGCCATCTAAATTGTCGCAAATCTCAATTCAAATCCTCGTCGTATCATCCGGTTGACGAGCGGCAGACGAAAGCCCATGTTCGTTAGAACTCGAATACATGTTAACCTAGGCAGGATATATCGAGTCATCATTGTGATTTGACTGAGGAGCAGCAATTGTCCGCGCCCTTCGCGCTGGATCGACTCGCACTTGTATGGTAAATTTTATTGTGTGGGTTAACGGATTCAGCAGATCGCAGATGACTGCACTTTTTTCAACGCACTGTTGAAAAAGAAAAACAGGTTCCCATACAAAAAGGGAATGACTCACAACAGAGTATGCACAGTAAGAACTCAAATACTGATCGACACAGTCCAACTACGAATCTCAATCAACAAATCTTGCGCGTGAATTTAACGTTTACGAAGGTTTCAGGTCTTAAGTCATATGGATCAGATAAATACTCTCTGAGACCGCAAAAGCCAATAAACGTGCTTGATGCTATTTGGTCTTACTTTCTTTTAAGCACCTATATATATATATATATATATATATATATATATATATATATATATATATATATATATATATATATATATGGTTTCCCGAAGAGTCCTTGTGGCAGCATGGCAGTTTTTTCACAATACTTTTCGCTAACAGACTAACTTGAAATTTGCCAGCTGGCACCTAGAATGATCCGGCTATCCACTACAGGATTAACTGCTTTCTTGCGGCCGCTATAATGGTGTGTTTTTTTTTATGTAACCGTCCATATGAATATTGGGCAAGGCTGCAAGTCTGTATGGCTATTTTTCTTTTTCGCACTGAAAAGTTTGCACGCTTTGCTAAATATGCGTGTCTATTTAAACAGTCGAAGACAAGCAAATGCGGTTTTTCAGTGACTTGTCTGACATTTAGCGAGTCAAATTGATATATGAGTTTTCACATACATGAATGTAATAACAATTATGTATGAAGAAAGAATAGCGTGAATGATCAATAGCACGGATTTAGGATGGGCAGATAGGGAAAACAGTGCATATATCAAGTCACCAGTGCTACTGTCTGCTGACGATAACGTAATTTTAGTATTTAATATTTAATATTTTAAATGGGGTATGGGGGGGAACAAAGTTTGTATCACAGGGGAGGGAATCGGACTATCTAAGTCAGTACAAGTATCTTGGGATAACAATGACTACAGGGAATTATTATTTAGAGAAAGAAGTGATATCACGGAGAAAGATGGCTGAAAGAAGATGAAACGCAATAAGTTGTAATAGCCTCTGGGGGTTTAATAACCAGGATTAACTTTTTCTAATGCCCCTCTGGTTCACAGCACGGGATCAAGAAAAAGGTTAGAAATAATAATAGATGTGATACGACTTGCGTTGGGTTGCCGTTTTAATTGCGCCAGGGAGTTTTTTGAAAAAGATGTCAAAATATGTACAGAGGGAAGTACAAAGTAAGCTAAGATTTAGCACTAGAATTAAGATTGTCATAAATAAAACATGGATTAAACAGATGCAGCTGGTAAAGACGGCACTAAGGGTCAAAAGTCACATACGGGCAAATAAAAAATTGGCGATGGGTTCCAGATCGAGCTTAGCAGGTATACATGGAAAGGAAACACAGGAAAAGGGCGGGGTAGAACGAGTATACGGTAATTCAAGAGCAAGTAGGCTATTGGCAGATGCCAGGGCAGGGATGTTGAATACAAGGATACAACGAGCTAAATATAGGGAGGGGGGGGAGAATGTCGAGCTTGTGGTTTAGGGAATGAGTCAACTGAAAATATTGTACAAGAACGTACAGCCGTTGGGGGAGCAGAGCTATAGACTTATCGGAAGCTCTTACTCTAGGACCAAATATTAGAAAGTGGGTTTGGGTATACATGTCAAGAAAAGAATAATTCAATCAATCATAAATGAATGATCTAGCACAGCAATGCTCAATTTGTTTTTGTGAAAGATAGAGCCATATAAATAAAAAGTAATTTACAAGTCTAGCTGGAGAGATTGATACGTGAAACGATTCACGTGTAAAGAGACGGGCCAGAAGCTTGGAAAAATATGCAGTCACAACCCTACGCCTCTTGGCGCCACTTTCTGCTTTAAAAAACGTATTTCTACAATTCTAGGCAAGTATTCGGTAGCATATGAATTTGTAAATAATTGTAAGTACTAATGGTCTGCGGTCATCCCATTATGTTACCCGCACAACTATGTGCCGGAGGAATAAAATTACATCTTTTTTGCGCAGCCTGGCGCCACTTCACAATACAGAATTGGACCTTACCATCACACCCACTCTATCCAGAGATACAATTGCGGTCACTGAGATACAATACACTGTACAACAAAACAAGATGGTGCAAAAAAACAAAAAAAAAAACAAAACTCGGTGGTGCGTACGCTGCGCAATGTCCATTAGCTCGTGTAACCTGTTACAAGATCACATATCTTACAGTTGCATAGGGTGATGCTAAATACTTAAACGCACATGTGCAAATGGCCAGTTAGATCGTCGACTTTGGAAAGACCTATATCATAACTTGCAATTATCAATATTTCAGTGGCACGATATACGCCGTTCCAGTATTAATAATAATAAACAGCAGCTTGTAGACATAGCCTGATGCGGTGGCTGGAGCCTAGGTTTGGTGTCGCATGAGCTTTCTCATTAGGTCAAAAACTGCCGCCCGCCCGAGCAATGCGTTTGCTTCGATGTTTTGGCAGTCCCGTTGTGAAAGGTAAGCCGTAGATCTTAGTCGTCGCCGTTACCAGTACCTGGCTGTACGTCCCATTTGTAAAGAGAAAAGCCTCAACAGAACAGGGAAACGAAGTGGGCTGTCTATCGGCCTGATCTACCTGTTCGATACCTTTTTAGCCTTTGCGGCTACTCTAGCGTGACCGTACGTTAAGGCGATGATAGCCGGACCCCCATTTATATCTTCGTATCAGCAGGTGAGTAGTTTTTTTTTACTAGTGAACATTTTTCATTCATATGCACTGTTTTTGCTATTGTAAATAAAAAGCTTACAAAACCTTTTAAATATTATTGATTTAAACTTCACGGTTGACAAGGTTGTGAAACAAGATTTGTCTATTTCACTTAACTTGAGTATAATATACACTTTATGCACAAGGTTATAAACATTCATCTCTCTTACCTTTCGGCCAGAGAAATATTACGACGATATGATAGCATGGTACGCGTCTGCAAGCAGAACCTACGGGTGTACAGCTCGTACTCCTCGTGAAAGGGGAAAACTCGGCTCTCGATTGCTGTTGCGCTGAGCCAGAATGACAAATAGAAGAGCTCTACGATGACAGTACACGTCACCGTTAATGTGTTCACGCCGCCTTAGCTCAAACTGCCTTTGTACGATGCGGCCAACTTGTAGTGCCGCACATACTTGCTCAAAGGTTTGGGCGTTTCAATATACCACTTGTCTGTGTTGTTTGGTTTAGTTCTCGCTCCGAAATATAAATTTTGTAATGTGCTGTACGCGGTATTTTCAACTTTGTCGGATTCTTTCATTAGCAAGTGCCTGACATGAGATACGCAAAGCGGCATCTCTCTCTCTTACTTTAAAGTACCTCTTATGCTGG